>OX328128.1:12319595-12919595 GCA_946811695.1 Gonocerus acuteangulatus
ACAATTTTCCGAGTGAAATACTGATGCCGAGTAAACGCGGTCCTGAATTGAAGATATTTTTTTTAGCGAGCTTCGATTGGTCCCTATTTAATTGCTAACTTTTTTTTGGTTCTCCTTTAATACATTTCAAAATTAAAACCCATTTTTTTTTTTCCGTATTTGAAGAAAGTATGAAAAAAAAACATTAAATAGGAAAGACATGAACATTTCAGAACATTAAACATTAAAGTCGTTTTCTCAAAACAATGTTTACCAAATCTTCAATTTTTGCCCAATCAACTTTATCTGCAGCTTCCTCGTGATATTTGCTAGAAAAAAACGTAGCATTTTTTTCGATCCATTGAATTATGACGATTTTATGACCGATTTTCGACAGATTTTTTAATAGAAAATGAATAATTATTCACCATTTTCGAAAACATTACTATTTCTTAAAAATTTTACGTGCGTTACTAGATTTACCCTTTTTCCTTCGAAATAATTTTAGTTAGTGACGCCATTATTTCTTTCGAAGAATTTATATGTATTTTTTTGAATACTTTAACATCCCATATAAAACATTTCTAATAAAAAATTGAAAAATATTGATTTAGGTAATTGTTATTTATAATTTCAAGAAAATGACGTTGATTTTGTTCGCACAAGGTAGTATTACCCCTTAAACGATGTATCATTTTCTAATGTACGGTCTTTCATTAGAGATTTTTCGGAAAAACTCAATACTTTTCAATTCTTAATTTCATAACTGCTCTACGGGATGTTAAAGTACCCGAAAAAGATAATTATTAATTTTTCTTCGACTTAAGAAAATGGCGGCGCTCTGTTTTTTACAGACGGTAGTCTGCAGGTGGCAATTTTTAATCTAGAAAGAAATACTAAAATTATTTCGCTAGAAGAAGTTTAAGTCTTGTAAACTGCGTAGGAGTTTAAAAAAATATATTTTTTCGAAAATGGCGAAAAATTCTTCATTTTCTATTAAAAAATCTGTTTTTAAAATGTCTCTATGTTTTAACCTAATAAAACTACTGCAAAATTTTTATCTCGGCATAACACTTTTTTTTTTTTTAAATAGTCAGTTTTTAGAACGTACATCTTGATTGCGAAACGAAATAATCACTTAATAACATTTTTTATGGATTATACCTAATTATGGGGGATATAAACGTCTTTTTAAACGAATAAATTCAATGAACATAATGCTTTCGACGTGATGGACATAACGCCTTTAGTAAATCAACAAAGTCCAGATAAAATGCACTCCAGGCAATATAGATCAAAAGGAAATGGTAATGACAAAACGGCGTTATCCCCGTGGAAAGGCTCCGCTGTTTACTGACCATCAGAGCTACAAGGGGTTTAGCAAAGCCCTCCATAATGAGATGTGAAGAGAGAAAGATAGATTGAGAGGGACCGAGGTAGTGAGTGAGAGAGTAAATGCTAGGGATTGTTCCGGGGCGACCTCTGTGTGGTGGAGCTTGTAGCTAGGATTAGTTAGAACAGCCACTACTGGAAGCGCTACTGTCGACCGCAGCAGTGTTTCATTCTATGCTGTTAGTGTCTCTCTCTCCACCGCAGCGGGATCTTTTGGTGTTTTGTATCGGGGGCTTGCTGTTTGTGTCAACTTTTTTTTTTGCGCTGGGCTTCACAGGCAAAAAGAGGGATTGCTTATTCCAGCGACGAGACCGAATTTACTCTCTATGTGCTTTAAAATACACTTAAAAAATGACCAAGTTCATTATTTATGCAACGATAACTTTTTGGCAGAAATGTTAATTAGAGAATTATCGAATGAGGCTATTTAGTTCTGGAAATTATTCTATTTATTTATTTGCTTGTTCTGCTACAAGGGCAATTTGCTCTCTTGAACAAGTAGGGTGCAAAAAAGATTCAAGGCCATTGAAAGTATAGTAAAATTGTAATTAAAAAATCAAAGCAATGCACTCTATAAAATTTAAAAATTGAACAGAAAAAAACTTGAAATATGATAAAAAGAATAACTATAACGTAACAATAAAAGTAAAAAAAAAAAAAATAAATAAAATAAAAACTAGGAATTGTTTTTCACCTAAATTTGTACGTATAAAAATAAAAATCAATAAAACATGGGTTTTATATGCTTCTGTTAAATGTGTTCGTATATATCTGTATTTCCTAGAAACTGTAGGATAGTGTCAATGTGTGGACTACCATCCGTAAACAGATCATTCATGTCATGTGGTACGTTCAAATTTCTTCGTTTCCTGCAAATTATCAAATCACAAACAAATGGTAAAATGACTGGGCAACTACGAACAAACTGCAACAAATGAAACCGAAAATCCCCAAATGGACTTCATGTTACAGTCGAAATAGTATAGAATAAGTAGTAATAAGGAGATTCAGAATTGGACAGACACAAGTACATAAAAAACCCTGCATGCAAAATATACAACACCGAACAAACAGTAAAAAACATGCAAAAAGAATTCCAACAACGTCAAAATCTGTACTTACCATATGACGACTTACTTATTGACCGCAGGTCATATATTAGTCGAGCACAGCAGTAAAACTATTGACCGCAGGTCATATATTAGTCGAGCACAGCAGTAAAACTATTGACCGCAGGTCATATATTAGTCGAGCACAGCAGTAAAACTATTGAAGCAAACTAGAGAACAAACATATTCTCTCCATTGACAAAGTAATTTATTGAAAAATTGTCTTATTCGATACTTTATTTAAGGCATTAAAGGCTATTCTAAAGGGGGATAGAGTTACGACAATATGCGACAAGCCGTATCGTCCAAAATCCAAGAGCAAAGTCTGGAATCTGAGAAAACAGGAATTTGCATTTTCGATAGTTTGACATGGTAGGGATGATATGCTCGACAAATATTAATTTATTTTGTTTCGGCCAGTTGTCAGCTCTAACGAGGCCTGAGTTGGCGGAGTTGGCCTGAGTTGGCGGAGGCCTGAGTTGTGGGTACTTAGAATCGCGGGATTCAATTGAAATATTTTCTACATCTTGGAAATTAATCCCAGCTAAGATGTTTAAATTTTGGTTATATTTGGAGTTAAGGAAGTATGCGAAAAAAATGATTTTATTAAAAGACATGAAAAGTTTTCGGATCTTCATACATTTTTCGTAAATATCTCGACAATGGTTGGGAAATCGTTGGGAAAATTACTGGAAGGTAATCATTCGTATGCTTACTAAATTCTCTACAAAAAAGGTTCTGAAGCAAAATTCGATGGGGCAACGTCAATCAGAGATATAAACGCTTAAAACTTAAAAAGTTTTTGTTTTGAAAGGGGTTTTCTCTTTGTTTATCTCACTTTTTAATTGGTTGTTTTTTGTTTTAAATTTCATTTATCAGTAAAATTAGTATTGTAGTAAAATAAGCTAAGTAACGGTGAAAGGTATTAAGTTTGGAGTGGCTGTGGTAATCAAGATGGATGTGGCGTATGCTTAGATTGTTTTGAATTCTCCTATCTATATAACCTTCCTCATAGCTTCCAAAAGAAGTTATCGTCATTTCTTATTTTATAGAAAGATTTAACCCACGACAAAAATGAATTTTATTCGCCATGAAGCACATATTTACAGTTGAGTATAACAGTAAAACGAATTTGCTAGTAAAATAAGATACTGAAAATGACAACGAATTTTTGGTTGTTTAGAATAGAGCCTTCTCAGCAATAGTCAAAGAGTTAGTACGTTTTCAGTACATAATTATATTGACTTATACAGATTAAGAATTATCCGCTTCAGTGTAAGTTGGCTACTGTCAGTTTCCTGTGATTAGTGATGCTAATCTATTCCATTTCTTCGAGATGTAGGGAACCGCGCTAAGATGACGCAGTTCCTGCGAGTCGGACTTTTTCTCCATGACGTACGAAATTTTTACAATACAGGAATAATAAAATATACATTATTTTACTAGCTTCTATTGAATTTATGTTATACTACTAAATATAAGCTAATAAATCCATAAATGTTAAAAAAAACCCTCTTCAAAATTAACTAATGTTTCACATCATCACTTGTCAAACACTGTATAACATACAGTCTTCTTTTTCGTACATGGCCACCGCGCATGCGCGAACACCAGTCGACACTTTTTGTGACATTTTTTTGTATAGTTTTTCTATAGTTTATTCATCACTAAAGCATATTTATGCTAAAAAAAATCATCGAATAATGCCCTATTATGATTGAGACACACGAGTATCTTCATTGTAAACTGGATACCTTGAAATAATCCTACTAGATAGAGAAATGAAGAGAGGCGAGTCGGATTCTATTAATGATGGAGTCAGATTTAAATTTAATTTTGAAAAGTGAGAGAGTTAATCCGCCAAGTTTTCTCAGGGTGGCTTCTTCTCGGAGTTCGGCCTTCCGCTTTCTCCCTTTTATACGCCCGCGAATTTTGAAGCAATGTTTAAATTATGTGAGCTACTTAACAGTTTTCTCTCTTTTTATTGCCCTCTCCCCTTTTTCTTTCGTAAGCGGAATCCCTTTTTAAACTGATGATAATTTATTTATATCCGTTTATCATTTTTGAGTAGGAATTGTTATTAAATTCACAAGTTATCTTAGAAGAGCATTGGTCTGTGCTTAGCAAATACTGTCAAAATATAACTAATTAAATGACTGGTGAATAAAACTGATCTAAGAATATTCTAGAGCATTTGCAACATGTTAACACGTTCGAGCCGTTGCACAGTGGTCAAAAACCGCCCAAAAGCGCTCAAAACTCAGTAGCATTTGATATTGTTGATTTAGAAACCCGAAATTATAATATTTCAACTAGGACACGATTTTTCACTCACTATATCACTTCAGACATTTTTTGCAGTCAACACTGACTTGAGTACTGCAAAATAAATCCATCTTCGATTTGATTCCAATGTTTACATAAAGATAACGCGTGTCAGTCTTACCGAGCTCGTTCACCTCTAGCACCGAAGTAGGCAGGTTTATGCAGCTAATTTCAGTCTGGGGTCTTTCTATACATGCCCACGGAATATTTAAGCCCGAAATTAGAGAGACGCAAAAGCGAAATTTATATGACAAAACGAAATTTGATACGTGTATTTTTTTTTTACTTTTTCAGTATCCCCGTCCATGAAGGCGATTCGAAAAATACAAAAATATTTTTTTTGCCCTTCGAACTTCCCATTAAAACAAGAAAAACATGCGTCCACCTTATCAGTCTGAAAAAGTAAAGTTGAAGGAACGATTTTGGTACATGAGGATTTGGGAAATTTTCTTCGTTTCTAGTACTTCAATGATTAACCACCGTCCTGCAATCAACGGTGGGGGCCTAAAACTCAAGAAATGCCACTCTCACGAGGTGTATAACATATATTTAAGGCAAATGGGTTCGGAGAAAATACTTCAAAAAATCTAGTTTTGAGCGCTTTTTGACTATTTTTGACCACTGTGCTTTGTAGCATATGCGTCAGAGATGGCTACTGCCGTTGTAGCATATGCGTCAGAGATGGCTACAGCCGTTGTAGCATATGCGTCAGAGATGGCTACAGCCGTTGTAGCATATGCGTCAGAGATGACTACAGCCGTTGTAGCATATGCGTCAGAGATGGCTACAGCCGTTGTAGCATATGCGTCAGAGATGGCTACAGCCGTTGTAGCATATGCGTCAGAGATGGCTACAGCCTCCAAATCTCAACCGATGAGATTTTTTTTTAAATGAAAGCTACTAAAATTTAGAACAACTTCGTTCCGCCAGATTTTTTTTTTTATTTCCTCTGATAATTAAATTACTTGTAAATAATTCACGAACTTTCACAATTAAACATAAAATAATATTTTATTTTCCATCTAACTTAAAATCAGCATAGATATCGTTAAAATTAAATATTCAAATCCTGATTAGACATAAAAAAAGTCCGACTCGCAGGAACTGCGTCATCTTAGCGCGGTTCCAGTTTTTTTTTTTTTTTTTTTTTTTTTTTTTTTTTTTTTTACGGCACATCTACATCTAGGTCATTAGCGCCGACATCCAGGGTGTAGCGAGGAATTTCACCAGCGTGCCGTGGGATGATAAAATTCCTGCCGGAGGTTGGGAATCGAACCCACCATCTCCCGCTTATGAATCCAAGGCGCTTGCCATTAGACCACGGGAGACCCCGGTTCCTGTTCATATCCCTATTCTCATTTGAAAAGCATAGAATAGAAACAGATAATATTTTCCTCGGCCTTTGTTCAAAGGGTTTTATGGCTATACATGGGGTCAGGTCCGCAAGACCCTAGAATCCTCTTCTACCGATACTTCATTTCATACGTTTCAATGAATTGGAAAATATCAAATATTTTCACAAATTCCTGTGTTCTTTTACTATAGTAATAATTCTACAGATAACATCAATTAAAAAATACAATAAAAAAACCAACATCATAAAGGCAATTGAAAATATTCAAAAGACGTCAACGAATCTTTTTCTCTTGGCAAGCTATATTTCTAACAATGAATTGTTTTTCTTATTTTGCCTAATCTGTTATATTGTAAAATACATTATCCAACTATAAGCAATTAAAAAATAACAAGGAATAAAAACAGACAAAAAGAACAGTTCGAATAGGCAAAATCAATTACTTTAATGTTTTAAGTACTTATTTCTCCGATTGACATCGCCTAATCAAAACTTTCATTAGAACCTTTTTTGTAGAGCATTTAGTAAGCTTTCTAATGGTATTCTTTCGTTTCACAAGATTCTCAACATTTTTCGAGATATTAAGGAAAATATACAAAGTTACCAAAACTTTTTAAGTCTGTTAATAAAATATTTTATTCTAACCCTTCCTTAACTACAAACGTAACCAAAATTTCAACATATTAGTTTTAATGAAAGTAAAACATGCAGAAAATGTTTCAACTGAATCCCATGATTCTAAGTACCCAAATCAAAAACGGTATTCAAAAACTATTTTTCCAATTTTCTCGAAAACGGTTAAAGCTATCGCCTTGAAAATGGTTTCATTCGTTTTCGTAGCCCAAGAAGCCTATAAAAAGAGTACTTACAAGCTTATGAACTCAAAAACGTAAGCGTTACGATTTTTTCTGCGCAAATTTCGCCCCAAACTCCATCTTCCAGTGGGCGGATTTTGCTGGTTAACGAACTTGACCTTTCATATTGGACGACTGATTTTTGTACCAAATTTCATCAAAATCGGACCATTCGTCTTCGACCTAGAGAGCGAACAGACAAATATATATATATATATATATATATATATATATACAAATTTGAACCACCGTTATTTTCGTTCTCTAGGGGTTCTGAAACGCGAAATTTTCTTGTCGGCACTTCCGGATTGTTTCATTGTATCAACCTTATAAGCGGGGTTCCTCCCTATGGGGGAGGAAGGAACCGCGCTAAAATCAAAATCTATTTTCAAATCCTTTAAAAATCCTTTATTTCACTTATCTCATTGTTGAATTAACATAAATTTACGTTTTGAAGGTGTCAGACTGGTTTCCCATGTCTAATGAGGATTTAAATGTTTTATTTCAACGATATCACTGCAGATATTAAGTTAGATGAAAAAAAAAAATATTATTTCATGTTCAATTGTAAAAGTTCGTGAATTATTTACATTTAATTTAATAATCAAAGGAAACAAAAAACAATAATCTGGCTAGACAAACTTGTTTTAAATTATATTAGCTTTCATTTTTTTTTAAATACATTGAAATCAGTTAAGATTTAAAGGCTGTAGCCTTTTTTGAAACACGAAATGTCCCTGGGCCCCACTATTAAAGGCACCGAGTGAGAAAGTTCCGCTTCTGTTAGTCCTTTTGTTCACAATATGTATATATATATATATATATATATATATATATATATATATATATAAATCACGTGTCTGTCTGTTTGGCCGTTTGTCTGTTTGTCCGTATGTCTGTTTGTTCCTTATACAAATCTACACCGTTTGACTGATTTTGACCAAACTTGGCACACTGGTCGGTCTTGGTACGGGAAATCTCCTAGGCTAGGTCAAAATAGTCAAATTTCAAAATTTGGTAAAAAGGTCAAAAGTTTTGTTAAACAAAATTGGCTACAATGAACCATTCAGATTCTGACGGCCATTTTGAATCGACAGCCATTTTGAATAATGTCTCAAATTGATTTGTTGATGTTCTTGATAATTAGAATAACTCGAACTCATTGATGACTTTACATCATTATATAATCATGTAATGCAGTTTATTTCAATTTCATATCAACAGTCACTGTCTAACTAAGGAGAGCTGCCTTTTCTTTGATAAGAGATATCTACTCGTAGGCTGTGGTGCTGGCCTCTGTCGGCTGTTTTATGAATTGATTTGTTGCTGGCCTCTGCCGAATTCACGAATTACTAGACAAATATAAACAAATTCACACCGTTCGACCGATTTTGACGTAACTGTGTATACAGATAGATATTGATACGGGGAGAGTCAGAGGCAGAAAGTAGGTGTGGCACACTGGGTAACAGCTAGTATATAATAAAATAAATTAACAGTTTCGACTATTTTCCATTCCAAGCTTTTCAAATAACACCATGAAAAATACATTACGGAAATGCGCCAAGATGACGTAGTTAGTCGGACATTTTTGCTTTAATGTATGTTAAACTCATAAATAGATTGTACAATAATAGTATATAAACTAACATATTTTATACAAGTTAAAACGATAATTCTCGTTAGTACTAATCTCTTAATTCCATACATAAATAAGAGAGGGATATTATCTCTTACTATCCCTACTAATTCCTATAGAATTTATTTTATAGTTCTTCTCGTGTTTTCTTTTACTAATTTATTTTATGTTTGTATTATATGATCCTTTTGTTCACTTTTTGAAGGATTGCAGCTTTAGAGACTGCGCGTTACATGTAGAGGACACAAAAAGAAAGTCCGGCTCAGAGAAACTGCATAATGTTAGCGAGTTTCCGTTCATATAAAATAGAAGGAGTTATTCGTACGTTTTGATCGTTGGTGAATAATTTAAAATTATATCTCAAAGAAAAGTGAGAATTTATGCGCCACAAAAGGAAACTCACAGTAACCTCATTTTATGATACGTTTCACATTTTATTGCCTGTTTTACTAAAATACACATTACACTGTTTAATGTAATTAAAAAAAAAAAGTATAAAGTGAGGTAAACGAAGAATAGACCCCTTTCAAAAGATCAATTAATAATAATAAAAGATTTAAGCATTTTTTTTTTCCTTATTGACCCATGGAAAACCATATTTGTTGAGAATTTAGTAAGCATTCGAATAGTATCTTCCACTTATTACGATTTCGCAACAGTTCTCGTAGGCGATGGGATTTTTTCGCACGAATTTTACTCCAAAAACCATGCTTGGGACGGACGGATTCTGTTGGACTTGACCTTTCACATTCGGCGAGACATTTTTACAAAATCGTATATGTGTATATATATATATATATATATATATATATATATATATATATATATATATATATATATATATATATATTGCCTGCAGACTTCAATAAACTTACCATATTTACATGACTCACACAAAATACCGTTCAAAAGTAGCCCATACTTCAATTAAATATGGAAACACTTAAAAATATTAAGAAGTTATTCTGAAATATATAGAGACCAAATGCTGAATATCAGCTGAACAAAAGACTGAGACCAATATAATTGATTTCAAAGAATTTCTAATGATATATTAATTTAATATCATACTTATAATATATAAATATTTGTAACATAAATGTATTATACCTATTTATTTTATTTTGTTATTGTACATTTATGATTGTAAATACATTTTATGACTTTTATTTTATAATATTATTTGGTTGGCAACTACTTTATATCAAATAATCCCACATCAGTAACGTTGGTTTATGTCGGTGGACTGTAGAATGTGTCGATCCAAGTTTTTCTGCTAGCTCTTCGACTCATACAACAGGATTTTCTTCTACAGTAGCCTGCAGGAGTTGGTCGTCAAGCTCTGTTGCTAGACCTGTACGCGGCTCGTCTTCAAGCTTGCGGTTTGTCGCTCGAAATCGTTCAAACCACCGCTGCACTTGTCGCTTACTTATGACATTTGTGCCATATATTTCTCCAATTTTTCGATAAGTTGAAGCAGATTTTCTCCAGTATCGAATTTCCAGAACATAACATGGCGTAAGTGGAGTGTTGAGACAGCCATTTCAAATGTAATTTCACCCCAGAATAAATAAGTTTCACCAACCAAAAGATGATAAATATAAGTGTATTTATGATATAATAAACATAAAATGTAAAGAAAATAAATTGAAAAGGAAGGGACATAGACAGACATAATATTAAAAACCCACAGTAATTACCTGATATAGTTGTAAGTGACGTAATCTTTTTGGTGTGATTATCCCTAAATTATTTTGACATACTATAATAGCCAACAGACAAAATATTGCACTAGTATTTATAAAGTGACAAAACTCAAAAATCGGTTTTATTCACACAGCCATTGTTATGACTGTGAAATGCATGGTAAATATCTCTTTATCGACCATCAAAACTGTACGTACCTAGTTTCAGAGCTTGTACATCAGAGAGCACTTGTATCACCCTCCTGTCTTAATTTTAAGGCCCCTATATAGGCAAGAGTGACACAGTCAGTCGAGTTTTATTTTGAGTTGTGTCACTTTAGAAATACTAGTGCGATATGTTAAAAATTATTAAATACAGACTTCATGTTGATTAAAAATCTATTGATATAAAAATCACCTGTCTCTTTGTCAGTTTGTGGGTTTGTTCCTTAAACAAATCCACACCGTTTGACCAATTTTGACCAAACTTGGCACACAGGCAGGTCTTGATAAGGGGAGTGTTGTTGGCTACGTCAAAAACGTCTACAGGCTGTCTGTCTGTGTGTTTGTTACTTAACAAATCCACACCGTTTGACCGCTTTTGACCAAACTTTGCACACAGGTAGATGTTGATCGGGGAGTATCGTAAGCTAAGTCAAAAACGTCTATCAGTTTTCTTTCTGTTGGTTTGTTCCTTATACATATCCACACCGTTTGACCGATTTTGACCAAACTTGGCACACAAGTAATATTACTTATTTGACTCCTAATTTATTTTTGCTTTTCAAGATGCAGAAAGTAGGTGTAGCATGGAACTCCGGGTAACAGCTAGTTAATAATATATTACTAACATTATGTGCCTTGTGGTTGCTAATCCCTTCCGCGCTATTGAATTCGACTCAGCTAGATTACGTTCAAAGGGATGTTAATGCTATTGATATGCAAATTCCGACGTTCCAACAAGATGTACTAATACAGAATTACGCTAATAGTTCACAAACTTTGTTTATCCCTAGAGATATCCACGGAGGCCTAATATTTTAGGAATATTGGACGGATATGAGATATTAAACTTATTGCGCTATTAAAATATCGATTATTGTAAACATATCGAGAAAATCGACATAAACATAAAAGAGTAATTAGGTGTTCTTAGGTTGGTTATAGAATCATTATACTGTACATAAGAAGTACATATTAACCATAAAATATATAAACGACTCGTTATTTACTGACGATTCCACGTGGTCATAGCTAATATAAAAAAAATACCAAATAGATATTACATTCATGGAATGAATTTTGAAAGCTGTAATAAAGTTTTCATTGAATGATCACCGAAATATAATAAAAAAAAAAATAAAACGTCACGCAGGAGCTTCATAACTAAGCACTTTCCTCAGAATTTGGGTAGTGTAGACTTTATTCCCGAATAATTTTCTTAAATTAATCTATGTTTGCAATGAACAGCTGACTCAATGTGGAGGTGAAGCCGCATAGAGTTTCATCTGAGAGGTGGAACTTTCACCGTGGAAGGTATGAAGCTGATCATGAAGTCCTTTACGATTTTGCGAAATCAGTGCTTTTACTATTTATTTTAGCACTTTCCCCCGAAGGATAGTAGCTATTGAGGTTGCACTCATGGCGGAATTTTTGAAAAATTTCTTCAAATCTTTATCGATCCTACCTAGTAGACACCGAAAATTACCCTTGTTTATATACATATATATATATATATATATATATATATATATATATATGTATGTATGTATATATATATATATGTGTGTGTCTGTTAACACGATAGCGGCCAGAGTTTTTGTTTTTTCTTTACGAAACTTGGTATATAGCGTTCAATTAGCAAACGATTGAACGAGTTCGTTAACCACCAATATCGGTCCACCGGGAGGGGGGGGGGGGGGTTTACCCCGGACCCAAAACACTAATTTGACCATGCCAGCCATAGTTTTTGTTATATTTCAACGAAAATGGGTATTCATTACGCTGATCTAAAGAGAAAAATACGTTGTAAAAATAAACTAAACCGGTTCATTAGGAGGGGGGGTTTACTCCGGACCCACATTACCAATTTGCCACTACCAGCCGTAATTGTTGTTATATTTCAACGAAACTCGGTATTCGTGGTGGTAATCAACAGAGAAAAATGGGTTGTAAAAATAAACTAAAACAGGTTATTTGGAGGGGGGTTTACTCCGGACCTAAAGTACTAATATACTCATACCGGACGTAATTCCTGCTATATTGTAATGAAACGCGGTATACGTCGTGGTTATCTCATGAGAAAGATGTGTTGTAAAAATGAAGTAAATCGGTCTATTGGAATGGAGGGTTTACTTTAAACTCTGTTTCATTAGAATTAGCCGGCCAGACGTAGGTTCCCAAAGCCGCCGCGAGGAGCGCTATCTCCCACTAGGGGGACTGTATCCTGTTCCTGCGTCAGATCAAAAGACGGAAAATGACGTTTTTGTGTATTTATTAAGTAATACAGTATCATGAATTAACATAACTCTGGACGCAAATTATTTACAAAATTAATAATTGAACAGTTTTCATAAGAAATGTAAATGAGCAGAACTATTCACGTTATTTATATAGGTTATTCACAGCAAATTATTCAGTAATATAGTCTACACTACAAAAATTCTGAGGAAAGTGCTTAGTTATGCAGCTTCTGCGTGACGGGCTTTTTTTGCATTGAGCTGGTGGATCTATTAGCAATATTTTAATTATTATTTAATTCCTTAAATGTCAACGAAGGTTCTCAGGGATTTATATTGTAATTAGGAACCAAGTTTCACCGAGAACCTATTATTATTTTATTTGATGACAGTATGTGCATTATTAAAAGTCCGACTCGCAGGAACTGAGACCCCGGTTCCTGTTCATATCCCTAATCTCATTTGAAAAGCATAGAATAGAAACAGATAATATTTTCCTCGGCCTTTGTTCAAAGGGTTTTATGGCTGGCTATACCTGGGGTCAGGTCCGCAAGACCCTAGAATCCTCTTCTACCGATACTTCATTTCATACGTTTCAATGAATTGGAAAATATCAAATATTTTCACACATTCCTGTGTTCTTTTACTATAGTAATAATTCTACAGATAAAATCAATTAAAAAATAAAATAAAAAAACCAACAGCATAAAGGCAATTGAAAATATTCAAAAGACGTCAACGAATCTTTTTCTCTTGACAAGCTATATTTCTAACAATGAATTGTTTTTCTTATTTTGCCTAATCTGTTTTATTGTAAAATACATTATCCAACTATAAGCAATTAAAAAATAACAAGGAATAAAAACAGACAAAAAGAACAGTTCGAATAAGCAAAATCAATTACTTTAATGTTTTAAGCACTTATTTCTCCGATTGCCATCGCCTAATCAAAACTTTCATCAGAACCTTTTTTGTAGAGCATTTAGTAAGCTTTCTAATGGTATTCTTTCGTTTACCAAATTCTTAACCTTTTTCGAGATATTAAGGAAAATATACAAAGTTACCAAAACTTTTTATGTCTGTTAATAAAATATTTTATTCTAACCCTTCCTTAACTCCAAACGTAACCAAAATTTCAACATATTAGTTTTAATGAAAGTAGAACAAGCAGAAAATGTTTCAACTGAATCCCATGATTCTAAGTACCCAAACCAAAAACGGTATTCAAAAACTATTTTTCCAATTTTCTCGAAAACGGTAAAAGCTATCGCCTTGAAAATGGTTTCATTCGTTTTCCTAGCCCAAGAAGCCTATAAAAAGAGTACTTACAAGCTTATGAACTCAAAAACGTAAGCGTTACGATTTTTTCTGCGCGAATTTCGCCCCAAACTCCATCTTCCAGTGGGCGGATTTTGCTGGTTAACGAACTTGACCTTTCATATTGGACGACTGATTTTTGTACCAAATTTCATCAAAATCGGACCATTCGTCTTCGAGCTAGAGAGCGAACAGACCAATATATATATATATATAAATATATACATATATATATATATACAAATTTGAACCACCGTTATTTTCGGTCTTTAGGGGTTCTGAAACGCGAAATTTTCTTGTCGGCACTTCCGGATTGTTTCATTGTATCAACCTTATAAGCGGGGTTCCTCCCTATGGGGGAGGGAGGAACCGCGCTAAAAACGTGTACATGTAGGTAAAATTAAGGTACTACGTAGATAACAAAGTGTTAATCATTAGTAGTGGAATGGACAAGAAATTTAAACTCATATTGGGTTAATTCCATAAAAGCTAAGCTCTCTACAAAAGGTGCTTAAGCAAAACACTGGTATAAGGGCATTAGCAAATACAGCCCTCGTCAACACTAATAGCCCCAAATATTCCGCTTTAGATCCCAAGGGCTAGTTCAGGAATGCCAAGGGCCTCCTCCATGTGCCGTATGGTTC
Organism: Gonocerus acuteangulatus; assembly: GCA_946811695.1. Lineage (NCBI taxonomy): Eukaryota > Metazoa > Arthropoda > Insecta > Hemiptera > Coreidae > Gonocerus > Gonocerus acuteangulatus. The sequence goes on from OX328128.1 coordinate 12,334,353, forward strand.
TAGTGCCTGCTTTAGATGGCTAATAACCAATAACCATACAGAGGGTCGGTGGGAAATGGTTGCAGAATGGATGGTCGAAATCCTTTCCAAAAATACCAAAAGCTCAAATTTAGTTAAAATATATTCACCAACCGTGAACAACCCCAGTATAACTAATATAAAAAAAGTCCGACTCGCAGGAATTGCATCATCTTAGCGCGGTTCCGTTCTTAATCCTAATGTCATTTGTAAAGGTTGAAATAGAAACAGTTATAATGAAACAATTTATGAAATGAAAAATTTATGAAACAACAATGAAATAATTTATTACCTCAAATTCGCCCAGACCCTGACCTTTACCTGTCAGAAAAAGGGTCTTCATCCTCTCCTAGAGATGTTACATGATGTTATGAATGTTTACATTTTCTTGTACTCTTCTACTATAGTACTAATTCTACAAATAATTCCAATTAAAAAAACAAAACAATTAAAAAGCGAGCTAAACAACTACAAAAACCCGTTTAAAAGAACAAAACAAACACATTTGAAGTTTTAAGCGCTTATTTCTCCGATTGACATCGCCTATTCGAACATTTCGTCAGAATCTTTTTTGTAGAACATTTAGTAAGCTTATGAATGGTTACCTTCTGCTTACCATGATTCCCAACCGTTTTTGAGATATTAAGGAAAATATACCAAGTTCCCAAAACTTTTCATGTCTAAAAATAAAATATTTTATTCTAATGCTTCCTTAACTCCGAACGTAACCAAAATGAAAACATCTTTGTTTATATGAATTTTCAAACATACAGCAATTATTTTAAATGAATCCCATGATTCTAATTAACCAATACCAAAAACGCGCGTGGTGAGGAACCGCGCTAAAAGGGAAGCGACTTTCTTAGTGACGAAGCTATAATGTTTTACATTAAAAATTGCTGAAGGTCAAAAATTATTAACAAAAAAACTATATCAGTAAAATATAATACTACTCGGGCCATTTTGATTAAATGCCCTCATCTCTCAAATAATCCAATGTTTTTTTTTTTTTTAAAAAAAAAATATTCTAATGGCTAGAAATTAAAATACCCTCCAATATTATCCAAAAAATAATATTGGAATGTATTCTGCATTTATTTCTGTCGATACTAAAATTCAGAATCGATTAATGTTCTACTTTGGCGAGCCTTAAGTTTATTCCTCAAAATGACCTATCGTCTAACAATATCACTAAAATATTACAGTAATGCCAAAGTTATCATGTTTTTATATATTTACTACGTTATTCAAAATGTATTTATTTTGATTTTAAAATAGAGATGCGGGCATTAAACAATAAATACCCTACATTTCAGGAAAACAGTATAGAAAAACAAAACGCACACATCGTAACACAATTTCATAAAATAACACGATACAATAGTTTTGGGCCCAGAGGAGCAGATAATATAGAGGTATCTGATTCGTGACCATAACATGGCGATAGTGCAGTAAGTACTACTGATGAGACGTCTGAAGGCGCGATACATGTGGAGGACACAGAAATAAAGTCCGACTCGAGCCCCAAAAAATATTTTTTATTTTTCGAACAAAGTGGTTTTATGATTCGGCATTAAAAAATACATGCACTCCTAAATTTTCAACGTTCTACCACCAAACCCCATTTTTTAATAGCTCGATGTGTTATCCCCGCAAGGTGTCTGCCGGTGTCATATCTCATTCTGTCTTTCTCACTCAATTAGCTTTCCCTAACTCTCTACACACATTTCGGCCTTTAGAATTCCCATAGATTCGCCAATTGAACTCAAACGCGTACAATTTCCAATTAGATTGGCTAGAAATCATTTATATGGCCAAACAACGATTACCGGGCCAGCTATATATATATATTTTTTTTTTGTTTTAAATTGCATCGCTGGGCATCACATGTTTGTTTGGAACGGCTTCATTCTCCAGCGGAGTCGCTCCTCTCTCCATCGCAATATATCGTCGGGTTCATCTCCGACTTCTTCAGGCTGCTTGTGTCGTCCTCGGTGGTTGTCACAACCCCTTGACAACCACCGAGGACGACACAAGCATCCTGAAGAAGTCGGAGATGAACCCGACGAAATATTGCGATGGAGAGAGGAGCGACACCGCTGGAGAAAGAAGCCGTTCCAAACAAACACACACATATATATATATATATATATATATATATATATATATATATATATATATCGGGCAGATCATTGAATTACTATAGAGGACGTCGGAGAGTAGAAATTGCCCTTACAAGACTTATAATTGTAGAAGTTATATAGTTTGAATTTTATAATAATATCATTATAATAAAATCGTTAAATTTGTGTATTTATTTATTTTTTTTTTGTTTTTAGAGATCATTCATTGACCACCAAAGAACCAAATAAAAAACAAAAACAATTCACTAAAAAAAAAAAATGTTATGTAAAAATAATCATAAAATTTCAATGATTCAAATAGTATGCAATAGAATTAAAATTTTGAGTTAAATAATCAAAATTTACAAAGTGTTATGAGGGAAATTTTAAATTTTACAATCCTCACACACCCTCCGTTCAAGATTGGGTTCAAGGAAATCTCTTCGAGAACTGGGAGTATGCTAAACTCCGCCTACAAGCATAAATTACGAACCAATATTCTGCCAAGGGTAGAGCTATGACATATGCTCCCTAACCTGGGCTGGTGTGTTGACATTGACGGCTAGTCCCATTAGTCATTCCCGCCAAAATGCCTCGTTACTCCAGCCATTTCCCACCTTTTTTTTTAGAACACCTCTCTATATTATCCCTTGGAATGTTCATAAACTTACTTTTCGCGCCAAATTCCAGTGGATTATGCGTATGAAAAAAAATAAAAAAAGGGCCATTTGTAAAGTAATAGAATTAGCTGTTGATTGGTTTTGATCTTGCGTGAAATACATAAAATAAAATCTTCAAGAGAAGAAAACTTTAACTATTTACAGACCGAACTCAGTTCCGATTGAAATTTTATTTGACGAATAACGAAAGAATTACACAGATTGTACCAGCCGTTCAGAAATTACTTGAAATTATGTCAAAGAAAGTACGTGGAGATTACGATTGTTTGTAGATTGAGAAATATCTGTGTGCACGCCTGTTTGACTAAGGATGGAAAGATCATTTAGTCTTTGATTTTTTAAGGTGTATCTGATTTTTATTTTATTTTGTTTTTAATATTTACAGGAAAATCTGTGAATAAACTACGTTTTGGAATTTCATACTAATTTTCATCACCCTTCCCCTCTAAATAGTGAAACTAATTAATACATTTATATTAACCAATTTTAACACTCCAATGGTCGCGTGAGATCTATACCCTTTACTATTCCTAGAGCAGGCAGTGGCTGATGTCAGTTCTGACCTGACGCTCCTCCAAGCAGTAACTATCCACTAAAACTATATGGATCGCGACCATATTTTTACTTTTAGAAAACATGGCACATTGGTGTCATACGTACCACAAAATAAAATCAACAACAAAATAAACGTACTTATAATATCAAGTATGAATATGAATGCAGCGATTGATGAAGAAACAGGGGTAAAATAGATAGCACTGTAACCGAGAGAACCAAAACTAGAAAACAATGCCAAATGTTTTGGGCAAACAAGACTACAAGGCTCACCCAGTATAAATGCAAGGGGTGCGGCCAATATTTATGTCTCTATCATTGAAAATTATATTGTCCAGATGGATGTAACAAGACTACAAGGCTCACCCAGTATAAATGCAAGGGGTGCGGCCAATATTTATGTCTCTATCATTGAAAATTATATTGTCCAGATGGATGTAAAGTGGATGATGATACAGAAGACGTTTTTTGAAGTTATATATTTCTACAAAATATTATTAATATTTCCTACCTACTTGTTATTTGTATATTTCAACTATATGAGTTTGCACATAATAAATAAATAACATATAATACAATCCAAGGTGAGGAATAACCCTTCAAAGTTCAACATATATATTTATTATATAATAAAAGTCTATGTTGAACTTTGAAGGGTTATTCCTCACCTTGGATTGTATTATTAATTAATACTCTTCCCCTTTTCATCAACATATTTAAATAAATACTTTTTCTTGGTAAATTTACTAATTTTTTTATATATTAATCTCCTGTTAACAGTTTTTTTTTCATTCTTAATACAATAGATAAAGTTATTTACGGTAAATGAGACTGAAACTCAGGCGTATCTCTCAGATACGAGGCGACCTCCAATGGTAGTTTCAATGGCGCGACCATTGGAGTGTTAAGAATATAGAATAAAATCTCAAAGAGAAGGAATTTTGAGGCGCCGCAACAGGAAACTGACTGCATCCTCGCCCGCCAAGTGGGGCCAAACGACAATTCGTGTTTCAAAAAAGGATACAGCCTCTAAATCTAAATCTTCCGATTTCAATCCATCTTATTTAATGACAGCTTTTTTTTTTATTTCTCCTGTTTATTAAATTACGTGTAAATAATTCACACAGATAGAGAAATAACAGCTGATATAAAGGCGAGAATTGCTGCTGGAAACAGATGTTTGTTTGGACTGCAGAAAGTACTCAAGCATAAAAGGTTGTCTAGAAATGCAAAGGCACTTGTATATAGAAGTATTCTGAGACCCACAGTCACCTATGGCAGCGAGGCATGGACACTAACCTCAGAGTCTATGCGTATGCTGAGAGTACTCAAGTATAAAAGGTTGTCTAGAAACGCAAAGGCACTTGTATATAGAAGTATTCTGAGACCAACAGTCACCTATGGCAGTGAGGCATGGACCCTAACCTCAGAGTCTATGCGTATGCTGAGAGTACTCAAGTATAAAAGGTTGTCTAGAAATGCAAAGGCACTTGTAAATAGAAGTATTCTGAGACCCACAGTCACCTATGGCAGTCAGGCATGGACCCTAACCTCAGAGTCTATGCGTATGCTGAGAGTACTCAAGTATAAAAGGTTGTCTAGAAATGCAAAGGCACTTGTATATAGAAGTATTCTGAGACCCACATTCACCTATGACAGCGAGGCATGGACCCTAACATCAGAGTCTATGCGTATGCTGAGAGTACTCAAGTATAAAAGGTTGTCTAGAAATGCAAAGGCACTTGTATATAGAAGTATTCTGAGACCCACAGTCACCTATGGCAGTGAGGCATGGACCCTAACCTCAGAGTCTATGCGGATGCTGAGAGTACTCAAGTATAAAAGGTTGTCTAGAAATGCAAAGGCACTTGTATATAGAAGTATTCTGAGACCCACAGACACCTATGGCAGTGAGGCATGGACCCTAACATCAGAGTCTATGCGTATGCTTAGAGTACTCAAGTATAAAAGGTTGTCTAGAAATGCAAAGGCACTTGTATATAGAAGTATTCTGAGACCCACAGTCACCTATGGCAGTGAGGCATAGACCCTAACATTAGAGTCTATGCGTATGCTGAGAGTACTCAAGTATAAAAGGTTGTCTAGAAATGCAAAGGCACTTGTATATAGAAGTATTCTGAGACCCACAGTCACCTATGGCAGCGAGGCATGGACCCTAACCTGAGAGTCTATGCGTATGCTGAGAGTACTTAAGTATAAAAGGTTGTCTAGAAATGCAAAGGCACTTGTATATAGAAGTATTCTGAGACCCACAGTCACCTATGGCAGCGAGGCATGGACCCTAACATCAGAGTCTATGCGTATGCTGAGAGTACTCAAGTATAAAAAGTGGTCTAGAAATGCAAAGGCACTTGTATATAGAAGTATTCTGAGACCCACAGTCACCTATGGCAGTGAGGCATGGACCCTAACCTCAGAGTCTATGCGTATGCTGAGAGTACTCAAGTATAAAAGGTTGTCTAGAAATGCAAAGGCACTTGTATATAGAAGTATTCTGAGACCCACAGTCACCTATGGCAGCGAGGCATGGACCCTAACCTCAGAGTCTATACGTATGCTGAGAGTACTCAAGTATAAAAGGTTGTCTAGAAATGCAAAGGCACTTGTATATAGAAGTATTCTGAGACCCACAGTCACCTATGGCAGCGAGGCATGGACCCTAACATCAGAGTCTATGCGTATGCTGAGAGTACTCAAGTATAAAAGGTTGTCTAGAAATGCAAAGGCACTTGTATATAGAAGTATTCTGAGACCCACAGTCACCTATGGCAGTGAGGAATGGACCCTAACCTCAGAGTCTATGCGTATGCTGAGAGTACTCAAGTATAAAAGGTTGTCTAGAAGTGCAAAGGCACTTGTATATAGAAGTATTCTGAGACCCACAGTCACCTATGGCAGCGAGGCATGGACCCTAACATCAGAGTCTATGCGTATGCTGAGAGTACTCAAGTATAAAAGGTGGTCTAGAAATGCAAAGGCACTTGTATATAGAAGTATTCTGAGACCCACAGTCACCTATGGCAGTGAGGCATGGACCCTAACCTCAGAGTCTATGCGTATGCTGAGAGTACTCAAGTATAAAAGGTTGTCTAGAAATGCAAAGGCACTTGTATATAGAAGTATTCTGAGACCCACAGTCACCTATGGCAGCGAGGCATGGACCCTAACCTCAGAGTCTATACGTATGCTGAGAGTACTCAAGTATAAAAGGTTGTCTAGAAATGCAAAGGCACTTGTATATAGAAGTATTCTGAGACCCACAGTCACCTATGGCAGCGAGGCATGGACCCTAACATCAGAGTCTATGCGTATGCTGAGAGTACTCAAGTATAAAAGGTTGTCTAGAAATGCAAAGGCACTTGTATATAGAAGTATTCTGAGACCCACAGTCACCTATGGCAGTGAGGAATGGACCCTAACCTCAGAGTCTATGCGTATGCTGAGAGTACTCAAGTATAAAAGGTTGTCTAGAAGTGCAAAGGCACTTGTATATAGAAGTATTCTGAGACCCACAGTCACCTATGGCAGCGAGGCATGGACCCTAACATCAGAGTCTATGCGTATGCTGAGAGTACTCAAGTATAAAAGGTGGTCTAGAAATGCAAAGGCACTTGTATATAGAAGTATTCTGAGACCCACAGTCACCTATGGCAGTGAGGCATGGACCCTAACCTCAGAGTCTATGCGTATGGTGAGAGTACTCAAGTATAAAAGGTTGTCTAGAAACGCAAAGGCACTTGTATATAGAAGTATTCTTAGACCCACAGTCACCTATGGCAGTGAGGCATGGACCCTAACATCAGAGTCTATGCGTATGCTGAGAGTACTCAAGTATAAAAGGTTGTCTAGAAATGCAAAGGCACTTGTATATAGAAGTATTCTGAGACCCACAGTCACCTATGGCAGTGAGGCATAGACCCTAACATTAGAGTCTATGCGTATGCTGAGAGTACTCAAGTATAAAAGGTTGTCTAGAAATGCAAAGGCACTTGTATATAGAAGTATTCTGAGACCCACAGTCACCTATGGCAGCGAGGCATGGACCCTAACCTGAGAGTCTATGCGTATGCTGAGAGTACTTAAGTATAAAAGGTTGTCTAGAAATGCAAAGGCACTTGTATATAGAAGTATTCTGAGACCCACAGTCACCTATGGCAGCGAGGCATGGACCCTAACATCAGAGTCTATGCGTATGCTGAGAGTACTCAAGTATAAAAAGTGGTCTAGAAATGCAAAGGCACTTGTATATAGAAGTATTCTGAGACCCACAGTCACCTATGGCAGTGAGGCATGGACCCTAACCTCAGAGTCTATGCGTATGCTGAGAGTACTCAAGTATAAAAGGTTGTCTAGAAATGCAAAGGCACTTGTATATAGAAGTATTCTGAGACCCACAGTCACCTATGGCAGCGAGGCATGGACCCTAACCTCAGAGTCTATACGTATGCTGAGAGTACTCAAGTATAAAAGGTTGTCTAGAAATGCAAAGGCACTTGTATATAGAAGTATTCTGAGACCCACAGTCACCTATGGCAGCGAGGCATGGACCCTAACATCAGAGTCTATGCGTATGCTGAGAGTACTCAAGTATAAAAGGTTGTCTAGAAATGCAAAGGCACTTGTATATAGAAGTATTCTGAGACCCACAGTCACCTATGGCAGTGAGGAATGGACCCTAACCTCAGAGTCTATGCGTATGCTGAGAGTACTCAAGTATAAAAGGTTGTCTAGAAGTGCAAAGGCACTTGTATATAGAAGTATTCTGAGACCCACAGTCACCTATGGCAGCGAGGCATGGACCCTAACATCAGAGTCTATGCGTATGCTGAGAGTACTCAAGTATAAAAGGTGGTCTAGAAATGCAAAGGCACTTGTATATAGAAGTATTCTGAGACCCACAGTCACCTATGGCAGTGAGGCATGGACCCTAACCTCAGAGTCTATGCGTATGCTGAGAGTACTCAAGTATAAAAGGTTGTCTAGAAATGCAAAGGCACTTGTATATAGAAGTATTCTGAGACCCACAGTCACCTATGGCAGCGAGGCATGGACCCTAACCTCAGAGTCTATACGTATGCTGAGAGTACTCAAGTATAAAAGGTTGTCTAGAAATGCAAAGGCACTTGTATATAGAAGTATTCTGAGACCCACAGTCACCTATGGCAGCGAGGCATGGACCCTAACATCAGAGTCTATGCGTATGCTGAGAGTACTCAAGTATAAAAGGTTGTCTAGAAATGCAAAGGCACTTGTATATAGAAGTATTCTGAGACCCACAGTCACCTATGGCAGTGAGGAATGGACCCTAACCTCAGAGTCTATGCGTATGCTGAGAGTACTCAAGTATAAAAGGTTGTCTAGAAGTGCAAAGGCACTTGTATATAGAAGTATTCTGAGACCCACAGTCACCTATGGCAGCGAGGCATGGACCCTAACATCAGAGTCTATGCGTATGCTGAGAGTACTCAAGTATAAAAGGTGGTCTAGAAATGCAAAGGCACTTGTATATAGAAGTATTCTGAGACCCACAGTCACCTATGGCAGTGAGGCATAGACCCTAACCTCAGAGTCTATGCGTATGGTGAGAGTACTCAAGTATAAAAGGTTGTCTAGAAACGCAAAGGCACTTGTATATAGAAGTATTCTTAGACCCACAGTCACCTATGGCAGTGAGGCATGGACCCTAACATCAGAGTCTATGCGTATGCTGAGAGTACTCAAGTATAAAAGGTTGTCTAGAAATGCAAAGGCACTTGTATATAGAAGTATTCTGAGACCCACAGTCACCTATGGCAGTGAGGCATGGAACCTAACATCAGAGCCTATGCGTATGCCGAGAGTTTGGGAGGGGAAGGTTCTGCGGCGGATTTAAGGGCCTGTAAAGATCGGTGAGCAGTGGAGGATCAGGAGCAACCGAGAGCTGCGGGATCTCTATGTAGAGCCGGACATAGTGGAGCACATAAAGACTGGGCGGCTGCGATGGCTTGGCCATGTGGAAAGGATGGGACCTACGAGACTACCCCGGAAACTCCTGTACGGCAAGCCTGGAGAAGGCGAGGGAAGCCCAGTCTTCGCTGGTTGGACGACGTTGAAAAAGACCTGAGGGATCTGGGGGCTAACAGAGGCCATGGGCCTTCATGGACTTTAGCGGTCAGCAGTAAGTAAGTAAGTAAATAATTCACGAATTTTTACAATTGAACATAAACATAACATTTCATTTTTCATTTAACTTAATAAAGGCAATTATATCGTTGATATCAAACAATCAAATCTTTTTCTATTAAAGAAAAATCTATTTTCAAATCATTCAAAAATTATAATATTTCACTTAATCTCATTGTTGGATTAAGGTTTAAAATTTACTTATTGAAGATATCAGTCTTATTTTTTCGACTCTAATCAGGATTTGAATGTTTAATTTCAACGACATCAGTGCTGATATTACGTTAGAAGAAAAATATAATATTATTGAATTCCAATTCCATTATAAAAGTTCGTGAAATATATACACGTGAGAAAAGAATATATACTCCGTAATATATACCGCATATATATATATATATATATATATATATATATATATATATACAGAATTATATATACCGTAAAAAATGAAGAAAAATATATATACACGTAATTTCATAAAACAGGATAACATAAACCAAAAATCTGGCAAGACTAAGTTGTTTTAAATTTTATTAGCTTTCATTTAAACTTCTAGTGTCTTCGTTTATGGGTTGAATTCGGCCTCCCTGGCCGTCCCTAGGCCGACCCAGCCTTTAATTAATTTAATAATGGGTACCTTGGGTGCTAATGACTCTAGCAGTCGAAACGGCCAAGGGGAAGATCAGGCGGCCGGAGCATAGTACTGACCACACTATCTCCCTAGTGTGCCGTATGGTCATGAATCGGATACCTCTATAGTATCTGCCCCTAAGGGCCCTCGTGGCCTGTTACGGGACTGATTTTTTTTTCATTTAAAAAAAAATGCATTTAAAACGATTACAATGTAAAGGCTGTAGCCTACCCTTTACTATTCCTAGAGCAGGTAGTGGCTGATGGGTCAGTTCTGACCTGACGCTCCTCCAAGCAATAACTATCCACTAAAACTATTTTGTTTCTCATTGATACCACGCGACCATATTTGTACTTTTAGAAAAGAGGGCACATTGGTGTCATAAATACCTCAAAATAAAAACAAGAACAAAATAAACGTACATAATATCAAGTATGAATATGGATGCAGCGATTGATGAAGAAACATGGGTAAAAAAGATAGCACTGTAGCCGAGAGAACCAAAACTATAAAGGGATGCCAAATGTTTTGGGCAAACAAGACTACAAGGCTCACCCAGTATAAATGCAAGGGGTGCGGCCAATATTTATGTCTCTATCATTACAAATTATATTGTACAGATGAATGTAAAGTGGATGATGATACAGAAGACGTTTTTTCAAGTTATATATTACTACAAAATATTATTAATATTTGCGCTAATATTTCCTACCTACTTGTTATTTGTATATTTCAACTAGATGAGTTTGCATATAATAAATAAATAACATATAATACAATCCAAAGTGAGGAATAACCCTTCAAAGTTCAACATATACATTTATTATATAATAAAAGTATATGTTGAACTTTGAAGGGTTATTCCTCACCTTGGATTGTAATATTAAACCATACCCTTCCCTTTTCACCAACATATTTAAATAAATAACTTTTTCTTGGTAAATTTACTATTTTTTTTTACATATTAATCTCCTGTTAAATGTTTTTGTTCATTCTTAATACAATAGATAAAGTTATTTACGGTAAATGAGACTGAAACTCATGCGTATCTCTCAGATACGAGGCGACCACCAATGGTAGTTTCAATGGCGCGACCGTTGGAGGGTTAAAGAATATATAATATGAAAGAATTCAGAATATTGAAGAATATTTCATTGAGCAATAAGTCACGTATCATGTTTTTCAGTTATTTAAATTTGAACGTCTACATTAAACAGATTTTTGGGACGAGTGTATCTAAAGGTTACCACACTTTTCTAACCAGCGTTGAGCAAATGCTTTACTTCTTCTTTTAAAGAAAAGCCTTAAGACGGGAGTGTTTACGTCTAAAAACTCAAAGTCTGACCTCCATGGTCAAATATAGGCTAAAACTTTTCAGTAGTTTAAACCTTTCCCCTGACATTAACACCAGCAGAAGCGAATTCTGGGTGTTTTCGCAGAAAATACAGACAAAAGTCTACACTAACTACGTGGCTACGTGCACCGTAGATTATATTTTAACCGAATGGTCCCATTGCAAGAAGCTAGAAACAATTTCAGTACCTACAGTGCTTAAACTTCGAAAAAATCGGAATCGTATAAAAATATTATGGATTGCCTTCAATTCATCGAAATTATAATAAATTTAATTTCCTGTAATAAAATATAAAAGAAAAACAAAACAGAGAAATTATTTATCTTATAAAGATTTTAAACATAGTTAATGATTTCATAATTCAAATATTATATGATTCAGGAGGGCCGGTGGCCGTGGGTTCGATTCCCACTTTGGGGTGGTGGCTTTTCTTTAGAAAAAAAAGTCATCTTCCCTATCCTGGCTAGAAAACGGTGGTAACCTATAGCTAACCCGTCCTAAAATGTGTAGTTAATAATAATGGACGTTAAAATTTAAATAAATAAAATGCTCCAATATTGCTCGGCTAATATCAATACAGTCGATGTACAATAAATATATATATATATATATATATATTTATACTTATGACAATATTATATATATATATATATATATATATATATATATATATATATATATATATATATATATGTCTGTTAACACGATAGCGACCAGAGTTTTTGTGATTTTCGTCACGAAACTTGGTATTCGTAGTGGTAATATATAGAGAAAAGTGAGATATAAAAATGAACTAAATCGGTTCACTAGGAGGGGGGTTTACTCCGGACCCACAATACCAGTTCGCCACTACCAGCCGTGATTTTTGGTATATTTCGACGAAACTCGGTATTCGTAGTGGTAATCTACAGGTAAATATGTGTTGTAAAAATAAACTAAATCGGTTCATTAGGTGGGGGGGGGGGTTTACTGCGGACCCAAACTACTAATATACTTATACCGGTCGTAATTTCTGCTGTAACGAAACGCGATATGCGTCGTGGGTAACTCATGGGAAAGAAGTGTGTAAAAATGAGCTGAATCGGTCAATCGGAAAGGGGGGGTTTACTTTGTAATATATTTCAATAGAAAAGCCCGCCAGACGTAGGTTCACAATGCCGCCGCAAGGAGCGCTTTCTACCACTAGAGTGACTAATATGAGTTTTTTTGTATTTATTACGTAGTTTAGTAGGTACCATGTGTAAACATAACTCTGGAAGCAAATTAATTATTGATCGGTTACTCATTACAAAATTAAAAGAGAACTATTCATGTTTTTATTTTATTTATGTAGGATATTTTAAGCAAATTGTTCTGGAAAGCAGTCTACACTACCCAAATTCTGAGGAAAGTGCTTAATTATGCAGCTCCTGCGTGACGGACTTTTGCTCATTCCTTTTACTCCTGAAGGATCTTATTCCATTTCCTGATAACCCTATCGAATATCAGAACTATAATCAAATCTCAGAAATAGCTATTCATATTTTTAGCACTTTTCGAAGAAATGTAGTTAATTAATTTAAAACCTATAACCTTTATCAATCTTAAAACAATGCATCAAATAGTGTAGTTCAATAGCAGCCAAATTTACACTAAAGCAGCAATTAATGGAATTTGGACTGATATAATTATCAATGGAGCCGATTCATTCGTGAATGGACTGGTAATTGTGGAGTTCTCCTAGCAGAATACCAAAGCTCCCGTTTCCCTATTGGGCGGGATAGATTGTAAACCCAACTATAGTTAAAGGGTAATCAAATAGGTAAAACTGATTAAATACTTACTCAACATTTAATAAAATTAAGCCAATATTATAACAATGACAATATATAATCAATAAAGGAAAATATTTTCTTAATATTTTAGTAATAATATGAGGAATGTCTAGTTATTATATTATCCCGTTATTATTAAAGCTTGTTTTTGCTCATTCCTTTTACTCCTGAAGGATCTTATTTTGTATTTTCTAATAACCCTATCAAATATCAGAACTATAATTAAATCTCAGAAATAGCTATTTTTCATATTTTTAGCACTTTTCGGAGAAATGTAGATAATTAATTTTGAAAAATGTCTTAAAACCTTTATCAACTCTATTGAATATATTTTTGAACATATATATATATATATATATATATATATATATATATATATATATATATATATATATATGCATTAAAAAAAATAACAAATAAAATTATACATAGAGTAAAAAAAAAATATAATAAAAATAAAATAAACAAAAACAAAATAAAAAGTCCGTCACGCAGGAGCTGCATAACTAAGCACTTTCCTCAGAATTTGTGTAGTTTAGACTGCTTTCCAGAACAATTTGCTTAAAATATCCTACATAAATAAAATAAAAACGTGAATAGTTCTCATTTTGTAATGAGTAACTGATCAATTATTAATTTGCATCCAGAGTTATGTTTACGCATGGTACCTACTACACTACGTAATAAATACAAAAATCCTCATATTATCGTATTTTGATCTAACGCAGGAACAGGATACAGTCACTCTAGTGGTAGAAAGCGATCCTTGCGGCGGCTTTGTGAACCTACGTCTGCCGGCTTTTCTATTCAAATATATTACAAATTAAACCCCAGCTTTCCGATTGACCGATTCAGCTCATTTTTACAACACTTCTTTCTCATGAGTTACCCACGACGTATACAGCGTTTCGTTACAATACAGCAGAAATTACGACCGGTATGAGTATATTAGGAATTTGGGTCCGGAGTAAACCCCCCCTTCTAATGAACCGATTTCGTTTATTTTTACAACACATATTTACCTGTGGATTAGCACTACGAATACCGAGTTTCGTCGAAATATACCAAAAATCACGGCTGGTAGTGGCGAATTGGTATTGTGGGTCCGGAGTAAACCCCCCCCCCCCTTCTAATGAACCGATTTAGTTCATTTTTATATCTCACTTTTCTCACTATATTACCACTACGAATACCGAGTTTCGTTGAAATATAACAAATATTACGGCTGAGATAGTCAAATTAGTGTTTTGGGTTCGGGGTAAACCCCCCCTTCCGGTGGACCGACTTTGGTGGTTAACGACCTCGTGACGAAAAAACAAAAACTCTGGCCGCTATCGTGTTAACAGACATATATATATATATATATATATATATATATATAGATATATATACATTTTAACGGGGGTCATTTTCGGTGTCTACTAGGTAGGATCGATAAAGATTTGAAGAAATTTTTCAAAAATTCCGTCATGAGTCCAACCTCAATAGCTACTTTCCTTCGGAGGAAAGTGCTAAAAAAAATTATATACAAGTCTATTATTTGTATTAATAGTGCTATACTGTATAAGTTTTAGTATAAATAGTTCTATTGGTAAGTAACATGTTAGTCGTAAGCAATGACATAGGTAAAACAAAAAAAAAACTGTCCAAAACACAAAATTCCAAACCCTTTCACGACATTTACACGTCTCTCAAACATTACACTTCAGGGCGGTGAGGACCTAGACGTTTTCTGCCCTTAAACACCCTTAAACACCCTAAACACCCTATTGAATATATGTATATACTATCAGACCCGGAAAACGTTGTTTTACCATTGTACTTCGTTTCTAGTGAATATTTTGGTAGTGAAATAATAATTCCGTACTTGTTGCCGGATCTCGTTGTTTAATATTTTTGGAATATCCGTGTCGTCCCTTCCAGAACATTAGCGGATATTGGATAGCGTCTTATGAATGGCTTGTAACAAGAATGGACTCAGGATTATTAATACTTCTTCGAATCAGGATTTCTCGCGTAGCTGTACGGTCGCCAACTCCGATTCCAGCTACGTCATCAGCAACAGGTGCATTGAATGTACTCCCCAGATGGTACTTTATCAGGATTGATGTCAATATCGTGATTGTCACTTTGTAATTTGTGTATGTGAAATTTAAACAATTTCAACAATTCATTCTGCTCATTCAATATATCGTCCAGCTCACTGGCGATGCGCCTGGCAAACCGTGAATTGAGGTTAATGTAGCCCCAACGCGCATCCACGCAATTGGCGAGTGCACTTTCGGAGTCATGACCTCCCGTAAAGTAAATTTGTAAAAATTGATGCGGTTCGTTTGGTATTGGCAGCAATGATCCCACATTTTGATAAACATGGCCTTTGATTTTGCAGCAATGATCCCACTTTTTGATAAACTTGGCCTTTGATTTTGTATGTTCATTTATATTGTTGATAATTTCCAGCATTATGCTTAACTTTTTCCGTTGCTCCGAATAATAATTCATTGGGAAACGTGAATTGAATGGAGAAATTAAATTCAGGAAAAGGTTAGAATCTGGAGCCATATTTATCTTTTGAAAAGATCTTATGTTAGAATTAAAATTTATTTATTATGATTAAAGTTCTAATACTATTGGGGATTGGTGGTATAAGGTTCAAAATTAAGGATAATAAGTATTTTTTAATGCCAAATCATAATAAAAATATAAATAAAAAACTTTTTCGAAAAACTTAAAAACAATTTTTTGGGTTGCGCCACACTTAAAACTTAGGGGCATAAAAATTATTTATAAACCTATTCTCAGACCTACTGATTATACATAATAAATTTTATCAAAATCGGTTTAGCCGTTTCGGAGGAGTATAAAAATTAAAACTGTGACACGAGAATTTTATATTATATATATATATATATATATATATATATATATATATATAACAACACACTATTTTTGGGTCATATTGTGTTTACACCTTTCCTCTATGCGCAGCATCGGGTGTTCCAAGGTATGTCAAGGAAACGAATTTCAAGGTGCATAATCTAGGCGCACGGTAGTGCCTAATTTAACAACAATTGTTTATCTAGGGTTAGTAAGATAATTTATTCCGTGATTTTGTTTTTAATACTTTTATTTCAAACATGGAAATTAGTGAATAAACTAAATTTTTAAATTTAATACTAATTTTCATCGCCCCTCCCCTCTAAGTCGTGAAACTAAATAATAAGGTTATATTAATCAATTTTGAAGAATATATAATCTAGGCGCACGGTAGTGCGCCAGGCCAAGTTCCGGCCTAAGCATACTGTGTGTATATTACAGGAGGTCTTAGAGCCGATTTCTACCCTCTCATAACTTTCAACCAGGTAAAGGTAAAGTTATGAAATTTTACACAGGTATTATACTTCTAGATGTGAGTAAAACTGGAAATTTTCATAATTCTACATCGAATAGTTTATGAGATATAAGCGATCGAAAATCGGGATTTATAGGACTCACTTACTCACTCACTGACTCATCAAAATTATTAGGCACTTCCCATGATGCTAGAGACTTGCAATTGTGCATGAAGATAGATATGAGGACGGTATTAAAGGAAAAAAATCGAAAAATCGCGAAAAGTTGTGTTTGACTGCGCTTCCGGGGCGGGGGCGTGCCAGTTTTGTACTTCCTTCGGAAACCCATCATTCCGTCCGAAACCCATGATGTGGGGCATCAAATGAATTGTCTCGGTATGAAGAACCATTATTTGATGTTTTAAGAAACAATTAGACGCATATAGGCTCGGTAAAAATCTTATACCAGCTGTCAGTCTGTATATTTGTTCCTCTTACAAATCCGTACCGTTTGACCGATTTTAACCAAACTTGGGACACAGATGGGTCTTGATACGGGGAGAATCATAGGCTAGGTTAGATTGTCTATCGGCTGTCTGTCTGCCTCTTTGTTCCTTATACAAATACACACCGTTTGACCAATTTTGACAAAATTTGACACACATGTCGGTCTTTATCCGGGTAGTGTCATAGGCTAGTCAAAATCGTCTATCAGCTGTCTGTCTGCATGTTTGTACCTTACACAAATTCACACCATTTGACCTATTTTGACCAAACTTGGCACACATGTAGGCCTTGGTCCGGGGAATGCACTAGGCTAGGTAAACAAGGTCTTTCAGCTGTCTGTCTGTATGTTTGTTCCTTATACAAATTCACACCTTTGGCCTATTTTAACCAAACTTGGCACGCAGGTAGGTCTTGATACAGGAGTGTCATATTACCTATGACGTTTTCTACTTTATGTTCCATCGAAATGCCATCATTCCTTCTGAAACCCATCATGTGGGGTATCAAATTAATCGTCTTGGTAAGGAGACCCTATATTTGATGTTTTAAAAAACATTTCGACGCATCTTAACAAAAACAATTGTGACTTCTTTCTTAAATGTAGTGAATAAAGTCGTAGGGGTTCACTGCATAATATACTTCAAAGCAGATACTCAACATGTATGTGTGTGTGAAGTTTTTCAAAGTCGAGCTATCTA
The DNA here is from genome assembly GCA_946811695.1 of Gonocerus acuteangulatus. NCBI lineage: Eukaryota > Metazoa > Arthropoda > Insecta > Hemiptera > Coreidae > Gonocerus > Gonocerus acuteangulatus. The sequence goes on from OX328128.1 coordinate 12,352,251, forward strand.
AATTACAAAGTTTAGGATCACAAACCCAGAATGTATCGTCTTTGTTCTTATATTTTCTTGAAGGCCTTCTGCACTTTCCCTATTGTGATCTTTATCCTCGGGATAAGGTTCCTGTGTTTTACAGTGTAATAGTTTAGTTAAGAGAGCAATCAATTTGTCCTCTAGAGTAATGTCATCTGGAAGAGCTTCTAACTTTTCTAGTCTAGTGATTAGATGTATGTAGGTTGATTTTTGGTATCAAATATCAAGCAGTAAGGAGAACCTTATGCAGAATCCAAAGACCCTGGTTTTATATGAAGTACAAAAGCCAGTAGGTATGCGGCAACTAAATTCTATTTAATACTTAGAAAAAAAGTAATGAGATCCCAAAAAAACATAAATGTGAAATAGAGGCCAAGTTCCTGCCCCAACAAAGAAACACTCCCTTCCTCAAAAATATCCCCCCCCCTAAAACCCCCCCAAAACGCCTTACCATTCTACACTCCAAAAAAGTAGTATGAGTTGGTGTTTTTATTCAACCAAAAATATTTGCCAATACAAGAGATGATACAAGAAAGAAATGCCCAAGTTCATTACTTAGAAGCCCTCATAGTTACTTACTAAGAACAGTAAAGACACTTCAACTGACCTTTAAAAACAACAATAAAAATACTTATATCCAGTTACTAAAATATCACTTTCCTCAACCAGGTATATTCTTAAACTTGGCAATGTTTTTTTTGTGCCGAAATTATCTTTAGAGAAAAACTAAACATTGCCAAGTTTAAGAATATACCTGGTTGAGGAAAGTGATATTTTAGTAACTGGATATAAGAATTTTTATTGTTGTTTTTAAAGGTCAGTTGAAGTGTCTTTACTGTTCTTAGTAAGTAACTATGAGGGCTTCTAAGTAATGAACTTGGACATTTCTTTCTTGTATCATCTCTTGTATTGGCAAATATTTTTGGTTGAATAAAAACACCAACTTATACTACTTTTTTCGAGTGTAGAATGGTAAGGCGTTTTGGGGGGGTTTTAGGGGGGGGGATATTTTTGAGGAAGGGAGCGTTTCTTTGTGGGGACAGGAACTTGGCCTCTATTTCACATTTATGTTTTTTTGGGGATTAAATTCATGAAAAGTGTGTTACCACCACTTGTACTATAACGAACATGACACAAACACGAATAAAATTAATTAGCGACATTCTAAAACTTCACAACCACCACCCTTTGAAGTAAATAACTACTTCCCGTACCGCGGGGACAGACCAGCCGATTGGACCGAACAAACAGAGAATTGTCAAAGGATCCAGGACTAGGTGGAAAAGGACCTCAGAAATCCTATTCTATGTTTTATACAAACCCTTTCATCTATTCCCGCGCTTAATTTTCACCTTTGTTCGCCTTTCTTGTATGATTCCAAGGCATTCTCATCCTGCTAACAGAATTTCCTAACCGCAGAACACTCAACGCCAGAATCAATTTTCTCGCATAAACCTTTTGTTAAACCCGTTATTATAGTTATCTTTTTGCACAGAAACTGAGCATCACAAAGGTTCATTCGTTCTTTTAACAATTTGGAATATGCAATAAAATGTACGCCTTGCGGGAGGTCTTTTCAAACAAAACTGGTATTATAATTCGTTTATTAAAATAAATTTTAAATGATACTCACCACTTTATGTGCCTCTTCAGGAGCTCAAATGCCGCTAAAGAATTGGTCATTCCCGACTCAAACGCTCTCAACATGACGAATCAGGAAACTGTTACATATACATATATGTATATGTAAATCCATCCAATGGGAGATGTTCGATCTTAATTTCTTAGCACTTTCCTCCGAAGGAAAGTAGCTATTGAGGTTGCACTCATGACGGAATTTTTGAAAAATTTCTTCAAATCTTTATCGATCCTACCTAGTAGACACCGAAAATGACCCCCGTTAAAATTTATATATATCTATATATATATATATATATATATATATATATATATATATATATATATATATATATATATATATATATATATGTCTGTTAACACGATAGCGGCCAGAGTTTTTGTTTTTTCGTCACGAAACTTGGTATATAGCATTCAATTAGCAAACGATTGAACGAGTTCGTTAACCACCAAAGTCGGTCCACCGGAAGGGGGGGTTTACCCCGAACCCAAAACACTTATTTGACTATGTCAGCCGTAATATTTGTTATATTTCAACGAAACTTGGTATTCGTAGTGTTAATATAGAGAGAAAAGTGAGATATAAAAATGAACCAAATCGGTTCATTAGAAGGGGGGGGGGTTTACTCCGGACCCACAATACCAATTCGCCACTACCAGCCGTGATTTTTAGTATATTTCGACGAAACTCGGTATTCGTAGTGCTAATCCACAGGTAAATATGTGTTGTAAAAATAAACGAAGTCGGTTCATTAGGAGGGGGGGGGGTTTACTCCGGACCCACAATACCAATTCGCCACTACCAGCCGTGATTTTTGGTATATTTCGACGAAACTCGGTATTCGTAGTGGTAATCTACAGGTAAATAAAAAAGAAACTAAATCGGTTAATTGTAAAAAGAAACTAAATCGGTTCATTAGAAGGGGGGGTTTACTCCGGACCCAAATTCCTAATATACTCATACCGGTCGTAATTTCTGCTGTATTGTAACGAAACGCTGCATACGTCGTGGGTAACTCATGAGAAAGAAGTGTTGTAAAAATGAGCTGAATCGGTCAATCGGAAAGCGGGGGTTTAATTTATAATATAGTTGAATAGAAAAGCCGGCAGACGTAGGTTCACAAAGCCGCCGCAAGGAGCGCTTTCTACCACTAGAGTGACTGTATCCTGTTCCTGCGTTAGATCAAAATACGATAATATGAGGATTTTTTTATTTATTACGTAGTGTAGTAGGTACCATGTGTAAAAATAACTCTGGATGCAAATTAATAATTGATCAGTTACTCATTACAAAATGAGAACTATTCACGTTTTTATTTTATTTATGTAGGATATTTTAAGCAAATTGTTCTGGAAAGCAGTCTACACTACCCAAATTCTGAGGAAAGTGCTTAGTGATGCAGTTCCTGCGTGACGGACTTTTTTTTAAATATTGTCCCCTCGGGTAAGAAGGATAGTAAGATACGGATGTAGAAGTTCCGGGACAAGAAGCGCGGCGGTTCCATCTATGAGAGGTAAAAAAAGTGTGTTGATTTAATAGTCTAGTTCTTGGACTCTAGGAGTTCTGCAAAGTGGAGGGTCGCGCTTCCTCCCTTCCAGGGGTTGTAGTTATATACACTATCCTGTTTTATCCTAGAATTCCCTTCCACCATCCCTCTCATTTCTTATTCAGTTATAAGTGAGTCAGCGTCTAGATCTGTTGTATTGTTTGTGCCTTGAATTTCCGGTGTACAGCTTCTTGATTTAAGATGCCGAAGCCTACCAGTTATAAAACATTAACGTTGCCAGAGAAAATAGCTGCAATTAAAGAAGTTGAAATCGGAATAAAGAAAAAATCTGAAATTGCCAAGTACTTTAGAATTCCTCCTAACACAACTTACTTGAAAAATAATGAAAAAATTCTTACCCATGAAAATGACTTTTTTCAAAGCAATAGACTTTTATTTTTAATTTTTTTATAAATTATTTATTACATATGTACGTAATCATCAATTTATGAAATAATTGTTATTGTTTAAATAAAATGTGAGAACATATGAAATTCGATTTTTTATCCCTTTATTTTCAAAAACTTTTGTAATTCGAATTTATTATTTTAAACTTTATTATCGGTCCCTAGAGGTTCGAATTATATATATATATATATATATATATATATATATATATATATATATATATATATATATGTATATATATATATATAACACAGGATAACCTATTTGAATTTGCACACCTGAATAATTCTAGAACTACACAACACCTAAATGTGTGTGTATAATAAACTTTGTTTGTGTCTATGGGGAACAGCAATGAAACCAAACTCCACCTCTCAAAACTTACTCTCTGGGGATTGATGGTGACAATTTGAAAATGTTGAACAGGTCCATCTACTTTTTATGTTTTTTTATTGTCGATTTAACTCTACACAACTATATACATGTGGTTATCTTTTTTATGATTACCTGCATAGAAACCTTTAACCCATTAGGTAGCCAATTTTTATTTTTTGGAGTTCTTTGAAGAAAATTTAACACAGTTCCAACAAATACTTTCTGAAATATTAGATGTGCCATATATAGGACGCTGCTCCATTTGGTATAAGTTACGGTAATATTGAATAAATATAATACACAAAAAATGTTTTATTTATTTTAACATTTTTTTACATAAAATATATTGGCTGAACATAATAATAAATATATACAAATAAAATACAAATATACCAGCATTGTAAACATTTTTTTATGAAAGACATTTTGAAAAACAATTTGTACAATCATAAATTTTACCATAAGGCTAATATGATGACTATTCAATACTTACATATAAACCATGTAATCCAGTACCATTTTTTGCCCCTTATTGCAATGGTATGTTATTTTTTTTTTTTTTTTTTACGTCGCATCGACAAATCTTGGCCATTAGCGCCGGCCTCCAGGGTGCAGCCAGGAATTTTCTCAGCGAGCCCTGAGTTGAGACAATTTCTGGCGCCGGTGGGGATCGAACCCACCATCTCCCACTTATGAATCTAGCGTAATAAAATGTTAAAATCTTCTTGGGTACGTTATTCTAATAACTATTCGTTATTGGAGAATAATATTTTGAATATTTCTAATTCAAAGAATGAAGGAAAAAATTACTTAGGTAGGAATAAGAGGCAAAGAAAATAAGGAGTTATGCAGCATGTCCTGAGATGATATGAGGGTGGAGGGAAGAGAGCTAGGAGTAAGGCTGCACCTGCATTGGTTCCGTATTTCCAATATGCTAATGTGCGAATATGCTATTCGACATCGGTTCACCGACCATGCCTGACGTCGGCCGACGTGAGTGCCTACGTTCGTTCCGACCTTGGCCGATCCGATCTAGTCACATCAGTAATGAACTCGCACTGAAGTGAAAATGAGTGATTAATTTGTAATATACCACCTAATAAGCATAGAAACCTTCGATTACCTTGTTTGAGGTATAAAGTAAGAGTCCCGAAGAAAAATCTTTGCGTAAGAGTTAATTGTTGACTGTTACACTGCGATAAGAGAAGGATTATTATTCATATTTTTCCCCAATGTAAATAAAATAATAAATATAATTTATAAAAAATGTAGGCGGCTAAAATATTGGTAGCAATCGACTATTTTAACCCTGGAACTCTAACCTGCGTCATATTGGTAGCAATCGACTATTTTAACCCTGGAACTCTAACCTGCCTCATATTGGTAGCAATCGACTATTTTAATCCTGGAACTGTAACCTGCCTCATATTGGTAGCAATCGACTATTTTAACCCTGGAACTCTAACCTGCGTCATATTGGTAGCAATCGACTATTTTAACCCTGGAACTCTAACCTGCGTCATATTGGTAGCAATCGACTATTTTAACCCTGGAACTCTAACCTGCCTCATATTGGTAGCAATCGACTATTTTAATCCTGGAACTGTAACCTGCGTCATATTGACGCATATGAATGTAATCAATTGTGATTTTCTTCCGTTAAATGGGAGTGGAGCCGGTCTACCCCCCCCCCCTCCCCCCGCCTATTCCTCCAGAAATTCCTCCTGCCCACATCCAGCATGGTATCACCCCTCAGCGACGAATTAGATAGGTGTAACCTTGATTTTCCCAGAAGACAGTGCATCAAATTGACGTAGAGGTTAGTAATGCACGTAAATTTTTCTACGTCATTTTTGATGCACTGTTAGTAATATGAGCATCTGACGTATAAGTATTAATAAAGATTCATTATAAATTGCATCAATTTGACACAGAGTTAGTAACGAACACCTAAAATTTAATTACACCATTAATTAATAATAGTAAATGATTGCAAATTACACATTGCTAACGCAGTAAATATTTTAAAAGTCGAGAAGGCATTGGTATATTATATTATGTATTATTATTATTATTATTATTCCAGTTATTATATCTTGAGAAAGGACATGGGCGTATATATGGGGGGCTGCAGCCCCCCCTCCCCCCGAAATATTTCTTATCGGTAAAAATGTGTCGTAAAACCTTTAAAAATAAATAAAATAACTTTACTTAGTTAATAAAAAATATTTTATTTTAGTTCTAAGCGTTTTAGTTGGTTGAAACTACTTTAAGTTCAAATTTCAAATGTTAGTATTCTACACCACGGAGATGGTATATATTGTTTGTTGCTCTATGTTTTATGTTTTTAATTTGTATTTTTATGTATTAAATATTGACAAATATTCATGTTTTTAAACACAGATTTCTCCATTATCCCTGATAATCAAGTTCTGAGTCATTTTCCTGTGTATACGTTAAATTGATTAGTAATAGTGTAGGATGTATTAGGGTTAGTGTTCCAGGGTTAAATCAGTTTTGGCGTTTAAAGAAAGAGAATTCCATGTGAAATTAAAGATTATTGCATAAAATTAGTAAATCAAAAAATCGTATTTAACGTCTCAGTTTTAAAAGTATTCATCCCGCTGATCATACAGGCAAAGATTATTCTTTGCCAACTCAAAATTAATTCCTTGTCCCTCTTTTTGTTAACTCCTTGTCTCATTTCGTGTTTTGTCAGGAGACCGAAACAAACATGTTTGAACAGCCGTAAGTCGGGTGTCGTCCCAGTCGTCGGAGATCGGGACCAATCTAGGCACCTGCGTTGAAATGCTTGTGTTGGTTTTCCTTTGGGCGATCGGTGTATATCGGATCGGATGGGGAACAAAGTTGGCGCTTGCATTTAGAGGCTTGTGTTTGTTTTCCTTCCAACGATCGGTGGATATGGAATCGGATCGTGACCAATGTAAACACTTGCTTGGAGATGCTTGTGTTTGTTTTCCTTCCGACGACCGGTGTACATCGGATCGGATGGGGAACAATGTTGGCGCTTGCATTTAGAGGCTTGTGTTTGTTTTCCTTCCAACGATCGGTGGATATGGAATCGGATCGTGACCAATGTAAACACTTGCTTGGAGATGCTTGTGTTTGTTTTCCTTCCGACGACCGGTGTACATCGGATCGGATCGGATCCACAGTAGCTCACTTACAGGTAACCTTTGGGCCTCTTTTGTCTCACTTCTTGTAAACTTCCTGTTCTCTCCATCACATTCATCTGAAACGGATGAGTGGCAGAAGTGTACAGAATAAAGTAGTCAGCAGAAATGTACCGGTAGCGGACCGGAAGTGAACATTTCTATCGTATAATAAAATCGTGTTAGTTTCTAGTCTTTCGGTTTTAAATAAGAGTTTGTTTGTTTGAATTTTATCAAACAACAGGTCCCCTAATCTCTCAATTTGAGAAGCCATTGAAAACGATAAATTCCCCACTTTCTCAGGCGGAATAAGCCACAGTGAATATATTTCCAATGTTGAACAGATGGGGCGATTTCTTATTTGTGTTGAACAGTCCATAAGTGTTGGAGCGCGGGTGAGATAAAAAAAAAATGAGATAAAAGGGTTGCTCCGAGAGAGAGAGTGTGTGTGTGTGAGAGAGAGAGAGAGAGAGAGGATGAGAGAAAGACAAAGATCCATGTGAAGAGCTTAACCCCATGGCCGATCAGGAAGCTAACAGATCGGTTTGTATCGGATTATCCTAAAAGGATTGTCTGCCGCAGATCCGGAGAAAAAGTGGGGTCACCACTCCCCCAGAACCAGAATGGGGTTGTCTGCTTCCCCATCCGACATCTGTCCATATATTTTCAATTCTTTATTTGAGAATATGTGGAGGCCTTTATTTCGCCGTGAAAACACAACTAATCCTAATAATTACAAACAATGTCAATTGTTAATATTCAAACGCTATTTTTGTTCCTTAGTTATTTTTTTAAATTTAATTTATTGTGTGACGACAACAATTAGCATCAGAAATATCAGATTATTTAATATTTGAAATTATTATTGCTGTGTCGACTGTAGACTAGGCAGCAACTTAACAATTCCTCACGACTTACATGACTTACTGACAGAAGGCAGTCCGTACATTCAAACACATTTAAAATATAGACACATTTACTCGAAAGTATAATTATATGTCATTTTTAATGTAAATATTTTATTTTTATTGTATATAATATATATTTAATACTTTTTGTTACCTTGGTTAATTTTATAACCAACTGACTGACTTTAATTCTGCCGTTCTAATGAGGTCATCGCCTCTGTCGCGAGACTCAGCATCAATAAAAAAAATAAATAAATATTTGAAATTTAAAATCTTTACTATTTTTAGGATCTTTTTATCCTAATATTCTCTCTAATTTTTTATCACGGGAAGTTACACTTTTAGATATCCATGTACGCTTTGATAAATTTAATAAAGTCAATAATATTCTTAAATTGGTCTGATTTAATTAAAATTTCTGCGTTGGGTGCGTATAACTAAGTTGTTTAAATTTTTGTTACCTTTGGAGATAAAAAAATTAACAGACATGAAAAGCTTTTAGATTTTTGGACATTTTCCTTAATGTCTCGAAAACAGTTGGAAAATCGTGTTCAACGGCAGGTGAAAAGTCGATACCATGGCAAGGAAAGCAATTAGAGAAGGCATGCTATTTTACAAAGTTCCCAAAAATGAACTAACAGCTCATGGAAAAGACTCTATATGGATGAGATGGCAAACTGTCTGGCACGAAATGAGAGATAACAAGCTCCGAGAGATAAAAAGAAACGTGAAGCCATGGAAAACATCTACAAATGATACAAGGAAAAAGGAAGTAGTCTTGACCCGAATGAGAATCGGCCATACAAACCTCACGCATTCCTTCCTAATGTCTAAGGACCCCCCACCTATTTGCAGCTCATGCAATGTGCTGCTAACTGTTAAACACATCTTGATAATTGCCGGGCCTATGAGCAACTGAAAGAACAACACCAACTGTCTGACTCCTTAGATGAAATTCTAGGTGATCATACTAACCAAGTCGAGCGGCTCTTTGACTTTTTAAGGGCCGCTCAATTAATGGACAAAATCTAGACAGAACATAAAGACCGAAATGCTCGTTTGTTTATTTCATTTATATATAATGTATATACATTATTTTATTAACATTATTTTTTTCATTACATTTATTATTATGTTTTATTATTTTCCATTTTTTTATTCATTTATTTTTTTTTCTATTTATATATATATATATATATATATATATATATATATATATATACGATTATATTTTATTTTCTTTACAAGCAACTGAGCACTTCTCGTTTATCGTTCGAATTAATAAAATCTGCAAAAAGAAATATTATTGATAGCAATTTAATCATAATGTATATATATTGATACTTGTTAGCGAATTATAATGAAAATTACTACACACAGCAATGGCGTTAGTGACCTTAAGGGTTGAAACGCCATTATAATAATTAAAAAAAAAAAAAAAAAAAAAAAAAAGCGGCAGGTGACCAATCGAAAGCTTACTAAATTGTCTACTATAAAGATTCTGACGCAATTTTTGATGGGGCGATGTCAGTCGGAGAAATAAGTGGTTAAAACCCCTAAAGATTTTTTTTTTTTTTTTTAAAGGCAGTTGCTGAAACACTTTTACCCAGTGCTCAAGGAATATTTCTATTTTTTCACCATTTGCTAAATATGTGTCTAAAAATGACAAATCGAAGGCATATCCAAATAAAAGCTTCAGGATTCAATAGTGTAAAACGAAAGGACGTAAAGAAAACAATAACAAAAGGAAAAATGCTAAAATAAATAAAGAAACTAGATTCACTCTGCATCAGTGTGGAAACAACCGATAAAAAAACTGGGGATATTTGGCGAATAATCAAAACTGACCGCGAAAACAGCCTCAAATATTGGGAAGGCCTACACGCGCCATCATTTATCAATGCATATCAACTAATAAAGGCTGTGAGGTTCGAAACTGGATCCGACTATGCAAGTAGCCATGTCATCAAAGCTGCTGTGTCTTGGTTGGTAAAACTACTTAGAATGGAGGGCGACAGGCTACCCAGGCTCTGCTATAACAGGCTCTATCTACTAGATCAAGAACCATCAAATAAATCTAACTACAACTGGGTAACCCAAATTAAACAAATCTTTAACCCAAAATTCAAATAATATTGAGAACAATCTAAAGGCGATAACAACTAAATACAAAAAAGACAATATAATAAAAAATGATTTGTCTAAAAAACAAAACTCAAACTTCAGCTGTTTCTATAAAAATCTTTCAATAATTCCCGGTGTCCCTCAAAACTATTTGCTACTAGACATACCATTTCCCATTCTCAAAATTATCCAACTCAGAACATCCAGCAAATACGCCATAAAATTCTCATCCAAATCCATCAAATACACCATCAACCCCAGACTCTTGTGCACTCTATGTAATAATACAGCTGAGGAAACCATATACCACATCCTACTCTACTGTCCTGCTTATGACAACATCAACCCCAGACTCTTGTGCACTCTATGTAATAATACAGCTGAAGAAACCATATACCACATCCTACTCTACTGTCCTGCTTATGACAACATCAACCCCAGACTCTTGTGCACTCTATGTAATAATACAGCTGAAGAAACCATATACCACATCCTACTCTACTGTCCTGCTTATGACAACATCAACCCCAGACTCTTGTGCACTCTATGTAATAATACAGCTGAGGAAACCATATACCACATCCAACTCTACTGTCCTGCTTATGACAACATCAACCCCAGACTCTTGTGCACTCTATGTAATAATACAGCTGAAGAAACCATATACCACATCCTACTCTACTCTCCTGCTTATGACAACATCCGACAACCATTATTCCCATCTACCATTCCACCCGCTGAAGAGAATACATTTCTTGCAATTCTCAATAGTAATAGCAAAGAAACGTTTGTCAGATTTGCCAGCTTTATTTTGAAGATCTTACAACTAAGGTGAGAAATACTGAAAGATTAAAATGTAAATAACGAATAATTTAGTAATAATTGTAGTATAATAAATAAAAACCTATTACTATTAAATATTATTTCTCATAGTATTATTATTCAACAAGATGATTAGGTATTACTATTAAATATTATTTAATTTAAATAAGAGCTAAGAAGAGATATATATTTTATTTTAATTACTTCATGTATATTTTTTTTTCTTATTTCACATAATTATATTAAGAAAAGAACTTACATTGTGTTAATGATTTATATTAGTGTTTTATTTTTGTAGCCTCACCTATGAATAATTTAATATTACTAACGTAGTAACTAACGGAATTATATAAGTGCTATGAGTTGTAACTCAAAAGCAAATAAATAAATTGAATTGAATTGAACTAATAAAAGCAAATAATTTAGTAAAATTAAGTTTATTAGCCGAAAAAAGTCTTCTTAATTAAAAAAAAAAAAAAAAAATAATGAAAAACTGACAGAAACTTCTGAAATTGGCAACTCAGCCGAATGAGAAAACCTAAGGATTATTATTTCATTAACATTTATTAAATAATATTTTTTTATAAATAGCTTTTTTTATTAATATTTTCATTAATTTATTTTGCTTGAAAAAATTAAAAAAAATAATCAGTCCCGTGACAGGCCACGAGGGCCTTGAGGGGCAGATACTATAGAGGTATCTGATTCATGACCAGTGGGGAGATATTGTGGACACTACTACGCTCCAGCCGCCTGATTTTCCCCTTTGCTGCTTCGACTGCTAGGTTCATTAGCACAAATAAATTAATTAAAGGCTGGGTTGGCCTAAATTAAAGGACGTTCAGGGAGGCCAAATTCAACCCACGAACGAAGACACTAGAAGACAAAATGCTTGCTCGGGATTTGAACTCAGGTGCCCTACCACTGAACTAAACTCGTCCCCATTTTGTTTAACAGCACAACTCAAAAATTTAAATTACAAACAATATTTTAATGAGTAAACGGAATTTGTCTATTTACTTGAATTAATTTCATTTTAATTCTTAAATATTACTGTTTTAAAAATAAATCATTTCATATGTTAGGATATTTAATTCATTATTTTATCGTAGTAGTCCTATTTTGCTAAAGCGAAAAGTGATCAGTTCGGTAGCAAAATCTTAAACAATATATTTTCAGTACGTTTGAACTTAACTTGTTGACATTTGTGACTTTATAATACTAGGTAAGCATTAAAAAAATATATCTGCCTTGTAATGTGACATAAGGGCCTAGAGAGACAGTTACTCTAGAGATATTTAATTATTAACTATACGGTACGCAAGGGAGATAGTGTGGTCAGAACTATATTTCGGTCCCCTGATTTTCCCCTTTTCAGGTAGCTATTAATAATTTTATTACAAGCTAAGTGGGCCTAGGGACAGTCTGGGACACAGAATCTAACCCTGAAACAACGGCGCTAGAAGGTAAAAGTTTTAATACCAACCAAGGTGAGGAATAACCCTTCAAAGCTCCATAACTTACTTTTATTTTACCATTACAACGTTTCGGACTATTCGTCCATCTTCAAGAGATCTACAATAGTATATTAATTACTAGATACTGCAGAAAACACGCTTTCTAAATACTATTAACCAAGATATTACATCATTTAATGCCAATTATTAAATTTTATTTCCTTAATTTTAAACTCACCATGTCCTGTCAATAATTAAAGTTACATTTAAAACGTATTAAAATCAAAAAAATGATTCCTAAAAGGAACCAAGTCAAATTACACATCGAGACCAATTAAAAACATTCATTATCTCACAGCCATATTAGAAGACCTTATCAACATACTTAGGCCTATTATATTTTGTATAACTAAAATTACATTAAAACATTAAATTTCTAATGATTAAAATGTATAATAATTTATGTATGACATATCACAGATAATTTGATTAATCATTACTTAACATTATTTCACCTTGGTTGGTATTATTAATTAATACCCTTCATCAAGTCATCAAAATAAAATCGTTAGTGCGCAGATCATCCAGCATATTAGTCGAGTGCTCTACCACTGAGCTAACCTTGCTCCTATGTAAGTATAATATATTATTATGATATCTTGTATAATATAACCCTTTTTAGTGCCTACGAGTGGATTGTATGCCGGATTCTCACGTGATGCCGGTTCGAGTTCGGCTTGTGGCAAGTTGATTTTTTCAAGGATTGGTTCACTAAAGCAACTCCCTTCTTTGCCGTAAATTTTCAAAAAAACGTGACAAACTCTAGATAGCGTATAGAAAAGATCCATGAACTATAACAACTCTTTTCAACCGTAAAGTAAATTATGGAGCAATAGAACTACAAAAGAAAGTATATTTTTCAAATTATATTTTTTATTAAAAATAGGTTTGAATCAATACCAGGTCCATTCATAAATTTGTTATTTTGTTTATATTCAATTTATGCTCTACTTCAAAGGAGCCTTTATTTACTTGTTATTTTTTCATTCCTTTTGAAATCTCTTTTTTATACAACTGCAAAGTTCATCATCAATTCGTTTACAAAGTATTCCAGTTTATATTTTTATTTTAGTTTTGTATTAAACCGTGCTTTTTCACGTTTTCCGCAAAGATTTAGCAAAGACATTTGATGTTTTCATTATTTGTCTCTATTATTTGAATTATCATTTATTTATTTTTATTTAATTAAAAAATACCTCGTCTTAGATATCCTGCTATTTAATAAAATGAATATATATTCCCATTTTTATTGTAGCAACCGTGAATATTATTTTAAATTAGTGTTATCGTTTACCAATTTAACTACCGGTTGTCTAGGGATACAGACTGGAGACTGGTTGTTGAGGCTCACAGCAGTGCCAAATGCCCGATTTTGGGGAAAAACTTGTAGATTAGAATTCGTCTCAATTTAAATTATAATTGTCTTAGTTCAAGACAATATGTGAAGGGGTCGGAGGAAAATAACCAGTGCCAAGCAACCATTTCTAACAAAAATAACTGTATCTGCAATAAATTGAATATATGTTGGACTATCAATTGAAATGGTTAGAGCCTACATGATTAAGTAGCACACAGAGCTTGGTGTCATATTTTAGAACCACCATAGACTTATATTTCCACCTAATATCCAATATATAGAAGCTACAGTTAAGTTCTGTAAAAAATGTTGCTTGGCACTATTTTGCCACGACCCCTTCAATTACAATAATTTGTTATAAACAATTAGTATATAGAGTAGTATAGTATTAGTTATATAGTACCTATAAAGAATAGTATAATTTAACATAGTATGAAAAAAGAAATTCCTATACGCACAAGTCAAAACACTACACTTAGACAACACACTTACAAACTCATAAACGTCTCAAAATTTAATAATAACTTGCTGTTACCCAGTGTGCGATGCTACACCTACTTTCTGCACCTGGAAAAGCCAAAATAAATTAGAAACCAAATAAGAAATATTAAAATCTAATAACACAAATCTGTAACTCTTCAGGTTCACAGTTTCGAACCCGTGACCTCGGAACCTGGACGATTTTAACTTAGCCTGTGACACCTTGAGTTAACCTAGGATTTTACAAATAAATTTGTAAGACAAAACCTAGAAGCCCAATTGGTGCAAAAATCATGTCAAAATAAAAAAGTCCGTCACGCAGGAGCTGCATAGCTAAGCACTTTCCTCAGAATTTGGGTTGTGTAGACTGGTTTCCGGAACAATTTGCTTAAAATATCCTACATAAATAAAATAAAAACATGAATAGTTCCCTTTTAATTTTGTAATGAGTAACTGTCCAATTATTAATTTGCTTCCAGAGTTATGTTTACACATGGTGCCTACTACACTACTTAATAAATACAAAAAACTTCATATTTTCGTCTTTTCATCTGACGCAGGAACAGGATACAGTCTTGTGGGAGATAGCCCTGCTTGCGGCGGCCTTGCGAACCTACGTCTGGCGGGCTATTCTATTGAAATATATTACAAAGAAAACCCCCCTTTCCGATTGACCTATTTAGCTCATTTTTACAACGCTTATTCCCATGAGTTACCCACGACGTATACCGCGTTTCGTTACAATCCAGCAGAAATTACGAACGGTATGAGTATATTAGTAATTTGGGTCCGGAGTAACCCCCCCCCTCCTAATGAACCGATTTAGTTTATTTTTACATCTTACTTTTCTCTCTATATTACCGCTACGAATATGAAGTTTCGTTGAAATATAATAAATATTACGGCTGGCATTGTCATATTAGTGTTTTGGGTTCGGGGTGAACCCCCCCTTCCGGTGGACCGATTTTGGTGGTTAACGAACTCGTTCAATCGTTTGCTAATTGAATGCTATATACCAAGTTTCGTGACGAAAAAACAAAAACTCTGGCCGCTATCGTGTTAACAGACACACACACACACACACACACACACACACACACACACACACACACACACACACACACACACACACACACATATATATATATATATATATATATATATATATATATATATATATGTATATAAATTTTAACGGGGTCATTTTCTGTGTCTACTAGGTAGGATCGATAAAGATTTGAAGGAATTTTTCAAAAATTCCGTCACGAGTGCAACCTCAATAGCTACTTTCCTTCGGAGGAAAGTGCTAAAATGAAGCATTATCAACCTATTTTATTTTATTTCTCAGCTCCTAAGGCACATTGGACGAAACTTTCAGCCATCTGTTGACAATTTTTCGATGCAGAATCACCAGAAAAAAAACAAATAAAAGAAATCGGTGACCCCACCACTGTATATTCCTCTTCTTGGTAGTTCGGCGCCAAACCCCACATCTAGGTTTAACATAATTTTCATATTAATAAGGAATAATACAATATAAATATGTGTATAGTTTTTTAGCCTTTCGCTTATATATAATATATAGATTTAACCCTCATCTATAAACGTACGGGTCGTATCCGACCCACAACGCGGAAAACTGCGCATATCTCCTCATACCCACACTGGAACGTCGAAGGGCTTCAGGTACCCTCTCAGTCAGACCCGCGAAATCCACGGATCACGTTTACGTCTATCAAGTAAGAACTATATTTTTTTTTAATCATCTCTCAATATAAATGTTTCCCGAACCCGGATCGGATACGACCCAACGTTTATGATAATGTCCTTGATTAGAGATGGTATTGTTCCAGGTTTTCATTAAAAAATCATGGCTTATGGAGAAAACACATTACTCATAACCTTGAAAGAAGTTATAGCCGAATTCAGGTGACAAGAGAAGCAATCTGATGCGGAATTAGATGACCAAATTGATGAAATAGATACAGAGTCTGACGATGGTATTCTCTCAAATGATAACGAAGGAGTCGAGGAACTCTCAAATCAAGATGATCAAGAATATCAAGATATAGAAGTTTATTTTTTTCAATTCGACCCTCATCTTTCCCTGTGTGCCACAGTGCCTGTGATTATTTTACCAAAACAGAAATGTGATATAATGTGTTCCTCAAGTTTTATTGGGATATTAAATTATTTATTGCGTGTATATATATAGTTGTAATTACTAATTTTTTTAACGTGTCCTAAACAATTTACTAAGCTTTCTTTTTTTTTTTTTTTTTTTTTTTTTTTTTAGAATTAATTTTACTTTCCTGAACTCAAATGCTTGTTTTCCTTTATAAAAGTTTATTTTATTCACCTAATATTTGAAAATAAATGCGTAAATCCCAATAACTTGTTGCATTTTAGGCCCAAAAATGGCTCTGGGTCGGAAACGACCCAACGTTTATGTGTGAGTGTCAACTTTAAACGTTTATAGAGGAGGGTTAATTGGGTCACTCAATAATTATTTATTAGCACATTAAGATGACTGAGGAATTAACGCCTTGTTATAATATTTGAAAAGACATTGTAGAGAAGAAGTCATATGAATTAATGATTTAGAATAAGAAATAAAATGAGCGAATGATGAAGTTAATCTGTGGATAATAGTATTACTTCGAATAGATCAGCTATCTCTTATTTTAATAAATTTCGAATAAGAGAAGATTTATTCGAGGAATTATCCAGGATTCTCAAATTGTATTTTAATAATTCATTTTCTAATTAAACGAGAGGTTTAATTCAGCAATACGAGAACAGAGAATGGTTCCAAGTGGAACTGTGACGCTTGTTACATTGTTAAATATTCAAGCTAATGAAGTTGTTTCATCTGTTCTCGTTAATTCTTTCCTTAGCCCTTTATTTACACTTTAAACCATTGGTGTACATTATAAATTTTATTCTTGGCAGAATCATTATTTTTTATGGTCTGATTTAATATTTATCAACATAGTAAGTAAAATAGATATCCCCAAAATGTCTACTTTGATAGAGTATATACATTTATTTATTTACTGAATCTGCTAACCAACATTCTATTCTTGTGAACCGTGTAAACACTTTTAGGAAATCTGTTTTACTGTTTTGGCAAATAGAATATTAATGCGGATTATATCGTCGATACAAAAGCAAACTAACGAATATGAAAATCACCACTTTTCAGAGTGGAAAAGTATTTATTCATAACCTTTTTTTGGACAGTCAAATATTCGGCAGATTTGACCTTTTGATAGTGGAATACTTTCCCTTTAATAGAGTGAAGTCAGATTGAAGAATTGGCCGTAAATAAGTCCAGCAGAAATTATTAAAGATGGACAATGAAAGATGCATTTTTTCATATTCGTTAGTTTTCTTTTGTATTTACGATATGTTTAAGCTTATTAGTGCCTTTAGGAAATTCAATTATAAGTAAAAAAGAAGGAATAATTAACGTAAAAATTCCTCAGTTTTGACGTTTCTGAAAATAAAGAAACGTACCTTGAAGCTTAAACACTCCTTCGGGCCACCCTGTATATACAAATTTGAGCCTCCGGTGTTTGAGGCACTACTGCAGTGTCTGAAGCATGGACATTTTTCTTCGGATTGCGTTGTAAGGTCTAGTCTATTTTCAGAATATACAAAGGAATTAATAATAAAATCTATCAGCACCACATTTTCCTATTTTTATTTCCATTAAATTTTGTGACTAATACGCAACGTAAGTTCCTGTATTTTTGTCGACACTTCTTGTAATATTCATTCAATGTAAATATTCTCGTTAACCCTTCAACGGGCACATTTCGCTAGCTATGTTGGAATTTTTGTAATTTATATTTGGGAGTCTGGGGGGCATCCATTTACTAAATATGAACCCAGGATGTTGAAAAAAAATTGTATTCATAAATACGGGGTAGGCCACTTGAGGGGCCCTTGCCTATTCCAGGCATCGGAATCGTATGATGAGACGTATCAATGAATAACGTGTAAGCGATATACTCATTTTAATTGAAATCAATTAATTCCTAATCTAGAATGTATAAAAGAATTATTACATACTTTGAAACGATTTCGGGATAAGATGTGTGATCCAGAGAGCCAATAATGCACGGCCAACACTGACGCAAGACGAGTGCGGGAATGGCCAAGGACCGCTTTATCGGTCAACTTCGTCATATCTCGGCTCCTCGGGCCCAAGACCTCAGAATACTATTTTTTGGCATACCCCGGCATCTAGCAGGAAGCATTGGAACCAATTCCGCCTCACTCGCGTCACTTTTTAATTTCAGCGAGCAGCGGCCGCTTAAACGGCCCTTGCTCTTTAAGGTGTTAATTATTCATTCTTTCGCGTTTCTTTCTTTTCATAAAGGTCAAAATTTTGCATCAAACCTGAGGCATTTTTACAATATTTTAAAATATACTGTATCAGCTCTGGCTCACATTAATACTTCAAATAATTACCAAAAAATCATATTAAGACCTTGACTTACTTTTAGCGGAATCCTCGACAGGAACGATCCGATTGTGTGTTTCCACATCTTCTCAGATTTCCAATTCACTTCTCTGAAAATATGGTTGACCGAAAACGACGCCAAAATGGAGATAGTCGTTACTCTGTATCAATAATTGAATAAAATTACATTTACAACTATTGTAAACTAGTTTCTGCGTACTACATCG
This sequence comes from Gonocerus acuteangulatus, assembly GCA_946811695.1. Taxonomy (NCBI): domain Eukaryota; kingdom Metazoa; phylum Arthropoda; class Insecta; order Hemiptera; family Coreidae; genus Gonocerus; species Gonocerus acuteangulatus. Next base: position 12,371,319 of record OX328128.1, read on the forward strand.
TCTTACATGCATTAGATAAATGGATATAGTCGTTACTCTGTATCAATAATTGAATAAAATTACATTTACAACTATTGTAAACTAGTTTCTGAGTACTACATCGTCCTACATGCATTAGATAAATGGATATAGTCGTTACTCTGTATCAATAATTGAATAAAATTACATTTACAACTATTGTAAACTAGTTTCTGAGTACTACATCGTCCTACATGCATTAGATAAATGGATATAGTCGTTACTCTGTATCAATAATTGAATAAAATTACATTTACAACTATTGTAAACCAGCTTCTGAGTACTACATCGTCTTACATGCATTAGAGAAATGGATATAGTCTTTACTCTGTATCAATAATTGAATAAAATTACATTTACAACTATTGTAAACCAGCTTCTGAGTACTACATCGTCCTACATGCATTAGACAAATGGATATAGTCGTTACTCTGTATCAATAATTGAATAAAATTACATTTACAACTATTGTAAACCAGCTTCTGAGTACTACATCGTCCTACATGCATTAGACAAATGGATATAGTCGTTACTCTGTATCAATAATTGAATAAAATTACATTTACAACTATTGTAAACCAGCTTCTGAGTACTACATCGTCTTACATGCATTAGACAAATGGATATAGTCGTTACTCTGTATCAATAATTGAATAAAATTACATTTACAACTATTGTAAACCAGCTTCTGAGTACTACATCGTCCTACATGCATTAGATAAATGGATATAGTCTTTACTCTGTATCAATAATTGAATAAAATTACATTTACAACTATTGTAAACCAGCTTCTGAGTACTACATCGTCCTACATGCATTAGATAAATGGCCAGCGAATGAGAAAAATGCTAATTCATGATCTGCTAATTTAAATGGATACTAAACAAGTTACAAAACACAATTACAATCCAGCTAATGGAAAAGCAATACAATGGCCTTTTAAATTTTAAAATGTATGTTTAAGACACATTAAGCAGTTGTTTATAATTCAATTCTAATAATATTAACTTTATTGCCTAGGACTTGTTGTACAGCAGAGTCATTTTAAACGAGCTTAGTAATTCTTGTTACTGAACTTTCCTCAGAATTTGGGTAGTGGCGATTGCATTACTAAATAATTAGCTTAAAATAGCCTATACTATAAGCAAATTAAATAAAAACGTACATAGCTTTGCTCTGATACATTTTTAATGACCAACTGTTTCAACTATTAATTTTCTTCAAGTGTTTTATGTATGCGTGGTACTACACTATTTAACCCTGGAATCACAACGTGGGGTCACCCGTGACCCCTGAGTTCTGAAAATATTTGTTATTTCTACACACTCCAGCTATTAAACGTGTCCGATCCTGTACCTTCTTGTCCTGACAAGGTGATCATAATAGAGATTCAGGCTTTTCTTGTTCCTAATCCTGTGAACGTAAATAAAGCCTTTGGGTCACGGGCGACCCCACGTTGTGGTTTATGTAATATTTTTATTGATCGAATGTAGTATGTCTAACGATAAGTTATTTTGCACTGAAGATGAAATTCGAAATTAATTGCTTTGGCAAATTGTAGAAGAAAAAAAACAGAGAGTTTGGAGACGTTTTGGATAGTGAAGACAGTGAAATTAGTGAAGTATGTGATACGAGTGAAAAAGAGGATGGCCATATATACCATGTGCTGTTTTTGGCCGTAAAAAAGACAGGAAAGCTGTAACCCATTGTGAAAAGTGTAGTAAGAGTCTGTGAGCCGAACACAGACAATGAATATCTGAAAAGTGTAGAAATGAATAAGAATATTTTTATTTTTTTGATCATTGTGCATACATTAAAACCACTATATTTTTTCCTTTTAAACCAATTAAACGTATTACAGTATTTATTTATTCTAGCAGTCATAAAGACAAAATATTATAGGAGAAAACGTTATATTTAATGTTGATATTCAGAGGCCAAGTGTCCAAATAAACTTATGTCTAAATTTGTGGTATTTTGATTTTTGATTTCCCATTCCCCCATTTTACAATTAAATAAGATTTTTTGGTTATAAATTGTTATATTATACATGGTAGTCATCTTAAAACACCATTTCAAAAGCCTAACACCAAATTTGTAAAAGAATTACGAAATACTATATGGGGTCATATATGACCCCACGTTGTGAGATTTGTAACAACTTTATTTTGTTGCGATTCCTGGGTTAATAAATACGCAACAACTTAACATTTTCGTCTATTGAACTTAATAATAAAATTGAAATAAAGAAAGGTACACTATATGGACTTTAATATATATATATATATATAATATAAAATAAAATTCTAGCTAAGCCCCTCCCCTTTTTTTTTTTTTTTTTTTTTTTTTTTTATTAATGTATTTATTCTATTATATCTTTATTAACGCTCTATTATATTATATCTTTATTTATCTTTCTCTATTACATATTTATTAGTGTTCTATGATAGTATATCTTTATTAAAGTATTTATTCTATTATATCTTAATCTGAATAGTATTATCCTATGTCTAGAAGCAGAATAAACTATATAAACATAGTGTAATGTATATTTGCATAATTTGATGTATATATATATAATAATGATGATGTATATATTGTTGATGTTGATGTATATATATAATAATGTGTTTGTATGCACATATGTAATAACCAAATTGTATCTAAGTATATATGCATGTAGATGTGTATGTATGTACGTATGTGTAATGTTTGTTCTGAGCAAGTCGCTATAGTTGCGAAAAGCTCATAAAATAAATATAAAAAAAAAAAAAATAATATAAAATAAAGATAATCCACTATTTATATATAAAGATACTACACAATTATATATATATAATTATTATTATTATCGGGGTGTGTTTCCTCCGTTTCCGGGTGTTCAATGTCAAGGTCTGGAAATTATTCCCTCTAGAGGAGATCTCATTCCAGATTTGTACAAACCTAGTACTTACTTTTGTTTCACCACTTTATGTGGGTAGTGCATTTTATACCTACCTACTGCCAGGTCTATCTCCCAGTGAAGGTGATTTTGGGGTGTGTGTACGTACTGTAGGGCAGAGTTGGGCAAACGTTAGCGCGCGCTAAAAGCTGGTACCTCTCCGCTAATTTAGCGAAACTGTAGAAAGCGAGCGCTAATACATGAGTCGGCCGGAAGTAACCGAAATTGACATTGATGTGATCGGAAATCCTGTAGATTGAAGCGGAAGTGGAACAGGAGAGAGGTTGCTCAGAGCAGACCGGAAGTTAACTTTGAGATGACAAAATGTTGTAACTATAGCTTAAGCTATTAGCAATTACGATAGTTCATAAATAGATTAGCGCTGGCTTTCTACAGTTTCGCTAAATTAGCGGAGTGGTATCAGCTTTTAGCGCGCGCTAACGTTTGCCCAACTCTGCTGTAGGGGACCTTATGTCAGTTTATGTGTTTAGTGAACTAACCACACCATGTGTGCAGTGTACTGTACTCGGGAAGGGAGTTCGTAAAGCCCCAAGCAACTGCGCGTTTCAGTCGCTCCGTGCCTTGGGTATTATTATATATACAACATTATTATTATAATACATACTACATTATTTATATATAAAGATACATCACTAAATATATATAAAGATACTAGACTATTTAATAAATACGCAACAACTTAACATTTTCGTCTATTAAACTTAATAATAATAAAAAAAAAAAAAATCAGGCCCGTAACAGGCCACAGAGCCCTGAGGGGCAGATGCTATAGAGGTATCTGATTCATGACCACACGGCACACTAGGCAGATAGTGTGGTCAGTACTATGCTCCGGCCGTCTGATTTTCCCCTTGGCTGCTTTGACTACTAGAGTCATTAGTACCCGAGGTACCCATTATTAAATTAATTAAAGGCTGGGTTGGCCTAGGAACGGTCAGGGAGGCCGAATTCAACACATGAACGAAGACACAAGAAGAAAAAATCTTTAGTGCTCGCTCGGGATTTGAAGTCAGGTCCTCAAACATATTAGTCCAGTGTTCTACCACTGAGCTAACCTCGCCCCCGAACTTAATAATAAAATTATTGAAATAATAAAAGATACGGGATACAGTAATATCACAGGAACAGGATACTGCGCTCCTAGTGTCAGCAATCAGAACTCTACAACCCACAGAGGCACACCTAGTGGGAGCTTTGCCTTCCTACGTTTGGTAGGAGAATTCAATTCAAACTTAGGATAAACTACCCCCCCCCCCTTCGGATAGACCGATTTAGGTAATTTTTACAACACTTCTTTCTTATTAGATAGGCAGGACATATATAGAGTTTCGTCCGGTATGACGGCAGAAATTACGACCGGTATGAGGAAACTAGTAATTTTTCCGGAGTAAACCCCTCCTCCTAATGAACCGATTTAGTTTATTTTTACAACACAGTAGTATTTTTTCTACCTTTGCTAGGCTCTCTCCAGATGGACCGATTTAGCTGGTTAACGAGCTCGTTCAATCGTTTTGTACCTTTTCCTGTATGTAAGTGTCCGTTATTACATTTCTGTGTTTTATGCAATATTTCGAGCTTCTGAAATGTCTTAAATGCTACTTCTTCTGATTTAAGAGCGCGACTCAGTTGTATCAGATTCATTATTACCAAAAAAAAACTTCACCGTTTCTTAAAATCTAGGAGGTAATAGGTAAGTAACCTCTTTCATGTATAATTTATTTTCTTTCAAAAAAGATACATATTATTAAATAACGGTACAATAAATCATTATTAATATCGAAAAGTAACAGGTTTAGCTAAAGTATAAAAGACCCTTGTCGTCGTTTGAGGGTTGGATTTTCGGCCCCAGGGTTTCCCAATGCCCACCCAGACCTAATTAAGTTATTAATGGGTACCTGCAAAGAGGAACATCATGCGGCCAAAGTATAGAACCGAGCTATCTCCCTACACAGCGTCTGGTTCTCTGAGCCTTTGTCGCCTGTTACGGGACCAAAAAAAAAGTCTTCTTCATCCGTCTGTGCACAATGGAAATCAGCCGTTTTCTGATTCCTCTATAAATTGACATCAGCCATGGTATCGTCATACGTTCCTTTTTTGGTAATTTTTCAATAGCCTAAGGATTTTCATTTCCAATTTATTCTTGTGAAAAATGAAACCCTAGTAACTAAATAATGGGGTTAGAAGAAACTAAATTTCACTGCCTTCATTAATTCTGGTCCACTAGAATCATTTCTTAGATACTTAAGAAGAAGATGAGCACAAAAGATAATGAGAGAAACGAATAAATGGGAGAGAAAGAGAAATAGAAGTTAACAATAAATAACAAGACATACGGTCTTAATAAAGCGCCCTGCGGAACACCTTTGAGAACTATTCCGCATCCCTTTGATTCTAGCCCCCAGGGTACAATCAGTACCAGATCTTCCTCATTACTACCCCCCTCCCCCCCTATTAACGGTAGAACATCCTTCGTGTTGTAATTGTAACCATCTCATCTTTTTAATTACCGCTATTTCAAGGATTAATTGCTTTTAGTCCTCTTAAAGTGAATTTCCCCCTCTCAAATGAACCTAACTCTTAACAATAAACGAGAGAGAATGAATTCGTACCTTGTTATTTACAATGAAAAGATATTTCGTTTGATAATGATCAGCCTGTCCTAGTTTCGTTAAAGAATAAATAACTATTCACAATGTATTAATGAATTGAAGGGCGTGCAGCAAAAATAAGACTCTTTTTGCTTCTTCCTCATTTTGGGGAAAAAATAAAAAACGTTTTAAAATTTAGTTCCTTGATATTGTTTCCATCTTCTTTTCCTTATCAAACATGGCCAAACTACTTATGAAAGTAAGTCCATCAGGGCCCTATCCTACCTTTTAGCGTGGTTCCTTCCTCCTTCCATAGGGAGGAAACCCGCTCATGAGGTTAGCCTTATGACGCAATCCGGCAGTGCCGACACGAAAATTTCATGTTTCAAATCCCATAGATCAATAATATAACGGAGGTTCAAATTTATATATATATATATATATATATATACATATATATTCGTCTGTTCGTGCCCCTAACGGTTCGAAAAAGGTTCGATTTTGATGAAATTTGGTAGGTATCTAAAAAAATATTTCCTTTATTTCGAAAGGTCGACTTCGTTAGCCAGTAGAATCCGTCCACAGGAAGATTTTTTTTGGAGCGAAAAATATCGTGAGGTTTTTCGAGTTCTAGTTCATATGCTTGCAGGTACTCGTTTTATTCGTTTCTTAGCGTAGAAAAACGAATATAAAGCGATATCTTTAACAGTTTTCGAGAAGTTGATTCACCTTCTTTTACAAACTAATTTTCAGTTTGGGTATTCACGAACTATTAATTTAGTTGAAACTTCTTCCAGACGTTTGAGATTCAACTAATCTTAGATAGATACATTTTGGTTCCATTCGGAATTAAGTAAGTACTTACTAAAAATAAAATATTTCATTAACAGTCATGAAAAGTTTTGGGATTTGCGTATATTTTCTAGAATATTTTGAAAACGTTTTGGGAATCGTGGTAAGTGGAAGGTAATCGAAAACTTACTTAATTCCCTATAAAAATGGTTTGAATGAAATGTTCGATGAGGCGATGTCAGTCTTAGAAATAAGTGCTTAAAACTTCAACAAGAAACTCAAACACATTAGCACTTGTAGGCGATTCAATGGTACTATAATAGAAGTGATTGTCATCTAAAGGTAAACCGCAGAGTGTGTGTTTGATATAGGCATTAGAGGGAGAGGTTTAGGCTGATGTATTTCAGCTATAGTGGTGATCTAAGTAAGTGTTCACACATTCAGGTTACAGATACACACACATCACTCATCTACGCATACAAACACTCTCTCTCTCTCTCTCTCTCTCTCTCTCCCTCTCTCCCTCCCTCCCGTCGCCATATTGGCAAAAACTGATTTGACTCCTCGAACCAGCTCTCTGACCCGGTGATGATCCAGTTCTCTGAGACCCGACTCTTTAACCTGCTTTGACGCTAATACGTTATGTACCAAAAAATTTAATTCATAATTCAAATACCATTTGAATTAAATTTAAATTCAAATTAACACAACACTGTATTTAGTATTATATTCCCTCGCTATCTAATTCCTTTCTCATGCCGTTTGCATTATTCTTTACTGTAATTTCGCTCTATATTTTTGTATCAAATTTTTTTTTATGCGTGTTAGGTTTCTTCTTCGGATCATCTAATCTCAGCACCATTCCCGTTGTTTAAACGCATTCGATTGATGGAACAGTAATAACGCTGATGGATTTTTTTTTTTTTTTTTTTTGGAAGTGCAGAGATTTAAGAAAATATGTCGCTAACCAGAAGCTTTTATTAGTTTCTACTTTTGGAATTGATTTTGCGGTTTGAAATAGATACTTGTGAACATTGAACTTGCATTAGCCTTAAAGAAAATTTAGTGCCAATTTAAAAAAGTCCGACTCGCAGGAACTTCGTCATCTTAGCGCGGTTACGTACATCTCGAAGAAATGGAATAGATTAGCATCACAAATCACAGGAAACTGACAGTAGCCAACTTACACAGAAGCCGGTAATTCTTAATAAGTCAAAACACCTATGTACTGAAATCGTACTTACTCTTCGACTTTTACTGAGAAGGCTCTATTCTAAACTACCAAAAATTCGTTGTCATTCTAAGAATGTATCTTGTTTTACTAGCAAATTCGTTTTACTGCAATATTTATTTATTTCATTATGAGCTACGCAACTTTCGCGATAAGCTCATGCTAAGGAAAATCTCGAAATTACTGTAATAATCAACTGTAAATATGTGCTTAATGGCTAATAAAATTCCATTCTGTCGTGGGTTAAATCTTTCTATAAAATAAGAAATAACGATAACTTCAGTTTGAGGCTATGAGGAAGGTTATATAGATAGGAGAATTCAAAACAGCCAACGATTAGCCACAGCCATATTGATTACCACAGCCACTACAGACTTATTACCAATACCTTTCACCGTTTCTTAGCTTATTTTACTTCAATAATAATTTTACTGATAAATGCAATTTAAAACAAAAAAAAACAATGATAAAGATAAACAAAGAGAAAACCCCTTTCAAAACAACAAAACAAACACTTTTTCCGTTTTAAGCGCTTATATCTCTGATTGACGTTGCCCCATCGAATATTGCTTCAGAACCTTTTTTGTAGAGAACTTAGCAAGCATTCGAATTGTCACCTTCCACTTACCACGATTTCCCAACCGTTATCGAGATATTTACGAAAAATGTATGAAGATCCGAAAACTTTTCATGTCTATTAATAAAATAATTTTTTCGCATACTTCCTTAACCCCAAATGTAACCAAAATTTAAACATCTTAGTTGGGATGAATTTTCAAGATTTAGAAAATATTTCAACGGAATCGCGCGATTCTAGATACCCACAAAAAAATAATGATTTATAAAAACTTTTACTCCACTTTTCTCAGAAACGGTTACATATATCGCCTTAAAAATGGTTTCATTCGTTTTCCTATGTTAAGAAACCTATAAAACAAGTACCTACAAGCATATGAACTCAAAAACGTATGCGTTACGATTTTTTTTGCGCGAATTTCGCCCCAAAAACTATCTTCCAGTGGGCGGATTCTGCTGGCTAACGAACTTGACCTTTTAAATCAGACGACAGATTTTTGTACCAAATTTCAGCAAAATCAGACCATTTTTGAGCTTGCTAGAGCGCGAACAGACAAGCATATATATATATATATATATATATATACACACAAATTTTAGCCACCTATATTTTCGTGATCTATAGGGTCTGAAACGTGAAAGTTTCTAGTCGGCACTTCCGGATCGCGTCGTGAGGTCAACCTCAAAAGCGGGTTCTCCCTATGGAGATAGGGAGTAACCGCGCTAAAACTTAATAAAACGCCGAAAAAAAAGTTGTACAAGAAGAGAGAATAGCAGTTGTACTTTAAAACACGTTTTTCTCTGAAGAACATTTAGAAAGGTTTATGTCTGGAACGGAGTGAGATAGACATGTGTGGTTGGGGGTTTTGAACTGCATTTAGAAAGGTTTATGTCTGGAACGGAGTGAGATAGACATGTGTGGTTGGGGGTTTTGAACTGCATTTAGAAAGGTTTATGTCTGGAACGGAGTGAGATAGACATGTCTTGTTGGGGGTTTTGAACTGTATTTAGAAAGGTTTATGTCTGGAACGGAGTGAGATAGACATGTGTGGTTGGGGGTTTTGAACTGCATTTAGAAAGGTTTATGTCTGGAACGGAGTGAGATAGACATGTGTGGTTGGGGGTTTTGAACTGTATTTAGAAAGGTTTATGTCTGGAACGGAGTGAGATAGACATGTGTGGTTGGGGGTTTTGAACTGTATTTGTGTCTATTTTTACCCCCTGGAGTATTGTTATTAAATTTTGATAGACCCTATATATATTTGTGTATGTGTATTACTTTTGCATGTGGCCTAAGCTCTCAAAATTATTGAAAATAGAAAACAAATTATGCTTATATGACTGTTAAAATGTTGTCCAGCATCGTATTTGCTTTATGATATTCCCTATATTCTGGATAAATAGCTCTCTTTTTTTTAATCCGGCCTTGTTATAAATGTTGTGTGTTTTGAGGGGCTAGGATTGAACACGGCCTTCATAAATACTCGAGGAGGGAGGGATCTCAGTCAAATAGAGGAAGAAGATGATAAAAAATTCATCATATCTCGTACACTGGGGTATCATCATTTTTCGAATATATATCCTGAGTTTTCCCTTGCATACAGACCTCCTGTCCAGGACTATATCCCTCTAAATGGACAGGCAAGTATGTTAGTATGAATTCATGATTTAATCCTGATAACAGAAATCCCTGAGCAATTTCATGGAATTCCTAATTATTCATATTTGAGAGATGTCTCCAATGCTTGAATTGAAGGGGGCAAATTACTGCCAAGCAACATTTTTAACAAAACTTAACTGTAACTGCTTTATGTTGGATATTATGTAGAACTATCAGTTGAAATGGTTAGGGAATACAAGATTAAGTAGCATTCAGAGCACTTTATAGTCACATTTCAGTAGCATTTGCATCATAGACTGATAGGCCAACATAATAACCTTCATATAGCAGCTACAGTTAAGTTTTGTTAAAAAATATTGCTTGGCACTAATTTGCCACGACCCCTTCAATTAATCTATTAATTATTGGAGCAAAAATTAGTACTTATAGTCGGAGAGCTGGTAACGCACTTTTCATGAAGTGTTTCATGCACCTTGAAATTTTGCTATAATGTACCTCTTGGGTAGATAATAAGGTAAATATGTGTTTCCTGGACATACCTTGGAACAGCAGGTACTGCAATAGGGGAAAGATGCAAAACAATATTGCCCGAAAATAGTGTTTTATTCAGAAGCCAACAATCTTTAATGTAAAATAAAGACAATTTTACAACGAATAATAAATAAGGCAGACACTTTTAAGTGGGATAACATGTAAAAAAAAAAAAAAAAAAAAAAAAACTAAATTGTTTTTATTGAGAGGAGATCGTTGACCGTAGATGATGCAAGGTATGGATTGTCGGGGTTCGGTCACTGCTACTTAAAAAAAACTACATTTTATCATAAAAATGGTTTTATTGTGCCGACGTTTCGGCTTGAACTTAAAGCCTTCATCAGGGCTGTAAAAAACAAGTAGGACGGATGTAATATTGAAATATACATATATATATATATATATATATATATATATATATATATATATATATATATATATATATATTTATATATATGCTTGTCTATTCGCGCTCTAGCAAGCTACACACACACAAATAAAGCCACATACACAAATAAACATACATATATACATACATACATATATGGAAAAAGACCAAAACATAAAATACTAGAACATAATTATGTTCTAGTACTTTATGTTTTTATGTTTATTTTTCTTCTACCTACAAGGTTTTTAATAATCAAATTATATACCATTGTGTTTTATGGTTTGTGACCTTCTGGAAGCCAGCTGTTGAAATCCCTGATGGTACCACCCTTTGGATTTAGAATCGAAGAACTCACGAACGCCATTTTTAACTTCATTCAAGTTGTTGAATGTTTTTCCTTGAAGTAAATGAGCCATTGATCTGATCAGGGGCTACTCTGATGGAGCTAGGTCTGGACTATATGCCGGGGGAGGGAGAATCTCGATTCTATCCAAATCGGGTAGTTTTTGGCTTGTAAGGCAAGAGGAGTCTGGCATTATCTTGTAGAAACTAGTCTTGCTTTCTGTTGACTAAACCTGGGTACCGCTGAACCAAAATATCGTAAATTCTCAGCATTTGTACTGAATATAACCTCTTAGAATTGCTTTTTGTAGGATCGGCTTCAATAGCAGTGCGCGGAGCGTTCTGGTTGACTACTAAAACACGCCCTGATACAGATTCCTTTTCAAGGCTCAAATCACCTTTATTTAATTTTTGGAACCAACTTCTCATTGTCCATTCATTCAAAGAGTCTTTGTCCTCAAATTCAACCACTAAACGAATGGCTTCAGTTGCTGAAAACTTCCATTTCCAAAAATAAAGCAAAATTATGATAATTCCGTACTGTAGTGTCATTGTGAACAAAGGGGAGCTAAAGAAGTATTGAGCACGGACGGAAGGCATGCTGGTTACCAAATGATTCACAAGGGATCAAACTTGAACTTCTTATCACAATTCTTAGCTCCCGAATGTAAATAAGAGAGGAATTACAATGCTAAGTTCAAACACAAAGAAAACGGTAATTTTTCTGAATTAACATTATTTTACATTGAATATTCCCTCAGAAACCGAGAGCAAGCAGCTGATATTCAATCACTCATTATATTATCCTGCTTGTAATTACCGCCGAGCGCTCTCATTAAAATCAGTCAGCAAATATTTTAATTAATTGGAGATCTGAAATATATATAAAATCTAACTCTAAGAAAATCCTTGGTCCAAAATCCATTTTTATTAATTAATTCATCTGCAATGAATTTATCGACATTTATTAATATATCATATTTTTTTTTATTAATCACTTATTTTAAGGGACTCCTTTCATGTTCTGCTGAGCAGTTATTTATTTCTTAAAACATGTTCCACTTTAATAGAGTCTGGCAGTGGCAATTGGACAGACAGATTGTGCAACAAGAGGTGAGATTATGTATTTGAATATTTGAAAAAAAAAAAAAAAAACACTTTAGTTTACGGTATTCTGGATAGATCGATTCTATAAAACATCGGCCGTTAACGTTCTATTAAAAGTCCGTCACGCAGGAGCTGCATAACTAAGCACTTTCCTCAGAATTTGGGTAGTGTAGACTGCTTTCCAGAACAATTTGCTTAAAATATCCTACATAAATAAAATAAAAACGTGAATAGTTCTCATTTTGTAATGAGTAACTGATCAATTATTAATTTGCATCCAGAGTTATGTTTACACATGGTACCTACTACACTACGTAATAAATACAAAAATCCTCATATTATCGTATTTTGATCTAACGCAGGAACAGGATACAGTCACTCTAGTGGTAGAAAGCGCTCCTTGCGGCGGCTTTGTGAACCTACGTCTGCCGGCTTTTCTATTCAAATATATTACAAATTAAACCCCCGCTTTCCGATTGACCGATTCAGCTCATTTTTAAAACACTTCTTTCTCATGAGTTACCCACGACGTATACCGCGTTTCGTTACAATACAGCAGAAATTACGACCGGTATGAGTATATTAGGAGTTTGGGTCCGGAGTAAACCCCCCCCTTCTAATGAACCGATTTAGTTTATTTTTACAATACATATTTACCTGTAGATTACCACTACGAATACCGAGTTTCGTCGAAATATACCAAAAATCACGGCTGGTAGTGGCGAATTGGTATTATGGGTCCGGAGTAAACCCCCCCTCCTAATGAACCGATTTAGTTTATTTTTACAACACATATTTACCTGTGGATTAGCACTACGAATACCGAGTTTTGTCGAAATATACCAAAAATCACGGCTGGTAGTGGCGAATTGGTATTGTGGGTCCGGAGTAAACCCTCCCTTCTAATGAACCGATTTAGTTCATTTTTATATCTCACTTTTCTCTCTATATTAGCACTACGAATACTAAGTTTTGTTGAAATATAACAAATATTACGGCTGACATAGTCAAATAAGTGTTTTGGGTTCGGGGTAAACCCCCCCTTCCGGTGGACCGACTTTGGTGGTTAACGAACTCGTTCAATCGTTTGCTAATTGAATGCTATATACCAAGTTTCGTGACGAAAAAACAAAAACTCTGGCCGCTATCGTGTTAACAGACATATATATATATATATATATATATATATATATATATATATATATATATATATACATATATAGATATATATATATATATATATATATGCATATATATATATATATATATATAGATATATATCAATTTTAACGGGGGTCATTTTCGGTGTCTACTAGGTCGGATCGATAAAGATTTGAAGAAATTTTTCAAAAATTCCGTCATGAGTCCAACCTCAATAGCTACTTTCCTTCGGAGGAAAGTGCTAAAAAAATAATCGGTAACTCTTGTTAAAAGATCGATTCAGATTGGCCTTCTTTAGTTCACACTAAGGAATTGAATAATCATTAAATTTTCCATAAAAGTGCGATAATACTTGTATGTTGTGTCAATCTACGTATCCAACTTGGATTTCCGAAATACTATTGTAAAAGAAAATTCATCCGAAACGTCTAATTGTCTTAGCAATACTGGGGGATATTGGAGAGTTCTTATGATAGATAAGGGTTGGCTAAAGGAGGTCACCATGGTAGGTGTCTTAATGGAGACAGGGGCTCGTTAGCAAGGTAGAGGCCTTTTTGTCCCCAGGGGCACCTGGTTCTAGGGGGCACCACAAACTACCTCCGACTCCAGCAACAACCTCAACTCGGCCCATTGTTCTCTTATTCCCAATATAATTCTAGGTCATGGATAGCTCCTGAGAAGCTCTATTGTATGATAGAATTGTTAATGTTTTTTTGTTTTTTTTTTTCTTTTCATTAAACACTCCACATTTATTATTGACAACAAATTTTAACCTCTACTGGTATAACTCGTGTTACTGGAAGACCCACTCAGAAACGACCCAGAGGTAATCTATAGACAACGGGTTATCTCAAAGTTATCTGTTTCTTGACACTGGTCCGGAGCGTCCCAGTGTCAAGAAACATTATACTTTGATTACTTATTAATTGATGAATAACATACGGTATGACGGGAACCGTGCTGTAATAAACTGCAGAAAATGCTTTATGGCGCATGGCCTAGACGTCGATGCGCCATAAAGAAATAAAAAGTAGCGTTAATTTTGATGAAACATTATTTAACACAATAATTTATTTATTTATTCACGGAGCTTCACAACGGCAAGGCGATTTGCTCACATAAAAATAATCAATTAAAACTATATAAAGGGTAAAGAATATGAATTCATTATATTCAATTTAAAAAAAAAAAGAAAAAGAAAAAAAATATTAAAAAATAAATGAGAAAAAAAAAAATAACAAAAAATAAATGAAAAAAAATATATATATTAATAATAACATTAATATAAAATAAAATAAATAATTAAATCAAACCAAATAATTGATTTCATAATTTAATGTATAGAATATAACAAAATAAAGAATGACAAATTGAGACAGTAATAAATAATAATTTTTTTTATTGCAAGATGAAAATCATTATTGTGTGTGAATTGTAAGATATTTAATATTAAGACTGTATTATCAATTTTGAAGCCTCTCCTGACACAACCACGCTCACACACACACATACACGCACGAACATCACATACGTGCGCGCGCACACACCAAACATACATATACACGGTAGGTTGTGTCAAATTTTGTCATAAAGTTTTATTTAGTTTGCATAAATCTCGCAATTGGGAGATTTATGCAAACTAAATAACTACTTATCTGCCGTGACGAAGCACGGGCATTCAGCTAGTCTATTATATTGTGTTTTAATTTATTAGTTTGTAGTGTAAAGAACGTGATTTTATTTTTTTTTAATTTATGACATTAATCCCAAGACTATCTAGTGATAACTACTTATCTGCCGTGACGAAGCACGGGCATTCAGCTAGTCTATTATATTGTGATTTAATTTATTAGTTTGTAGTGTAAATAACGTGATTTTTTTTTTTTAATTTATGACATTAATCCCAAGACTATCTAGTGATAACTACTTATCTGCCGTGACGAAGCACGGGTATTCAGCTAGTATATTATATTGTGTTTTAATTTATTAGTTTGTAGTGTAAAGAACGTGATTTTATTTTTTTTAATTTATGACATTAATCCCAAGACTATCTAGTGATAACTACTTCTATGAGAGTATAAAATAATATATTCATTCTTAAATTTACTGTGTAAAGATTCAGGAAACCTAAGAAAAAAAAGTCCGTCACGCAGGAGCTGCATAACTAAGCACTTTCCTCAGAATTTGGGTAGTGTAGACTGCTTTCCAGAACAATTTGCTTAAAATATCCTACATAAATAAAATAAAAACATGAATAGTTCTCTTTTAATTTCGTAATGAGTAACTGACAAATTATTAATTTGCTTCCAGAGTTATGTTTACATGGTACCTACTACACTACGTAATAAATACAAAAAACCTCGTATTATCGTATTTTGATCTAACGCAGGAACCGGATACAGTCCCTCTAGCGCTCCTTGCGGCGCCTTTGTGAACCTATATCTGGCTGGCTTTTCTATTGAAATATATTACAAAGTAAACCCCCCTTTCCGATTGACCGATTCAGCTCATTTTTACAACACTTCTTTCTCATGAGTTACCCACGACGTATACCGCGTTTCGTTACAATACAGCAGAAATTACGACCAGTATGAGTATATTAGTAATTTGGGTCCGGAGTAAACCCCCCCTCCTAATGAACCGATTTAGTTTATTTTTACAACACATATTTACCTGTAGATTACCACTACGAATACCGAGTTTTGTCGAAATATACCAAAAATCACGGTTGGTAGTGGCGAATTGGTATTGTGGGTCTGGAGTAAACCCCCCCCCCCCCTCCTAATGAACCGATTTAGTTTATTTTTACAACACATATTTACCTGTAGATCACCACTATGAATACCGAGCTTCGTCGAAATATACCTAAAATCACGGCTGGTAGTGGCGAATTGGTAGTTTCGCCCGGTATGAGGAAACTAGTAATTTTTCCGGAGTAAACCCCCCCTCCTCATGAACCGATTTAGTTCATTTTTATATCTCACTTTTCTCTCTATATCACCACTACGAATACCAAGTTTTGTTGAAATATAACAAATATTACGGCTGAAATGGTCAAATTAGTGTTTTGGGTTCGAGGTAAACCCCCCCTTCTAGTGGACCGATTTTCGTGGTTAACGAACTCGTTCAATCGTTTGCTAATTGAATGCTATATACCAAGTTTCGTGACGAAAAAACAAAAACTCTGGCCGCTATCGTGTTAACAGACACATATATATATATATATATGTATATATATATAGATATATATAAATTTTAACGGGGGTCATTTTCGGTGTCTACTAGGTAGGATCGATAAAGATTTGAAGAAATTTTTCAAAAATTCCGTCATGAGTCCAACCTCAATAGCTACTTTCCTTCGGAGGAAAGTGCTAATATGGAGAGTAACCCTAGAATGCCAACGCGTTGCAACGTTGGTCAAAATGGCGAACGCCTCTGTGATTTACAGTCCCCCCCCCCCCCGTCTTCTATTCTCCACCACAGCCCAGCTGTGCTACCTGTGGTCAATACTTGACGAGTCATAGAAAGAATTACATCGCTACTACCAGCCGTTCGGAAATGTTGTCAAAGAAACTACGTGAAACTTAGGATTGTTTGGATATGTAGGAATATTTTTGTGCAAGCCTGTTCTAATGAATGAATGAATGAATGAATGAAAAAAAAAAACTTTATTCTGGGACTTCGTCCCATAAGAATAAAAATAAGTACAAAATAAACAATAAAGAAATTAACCTAAAAATATAAATATGAATAAAGAAAAACAAAAGTATAAAAGAACAAAACAAAGAAAGCAACTAATACAAATATTATATGTGAAGCCTTAAATAATAAAATGAAATATAAGTAAATATGTACATTCATTGGAATGGGGCAATGGTGATACAATGTTCAGAGGGGGATGGGAATAAAATTAAAGAGTTTAAATAAACAAATAAATATTAAAAAGTTGAATAAATATTAAAGGAATGGGGGCTATAAAAAGATATAAACTAGGAAAATACATAAACACGAGAAAAAAACAGCAATATAATTTACAAAGGTAATCAGGTCTTCCTGGTGGTGAAATTTTAAGAAGCGTCTTCCTGGGAGGATAGGAGAAAAGCAAAGAGGCGGGATTTAAAGACAGGTAAGGAAGGAGAGTGTCGAATGGAAAGAGGGATAGAGTTCCAGAAGGAGGAGGTCTACCTGTGTACCGAGTTTAGTCTTGTCTTATCTAGGGTTGGTAAGATAATTTATTCCTTATTTTTTTACGTTGTACGTGATTTTGTTTTTAATATTTTTATTTCAAACATGGAAATTTGTGAATAAACTAAATTTTTAAATTTTATACTAATTTTCATCACCCCTCCCCTCTAAGTCGTGAAACTACATAATAACGTTATATTAATCAATTTTGAAGAATATATAATACTAGTTGACTACCTGTGCTTCGTCAAGACAAATAAGTAGCTATTTTATTGTGTTAAATAATGTATCATCAAAATTAACGCTACTACATAATTTTGTGGTTTATTATAGCACGGTTCTCAAGACACAGATTACCAAGAGATAACCCGTTATCCATAGGTTAGTAGTTTTTTTTTTTTTTTTTTTTTTTTTTTTTCCAGGGTGCAGCTAGGAATTTTCTCAGCGAGCTCTAGGTTAGTAGTAACAGCATTTTAATCAGTTCAGGTTAAAATTCGTTCTCAATAGTAAATGTACCTTAAAATTTATGTTTCCAAGATATCATTTGGAAACACTCATTATATTTGTAAGCATTAAGGTAGAATTGTTCTGACTGGTGATGGAGAAGGGTGAGGAGGCTGAGCATGGGTTCGGGATATTATTACCTCGGATGGACCATCACCCGGCATAGCGTAAACTCTATGAGGGACAAAATCACAGTTTATTTCTAGTAATTAAAGGTCTGCTCTCATAGTTTAAATGACGCCGCAAATAAAAATATTATGAAATTAATACAGTGCGGTAAAAGCTTACCTGTTATCATCCTAGCAACGCATGCTGGTTGTTTTCTAACCAGATAAAAATTCAAACACCTCTAAAAAAAAATTAAAATTTGACTATCAAAAAATCCTTTCTTAGCGAGTGTTTACGTTCTAAAGGGAGTGTCCTTGCAAAATTTCAAAGTTGTCTGTCAAGTGGTTTGGGCTGGGCGATGATAGGTCAGTGAGTGAGTGAGTGGTATTTGATAAATAAGTAGTAGACTAGCTGTTACCCGGCGTGCCATGCTACACCATATAGAAAAGCCTAAATAAATTAGAAACCAAATAAGTATTATTAAAATCTAATAACACGAATCTGTAACTGTTATGAACCCGTGGCCTCCCAACTGTGAGTCCTAGACGACTTTGACCTAACCTATAACACCCCCCCCCCCCGTATCAAGACATACATGTGTGCCATACCTACAGACAGCAGCCGGTATACGTTTTTGACCTGGCCTATGGCAATCCCCTGATCAAGACCAACCTGTGTGCCCAGTTAGATCAAAATCTGTGAATCGATGTGGGTTTGTATAAAGAACAAACATACAGACAGACAGATAGTAGCCGTTTTGACCTAGCCTATGGCAATCAAGATCTACCTGTGTTCCGGTCGAACGGTGTGGATTTTTATAGGGAACAAACATACAGACAGACAGCTG
Source organism: Gonocerus acuteangulatus (assembly GCA_946811695.1). Lineage (NCBI taxonomy): Eukaryota > Metazoa > Arthropoda > Insecta > Hemiptera > Coreidae > Gonocerus > Gonocerus acuteangulatus. The sequence goes on from OX328128.1 coordinate 12,390,283, forward strand.
GTAGAGGTTTTTGACCTAGCCTACGGCACTCTCCAGATAAGGATGTACCTATGTACCGAATTTAGTCAAAATCGGACGAACGGTGTGGATTTTTATAGGGAATAAACATAAAAACAGACAGCTGGTAGATGTTTTTGACCTGGCCTACGGCACTCTCTAGATAAGGATCTACCTGTGTACCGAGTTTAGTCAAAATCGGACGAACGGTGTGGATTTGTATAAGGGACAAACATACAAGCACACAGCTATAAGACGTTTTTGACTTAGCCTACAACAATCCCCAGGTTAAGATCTTCATGTGTACCAAGTTTAGTCGAAATCGGACGAACGGTGTGGATTTGTATTAGGGACAAACACACAGACAGACAGCTGGTAGATTTATTTGACCTAGCCTGTTATCAAAATCGAACCATTTTTGACCCGATGAGGAACCTCTTATTAATTCAAATCCCCCTAAGAGTTCTTAAACATTTGAATATCAAAAAATCCTTTCTTAGCGAGTGTCTACGTTCTATAGGGAGTGTCCATGCAAAATTTTAAATTTTTCTGTCGAGCGGTTTGGGCTGGGCGATGATAGGTAGGTGAGTGAGTGGTATTTGACGAATATATAGTAGATTAAAGAATACCCAATATTAAATAATGCCTCATAAGTAGAGTTTTTACTTGCATATATGTTTAAAGTATGTTCGTCTGAATGACGAATAGTTATTAGAATGGGGTAGGCCGAGGAAGGTTGGCGTTCTAGGGTTAATGGCAGACATAATGATTTCAAAATGCTATAATCAATACTTTTATCTTTATCCACAATTGATATTCTCCCCATTGTGGTCAAATAGGAAAGAAATGAGGCTGAAACCGATAGGAGCATTCCGCTGGAATGAACTCGGTGCAATTGGACTGCTAATTGGCGACGAAAATGATTCCAATATAAAGCCGGAGATATTGGCGGGAGCTGGAGAATATTGGAGGGGGCAATATTAATATTGGGCTGGATGGAGGCTGATGAGGCTCGCGGCCAAATTGGCAGGACCACAATAGGAAGGGAGACCTTTTGTCGTCCAGTCTGCAATATGCACGCACAATCAGTGCCCCAGTCCCGTCTTCCTACTTCACTTAATGGACTCTTACTCAGGTCGAGTTCGAGCAAACGTCTCAAAATGGCTCCAATATTCCGGTCTCATTTTCTCAAGTATTTGTTTCATGACATTTTGGGCTGGAATAAAAATCATGTGGAAAACTTTTTTAAATTCGTAAAATGACTAGGGAACGGATGTTATTGTATTTAAATATTTTTTTTAAATCGATTCGTAAATCATTCAAACGGTGTTGATTTTACATATTTTGTCAATACGCCATATTTTGACATATTATGATATAAATATATATTTTTGCTACATATTTCGATAATTGAAGAAATAAAGGTGAAAAGAAGTAAGAAAAAAATACTTTACCCATTAACTCTTGATCACCCATTGATTTTCGAAATGTTGTCACTAACCAGAAGCTTTTATTAATTTCCTCTTTTTAAATTGATATTACGGTTGTAAAAATTAGGAAAAATATTAGGCTTAAAGCAAATTTAATGTAATGAATCGTAAAAAAGAAAAAAAAAAAAAAAAAAAAAAAAAAAGATGTGTAGAAGCAGAGAAAAACGGGGTTTTACTGCGAAAAAAAGGATTTTTTTTCCATTAGACATAGTTATATATATATATATATATATATATATATATATATATATATATATATATATATATATATACATTTTCAATTTTATTTTACATGAACATCCGTTCCCTTATAATGACCAACTTTTCCAAATAACTGTAGATAGACCAAACGAATCTCCAGATCAGGTAGTTTAAATGAATCATTGGTACCCAAATGTGCAAACTTTAGTGGCTTACAACATTTGTTTGAAGGTTTTTCCTTTAAAACCACATTTTGCGAAGTATCCGGGATTTGGATTCAGAAAACGTGGTTTTTCGCGTCCCAGAAAGCATTTCTGTACCCATGTTGATAGGAACGTCTTTCTCGGAATACATTTTTTTTTATAAGTACCTTGAAACTAAACCACTCCATTGAGGCCAGCCTGTATAACGTATATATATATATATATATATATATATATATATATATATATATACACACATTACATATTTTCGAGGTCTTAATAAGCTTATTCATTTAGGTTTAGAAAATGTATATTTAAACTGGCGTATTCGTTTTCATAGGTTTCTTTGTCTTTGACACTTTTGCTGCGGGTGTGATTACGGAAGGACACTAGCGATCCTACCCGCTTACGAGTGTACCTTCGGAAGGACACTAGCGATCCTACCCGCTTACGAGTGTACCTTCGGAATGACACTAGCGATCCTACCCGCTTACGAGTGTACCTTCGGAAGGACACTAGCGATCCTACCCGCTTACGAGTGTACCTTCGGAAGGACACTCCTCCATTACTTATACCTTTAGATTCAAAAGGCTCGTAAATGGAGGGGATTCACTTATACAGCAGGTAAAGACCAGTTTCCTTCAGTATTGTTTGGGCTTTCCAACAGTGTTTTCAATTTCAAATCGGCTGACTGGAAGATTTTCTATTAATTGCTTTATTAAAAAAAAATATGTCAACATGAAAGATTCAAACAAGAAATGCACCCGATACTGAGGTATTCCCAAAAAAAGTCCGACTCGCAGGAACTGCATCATCTTAGCGCGGTTCCGTTCTTATCTCTAGACTCATTTAAAATGATTAAAATAGAAGCTGTTATTATTTTGGGTCCACATTTCTAGAATACATGAAGATTAGATAGTTAGCCGTCGAGGTGATAAGTAAAGATGGAATGGTTGGGATTCGGCTAAAGAAACCTCAATACGATTTTTGTCAAAAAATATATATTTAGGACGTTTCAGCTACTCATTGGTAGCCTTCGTCAGCATTGAAAGTGCCGGGAGGCAGAGGAGGACCAAAGTTGACAGTTCCATCTTTACTTTCAAGAAAGGTCTTATTTACGATCTTACTGGATAGGCCAACCCGCCATAGGAAGGACCCCGCTAGGCAGTTGAAAAGTTATATCTCCATATAGTCCATATCTCTAAGATTAAATTGTTTTTCTTAACCTGATTTATTATCAAATACATTATCCAACTATAAGCAATTAAAAAATAACAAGGAATAAAAACAGACAAAAAGAACAGTTCGAATAAGCGAAATCAATTACTTTACAGTTTTAAGCTCTTATTTCTCTGATTGACATCGTCTAATCAAAACTTTCATCAGAATCTTTTTTGTAGAGCATTTCGTAAGCTTTCTAATGGTATTCTTCCGTTTCCCAAGATTCTCAACCTTTTTCGAGATATTAAGGAAAGTATACAAAGTTACCAAAAAAGCGAGAGCAGCTGCAGCCTTGAGCGAGTTTTTAAAAATATTTGAAAATTTGAGGGAATATTTTTTTAATATTTATTACAGTGTTCTATGCATTTTATTGTATTTAAATGTTATATAATCTGCTTTCGGGATATCTGTTGTAATTAAATTAGTCTTTACAATGCACCCTACATGTTCCCCAAATAACATGACAGTGCCAAACAAATGCCTAAATATTGTCAAATTGTCCCCCGAGTAATGTGCTGTATGCTATTTAAGGAAATTTAATATGGTTTTAATCGGATGGATACAAGTTTTGAGAGCCTTGGTGACGTTCGTAATTGCTACGATAATTGGCACATCCGGGAATCTAAATGCTTAATTATATAATAGAAATATATAAAATCGCAGCGATACAAATGTTTGATTATTACTTTTTTTTTTATTATTATTATTGATTATTACAACAATATGAGTTAACATATTTCTAGTAATATTGCTGGTTCAGTTATAATGACATTGTGAGGCTTGATGTGGGAATATGGACAATTACAAAACCCACAATAGTAATGCATTAAAGAAAAAATAAATAAATAAATAAAAAGATAATATAAAATAATAATGAAACAACTGTAAAGAATTTTAAATGAAAATATAACACACTTTGTGCACTGCAGATGTTAAAGCAAATTGTCTCTAGGCCACCTCCGCTTCAGCCTTCTATGGGGATTTTGTGGATTTTGGAACGAGGATAGAGAATTTATCAAAGGATTTGGATGGCCTGGGAGATTGGAATGGAACTTCTGATAGACTGATTTGGCCAGGGATTGGATAAAGGGGATATTGAAGTCATTATGGAGGGTTAGGTTCGAGACATAGTAAGGAGCATTGGATATTTTTGGAAGGATTTTGGATTGTATTGTTTGTATTCTGTAGGAATCGGAAGGTTTAGTGGAACCCCATAGTTCTTGTCCATAAGTCCATATTGGTCGGAGTATGGTATTGTATATAAGTCGTTTGTTAGTCAATGATAGTTTTGAGCGTTTGTCCAATAAGCGTGATAAAAGTCTAAAACGTCTGTTTAGTTCCTGTCTTTTCTGAGTTATGTGTGATTATTATGGGTGTGATTATTATGAGTTATGTGTGATTATTATGAGTGTGATTATTATTACGCCTGTGATTATTATGAGTTATGTGTGCTTATTATTAATCAGTTATGTCTGATTATTACTAATTTAATGATTCATCAATAATATTATCGTTTGACCTATGCAAAAAAAATGATTAAGCGGTAATATTACTTTGTGTGAACACAATTAAAGTAATTGTCTCAAATTTATGAATAACAAATTTATCAATATTTTTGAATTCTTTGAGTCATAGGTTTTATATGATATAATAAAGTATCCATAAAAATAAGTCTATTAGGAATTCTTAAAAAAGCAAAATGGCGGTTCTGTGTCTTATGAATGGATACCCTCTTTTTTCACGGACAACAGTCTGCAATGTCGGAAATTTTAATCTAGAACAATATTTTTTTTTTTTAATAATAGGTAAAATCTAGTGAAGCACATAAGACTTTTAAGCATTTTTTTTTTTTTTTTTTAAATGGGGAACAATTGCTCATTTTCTATTAAAAACTGTTTCGAAAATATTTCGTATAATCGTTATAGTTACATGAATCGAAAAAGGTCTACAGGCAACATCAGCAAATATAATTTGGAAGCTGGAGTTAAAATATGAAGTTTATCGTATGAAAATTGAAGGCACTAACGTATCGTCCGGTTTAAAAAAACTTAGTTTAGAAAAAAAAAAACAAGTTGCACGTTTAATGTACACCGTTTACATAGTGTCTTTTCGAAAACTTGCAATAGAAACAATTAATAGTTTGTTCAGAAATTTCGCGAAAACGTTGAACCTTAATCTGATCACGAAGAAAAAAAGTGTAGCGGTGCCCACCTAACTTCACAGTTTTATTTGGTGGCCACACTGCAATTGCTACAGATAGGCTTCTGTACAACGCTGCAGCCAGATCTAACGCCAATTTAGCCTCTGCCTGGGTACCTGACACGCTCCGTTCCCAGGCAGTGACCACGTGCATATGACTCCATTGTGCTATGGAGCTTGTTCCTGATATGTTAGCACAACGGCTAAAGTGGTAACCCCGACGTGATCAAACCGTTGAATTACCAGATTACTTACTACCTGACTCCGTGGGGGAAATACGTTCTTCCTGTCACTACTCGCCCCGGATTACAGGACACGCGGGTGACCCTGAATGGACCGGCAGACGTTTACTGTCAAACAAGGTCAGCTCTCCCCGCTCCGTAATCTGCACCACGAATTTTCACCAAGCGCCACGCAACCTTCACCAAGTGCATCGAAACCTTCGCTAAGCTCGACTCAAAGTTCACCAAGCTTCATCTGGCACAACGAAACCTACATGAATCTCCTGTGCGTGATCATCAGTCAACTGTAAGTGATCATCAATCACCTGCACATGATTGGCCAGTATCCATGATCAGCAGGACACCGCCAAGCCACCATCCATCAGAACAGACCACGGGAACTGAAAATGCCCCCACCACAGAAGCCGATCAGCCATCAACGAACTTCAGGACTCATCGAAGAAGAACCACCCTCCTGCTTCTGCGTCGATGTCATTGGGGGGAAGTGATGTAGCGGTGCCCCCCCTAACATCTCAGTTTTATTTGGTGGCAACACTGGAGTTGCTACAGCTAGGCTTCTGTACAACACTGCTGCCAGATCTAACGCCATTTTAGCTAGTCTGTATCTAGCCACTGTCTGGGTACCTGACACGCTCCGTTCCCAGGCAGTAACCACATGCATACGACTCCGTCGTGCTATGGAGCTTGTTCCTGATATGTTAGCCTCACGCAACAACGGCTACAGACGGATTTTAGCCACCACAGAGTTCAGGAACCTGAAAGTTTCCAACTATAAGCGTACATTCCTCACTCACCTCTTCATAAATAAAGCTCTATGTCATCATTTACTTGATTTTTCTCGAATGCTAAATGTAATTAAAAATACAAAAAAATATTTAGAAACTGAGTAAAGTATTGTTAAAAAACCGTTCAACAGAACAAAACTGACATTTTGGAATGTAAAGCATTGATTCAGTAAATCGTCGAGCGTGGCCAGTACCTGAATGGGTGACCACCTGCTCTTGGCATTACAAAAGCTTGGCAAGCTGTAGATAGCCCGGCGTTACTAGACCAGTCGTTGATAAGCCGTATATGAAAACAAAACTAAAACCTACTATATATTAGTCAAAAACAACTCACTCTCTGACTATTATCGTCCAGCCAAAACTACTTGACAGACAAATTTGAAATTTAGCATGGACACTCCATTTAGGAGGTAAACACTTGATAAGAAAGAATTTTAAGTGGGGTTCGAATTGTTTGTTTTAAAGAGAGCACGGTCTCCTAGGCAGCATGCGTTGCTTGGACGATAACAGAACAGCTGTCATCGTACTGTGTCTATTTCATAGCATTATTTTTAATTGCGGTTAATTTCTACTATGATGGCAGTCCTTGATTTACTTGAAATAAATTACCCCTCATAGAGTTCATATGGGTTAAAATCACCATTTTAACCCATTAAGTACGAATTTTTTTTCTCGATTTTCTTTGATTATTTGGTTGAATTATTCCTAAAACTACATAAAACTATTGAATATGTGAAAATAATGCTTTACAAGGTATGAATCATGTATGTTTTGATGAAGTCCCATTTGGGGATCATGGCTCATAAGGGTTTCAATATAAAAAATAAAATAAAAATACAATTTAAAGTAAATTTAAAATAAAAGTTCGCATATTTAAATAATTGTAAGATATTTAAAGCATTAATAGGCATCCTTTTAAATACATGAAATGTAAAAATACTATTTTCTAAGATGTGTGCCACATTTTCATACATTCTACACGAAGAGCAACATTTTCATACATTCTACACGAAGAGCAACATTTTCATACATTCTACACGAAGAGGACCATTTTCATACATTCTACACGAAGAGCAACATTTTCATACATTCTACACGAAGAGGACCATTTTCATACATTCTACACGAAGAGCAACATTTTAATACATTCTACACGAAGAGCAACATTTTAATACATTCTACACGAAGAGCAACATTTTCATACATTCTACACGAAGAGCAACATTTTCATACATTCTACACGAAGAGCAACACTGCATTGAGGGCATTGCTTCTTCATATTCTTTTTTTAAACTCCACATTCCCTTTGTTTTCCAACATATGTCCTTTCCAAGAAGTGCCATGTTTGTCTTCTTTCCTCAACAGGAACTTTTGATGATAACTAAGTAAGAGACAAGTAAAGATGGAATGGTTGGGATTCGGTTAAAGAAACCTCAATATGATTTTTTTTAATATAAAAAATCTATATTTTGGACGTTTCGGCTACTCATGGGTAGCCTTCGTCAGCTAAAATGACAAGAAAAATGGAAATTAATACAAAAAAAAGTTTATAATTGACATAAGTAACAGAAATATAAATACACTTAACTTATTATAAAAGAACAATTTGATCTAAAATTCTTAGAGTGAGTAGAATGAAAATCAAAAGAAACATAACAAAAATAAGAAAAAAGGCCATTATATTGAAGTTTATATAGGTAAATAGGTGCTAATAGTAACATTAATTAATTATAACAAACAAATAAGATACTACATACCTATGGAAATGCCTGGAGGCAGAGGAAGACCAATGTTGACAGTTAAGTCACCATAGTGGAAGTGTCACTTCCACTATGGTGACACTTCCACTATGATGACTTAATTGTCAATATTGGTCTTCCTCTGCCTCCAGGCATTTCCAACGGAGTTTTACACGATACTTATTGACCAGTCAGTCAATATTATCTACGCCATCCATATATTTGTTATATTGAGCAATGCAGTGTGGTTTGTCTATGTTATTTTTCCTTCACTCTTCTAAGTTTCCAGGTACTTCTGTTACATATGAAGATGCCCAATCATTTTCATCTATATCTTCTTCGTCAGTAACAATATCCTCATTCAGGTGGTAGTTCGATAATAACAATAGTTCAGTACTCGTCATCATCATCAAATTGTAATAAAGAGTTTGGATCATGCAATACTTCCTCCAATTCGACCATTGTTCAAAATTGCTTAGCTGCCATTCTAAAAAGTCCGTCACGCAGGAGCTGCATAACTAAGCACTTTCCTCAGAATTTGGGTAGTGTAGACTGCTTTCCAGAACAATTTGCTTAAAATATCCTACATAAATGAAATTAAAACATGAATAGTTCTCTTTTAAATTTGTAATGAGTAACTGATCAATTATTGATTTGCTTCCAGAGTTATGTTTACACATGGTACCTACTACACTACGTAATAAATACAAAAAAACTCATATTATCGTATTTTGATCTAACGCAGGAACAGGATACAGTCACTCTAGTGGTAGAAAGCGCTCCTTGCGGCGGCTTTGTGAACCTACGTTTGACGGGCTTTTCTATTGAAATATATTACAAATTAAACCCCCGCTTTACGATTGACCGATTCAGCTCATTTTTGCAACACTTCTTTCTCATGAGTTACCCACGACGTATACCGCGTTTCGTTACAATACAGCAGAAATTACGACCGGTATGAGTATATTAGGAATTTGGGTCCGGACTAAACCCCCCCTTCTAATGAACCGATTTAGTTTATTTTTATAACACATATTTAACTGTAGATTACCACTACGAATACCGAGTTTCGTCGAAATATACCAAAAATCACATCTGGTAGTGGCGAATTGGTATTGTGGGTCCGGAGTAAACCCCCCCTCCTAATGAACCGATTTAGTTTATTTTTACAACACATATTCACCTGTGGATTACCACTACGAATACCGAGTTTCGTCGAAATATACCAAAAATCACGGCTGGCAGTGGCGAATTGGTATTGTGGGTCCAGAGTAAACCCCCCCTTCTAATGAACCGATTCAGTTCATTTTTATATCTTACTTTTCTGTCTATATTACCACTACGAATACCAAGTTTCGTTGAAATATAACAAATATTACGGCTGACATAGTCAAATTAGTGTTTTGGGTTCGGGGTAACCCCCCCCCCCCCTTCCGGTGGACCGACTTCGGTGGTTAACGAACTCGTTCAATCGTTTGCTAATTGAATGCTATATACCAAGTTTCGTGACGAAAAAGCAAAAACTCTGGCCGCTATCGTGTTAACAGACACATATATATATATATATATATATATATATATATATATATATATATATATATATATATAGATAAATTTTAACGGGGGTCATTTTCGGTGTCTACTAGGTAGGATCGATAAAGATTTGAAGACATTTTTCAAAAATTCCGTCATGAGTCCAACCTCAATAGCTACTTTCCTTAGGAGGAAAGTGCTAAAAAGAAAAGACAACCTATGGTACCATGATCCCCAAATGGGTACCACTATAAAATTGTGGATAAATCAATTCATAAAATTGTTAGACAAAAATTAAAAACTATAATACAATCATAGATATATGTGCTAACAGCATGCAGGCTTATTTGAATATAAGTCTTTTCATAATTATTTTAGAATCAAGTGAAAAACAGTATATTTGATCTGTGCTACACGCCTTAGCTTTTTGGTCTTCCTTTGATAATAATCACAAGAATAACACACTTACATGAAAAATGTTGATGGATACTATAAACGAAGGCTTCAACAAAGATAATATTTCCTCGAGGATACCTAAGTTGTCAGTTTTCCACCAAAATAATAAATAAAACTGATGAACCCCAATTGGGGATCATGGTATTTAATGGGTTAATTGAGGTTCATTTCAACTTTTCCCCACTAGAGTGTACGCTATACCTGGTGATGGTCGATCCGAGGCAATAATATCCCGAACCCTTGCATAGCCTCCTCACCCATCAGCATCCCCAGTCAGAACACATCTTGGTAATGCTCGCAAATATAATTTCCTTTTCCAAACGACAGCTGAGAAACTTAAAGTTTAACGTATATTTATTATTGACAACGACTTTTGACCTGTACTGGTTAAACTGCTGTTACTGCTAACCTGTAGATACAATAATAAACCTGTAGATAATAATATCTCTATATCATTTGTTTCTTAACAGTTGTCTGGACTCAATGTCAAGAAACATTATACTTGGATTACTTATCAATTGATGCATAACATTTAACAACAAAAAATTATTTTTGGGTAAAAATGCAGTTTCACGCCCTCCAAACCGATTTCTTTCAAATTTTGCACAATAACGTATTTTGATGCACTAAACACGAATACGATAAAAAAAAACGTCGGATTTAACTAGGAAAGAAGTTATTAAGCACTAAAGCTCACTGTTATGAAGGTTATGAGAGCTATTAATTTTAGCGAGTTGGATTCACTGGGGTTTTGTTACCTTCTTGAGCGAGCGTAGCGAGCGGAAACGCATAGCACGTATGCCCTTAAGCGACAGGTGACGATGCCCTTAAAATTGACAATATTTTCGAATAAATGGTTTCTGAACATTTCAAATGAGAGTTCTCTGTTTCCCAATGTTACATATCTGCGCATGCGCGTGTTTACAAATACGCTGATGACGCCTAGTTTTATAACCTTCCTAACTTTAGTGCTTAATATGATATTATATTAATTTTAGCGAGTTGGAATGACTGGGGTTTTGTTATCTTCTTGAGCGAGCGTAGCGAGCGGAAACGCATAGCATGTATGCCTTAACTTTAAGGCATAAATGATGAATTTATGCCTTAAAGTTGACACAAATTTAGTTGTTTACATTACCTCTAATAACCTGCATAACAGTGAACTTATGTGCTTAATAACTTCTTTCCTAGTTAAATCCGACGTTTTTTTTTATCGTATTCGTGTTTAGTGCATCAAAATACGTTATTGTGCAAAATTTTAAAGAAATCGTTTTGGAGGGCGGGAAACTGCATTTTTACCTTATTTTTGTATGTAGTAGCGTTAATTTTAATGATACATTATTTAACGCAATAAAATAACTACTCGTCTGTCGTCACAAAGCACGGGTATTCAGCTAGTAAGAAAATAATCTAAAATCTCAAAGTGCATCAAACTATAGTCATTATTCTTATAATATTTGATAAATAAATAGGTCATATATTGAAGAATGTCTAACGATCCTCGAACGTTTGACAAAATTAATTCAAGATGGAATCGGCAACAAAAAGGTCAAATTAAATCCATTGAGTCAAGAATAGAATTCAAGACTCTTGGGAAGAGAAGTAAATGTAATCAGGAACGATATTGTCATAGTAGCGAAGAATTTATTTTTGCAAGATTTGTCCGCTTTGAAGAGGAAGGGAGGGATTCGTCCCCAAGTTTGGTTGACTTTATTGATCAAAACTCAGGAAATAGTAATGACTTGGAAATTCTTGTGATTCATGAACTCTCTTGGACCTGGTTTGTCTCTTCATTTCACTTTCTCTTCTCAATAATAATGTTTGTTTAGCAAATACTTTTATAAATAAATATTATTTTATTTTTATTTTTTTATTTTTTTTAATTCTTGTAAATCGAATCTTATATATATATACATATATATATATATATATATATATATATATATATATATATATATATATATATATATATATATATATATATAGGGGGCGAATAAGCTGGAGGCTTGAGTTCAAATCCCGAGCAAGCACTAAAGATTTTTTCTTCTAGTGTCTTCGTTCATGGGTTGAATTCGGCCTCCCTGACCGTCCCTAGGCCAACCCAGCCTTTAATTAATTTAATAATGGGTACCTTGGTTGGTGCTAATGACTGTAGCAGTCGAAGCAGCCAAGAGGAAAATCAGGCGGCCGGAGCATAGTACTGACCACACTATCTCCCTAGTGTGCCGTATGGTCATGAATCAGATACCTCTATAGTATCTGCCCCTCAGGGCCCACGTGGCCTGTTACGGGACTGATTTCTTTTTTATATATATATATATATATATATATATATATATATATATATATATATATATATATATATATCCCTCGGGAACGCGCGGTATTCAGTAGATACATAGGCGCAACATCTTAGGGGAATCCGCTATGATAGGATAGAGTGAGGCAGCTCCCGTCACTTCTAGCTGCTTTTTTCATTGTTACCGTCACATCAGTTTTTAATTGTTGCTCGTCGGATGAGGTTAAGCCTGATTTTGCCCTATTTGTGCTTCTTAGATACATCGCGCGTTCCCAGGTAATTAATTCTTATTTACGTTTTTTTAAAAAATTGTGTCACTATTGGGTTCTATTTGGTCCCTTGCATGTTAGGTAATGCCTGACTATGTCTGAAATATCCATTTGAGTATGAAAATTACAGTATTATCTCTCAGATATCGCGCGTCCCCGAGATAAGTCAATAACTTTTTTGTGCTTTTTTGAAGTTCCTTCTATTTTTAGTTTCTTTGTTCTTCTTTTGAATTATTTTTTGTATATAGTTCTATTATTCTTTTAATCTTTGTATGGTTTACTGATTTGACTTATTTTTAGTATACTCAACATAACAGTTACAACATTTTTTATATATCAGTATGTTTTTATAAAGCAGTATGTTTTTATACACCTAGCAGTATGTTTTTATAAAGCAGTATGTTTTCCAAATATTTAACAATTTAATTCAATTAAAGAGATTGTTTATTATCTTATTGTATGTTTCTTAAGTATAAATTAAATACAAAAAGACTTCATTGGTTATCCTTACAATAATTATAAGAATATTTTAATAATTTAGCTAAATTAAACTTTTATAATTCATCTAATGCGAACTATTGCATTATTAAAATTGAAAAAAAATATTATATTAGAACTATATAAACGATTTTAATGGATTAGTAGGTATTTATTGGACATTAACCCCTCTTGTATCTCTTAGATACATCGCGCGTTCCCGTGTTAGGAAATGAGCGCGCGCTCCCGAGGGTTAAATATGTATGTATATATATATATATATATTTTTACGGCGCATCGACATAAATCTTGGCCATTGGCGCCGACGTCCAGGGTGCAGCCAGGAATTTTCTCAGCGAGTCCTGAGATGAGAAAATTTCTGGCGCCGGTGGGGATCGAACCCACCATCTCCCGCTTATGAATCTAGCGCGCTAGCCACTAGACCACGGGAGACCCCTATATATATATATATATATATATATATATATATATATATATACACACACACAACGTTTGTATATATATAATAATGAAATCCCTGAAGACACGGAATAATAATTTTTATGTTGTAACAAACTATCAGTTACTCTATTATTTATTTGTTCCTACAATATTTCAGTTGTTGTTTTTTTTTAGTTTTTTTTTTTGTGTTTATTTTTTTTGTTCGTTTAACTTTTTTTGTTTTTCTTACTAACTTGTATACATTGCCTCTTTGTTTTTATATTTTTAACATTTTAATAATTTATTATTACCTATTTGTTTACTTTTATTGAATTAATTTTCTCGAAGTATGCGAGCAAATCACCTTGCTGTTGTGGTGCTCCGTAAATAAAATAACATTTTTTTATTTTTTAAATTTCAGACTGCGCAAAGACATGTAGGATGCAATAAAAAAATAAAATTTTCTTTTATTAAATATTTACTTATATCTTTGTCAATAATACTTATACATTTTAAAATAAATATCTGGATAAATTTTAAGGAAAAGAAAATTATATTTTTTTCAAATTGATCGACTTTACTAAAGTATCGAAAAACACCATCTTTAAATAGATATAATTTTGCTAAAAACTTTTTTTATATTTCTTTGAAGTCATACTATTACTTGGATAAACGGTGTATTGGAATGCTTAGAATCTAGCCAGCATAATATGTTGACTAAGTTATCTGTCTAATATTATCAGAACCTTGGAAGAGAAAAGCCAAATCTAAGAATTCATATTTTTTTATTCTGAGTTACAAATATGTAGGTAATATCGTCGATACAAAGTCAATGTATTGAATGTGAAAAAAAAAGGATTTTTAATTATAAATATTTGTTGATTGCTGTTGGACAGATGGATGACAAACTCTCAAATCAATGTTCACACAACGAAAGGGAATGTAACCACTATCATAAGGTAGAATTTGCCGACTATTTGACTGCCCAAAAGCATAGTAATAAATAAAAGTATTTTCATTCTTGAAAGTGGAGAATTTCATATTTGATACTTTGCTTTTGCATCGACGATATAGAGATTCGCCTTGTTTCTCTGATTCGCCTTTAGTTCTCTCAAAGTTTCAAGTTAAAGTGAATAGCACCATCACCTATGAAAAATGCTATGTCCAATTTTAACGGCTGATCCCGGGTGTTCCCCCCTATAATTTTGTCCCCCATAAATCACTCGTATAAATTAAAATTAAAACATTAAATTTGAATTGTGCATAATTTTCCAATCAGGTTTATGAATCAGCATTCCATTGAGTAAACATTCACCCTCGCTAACCTTAAGCACTTTCAGAAATTTGACTTCGATTTCCCATCGTCCTGATTTCGAGATTCGCTCTTCCTCTTTCAAGATGAACATAAAATTCTGAAAGCACAATATTATTTTTATATACTGAGAGGACCATTGAAGTAACTGGTATTTTCGTTTATATACCTTAAGGTGAATAACGCAAATAATAAATTGAATGAAAACTCCTATGTACTTCTGCGTAACATTCAAGATTAGACGTGGGACAGTTACAGTCCGACCGCAAACAAATGAACAAGAAAGGTCTTGGCCGGAGAGAAGCTAGGCCTTCCCCCACATGGGCTAAAGGCAGCATGTGCGCACTAACTTGTTCTTTTGTTTGCGGGTGGACTATAGTCATATTTATTTTACAAAAATGATTGTTCTTCCTGTACTTATGATGATGGAGAATTGAATTAGGCGAATGGTGATGATGAATGATATGCCAAATATTTTACATCGTAATTCAAAGGCACCTCCGGAGAAGTATCAAATAGTAAAAAAAAATAGGTTAAACAACATGAAAGTTTTAAAATATTCATAATTTACTTTGATTAATTTCTGTTTCAGAATCCGCCCTTCCACGCTTCGCTGAGCCAATCCCTAATGTAACAGTGACTATAGGGCGGGACGCACTTCTCGCATGCGTTGTCGACAATCTTAGAAATTATAAGGTACCTATTCTAATTATATGTTACTATGTATTTTTATTTTATTCGACACACACATACAGTGGATCAAAAAATTATTCATACACTTAATTTATTAGTCAATAATATTTTATTTTATTTTTTTAACCAAAAAAAAACAGCTGATAGTAATAACAAATAACATTTCCCATTATTTTGATGAAAAACCAAAAAATAAAAACACGCCCAATTCTATTAATAACAAAAAAGTCCGTCACGCAGGAGCTGCATAACTAAGCACTTTCCTCAGAATTTGGGTAGTGTAGACTGCTTTCCAGAACAATTTGCTTAAAATATCCTACATAAATAAAATAAAAACATGAATAGTTCTCTTTTAATTTTGTAATGAGTAACTGATAAATTATTAATTTGCTTCCAGAGTTATGTTTACACATGGTACCTACTACACTACGTAATAAATACAAAATCCTCATATTATTGTATTTTGATCTAACGCAGGAACCGGATACAGTCCCTCTAGCGCTCCTTGCGGCGCCTTTGTGAACCTATGTCTGGCTGGCTTTTCTATTGAAATATATTACAAAGTAAACCCCCCTTTCCGATTGACCGATTCAGCTCATTTTGACAACACTTCTTTCTCATGAGTTACCCACGACGTATACCGCGTTTCGTTACAATACAGCAGAAATTACGACCAGTATGAGTAATTTAGGTCCGGAGTAAACCCCCCCTCCTAATGAACCGATTAAGTTTATTTTTACAACACATATTTACCTGTAGATTACCACTACGAATACCGAGTTTCGTCGAAATATACCAAAAATCACGGTTGGTAGTGGCGAATTGGTATTGTGGGTCTGGAGTAAACCCCCCCCCCCCTCCTAATGAACCGATTTAGTTTATTTTTACAACACATATTTACCTGTAGATTACCACTACGAATACCGAGTTTCGTCGAAATATACCTAAAATCACGGCTGGTAGTGGCGAATTGGTATTGTCGGTCCGGAGTAAACCCCCCCTCCTTATGAACCGATTTAGTTTATTTTTATAGCTCACTTTTCTCTCTAAATTACCAGTACGAATACCAAGTTTCGTTGAAATATAACAAATATTACGGCTGAAATGGTCAAATTAGTGTTTTGGGTTCGGGGTAAACCCCCCTTTCCGGTGGACCGATTTTGGTGGTTAACGAACTCGTTTAATCGTTTGCTAATTGAATGCTATATACCAAGTTTCGTGACGAAAAAACAAAAACTCTGGCCGCTATCGTGTTAACAGACACACACATATATATATATATATATATATATATATATATATATATATATAAATTTTAACGGGGGTCATTTTCGGTGTCTACTAGGTAGGATCGATAAAGATTTGAAGAAATTTTTCAAAATTCCGTCATGAGTCCAACCTCAATAGCTACTTTCCTTCGGAGGAAAGTGCTAAAAGAAACTTTGGCATGCAAAAAAATTATTCATACACTTAAATTAGACGTTATAATAACTCTAAAATTGTTTCATGTGCCAATGTTTCAGCTTAATACCAATAATTATTTATTTCTTATGAAACATAACGTGTTATCAAAACATGGGAAACACTTAAAACCTCAATATTCTAAGATAATTCTAGCGAGATAGATTGCAAATCTAAGGAGCTCAGTTCTTATATTAAACATGAAATCTATAGGCTTTTATATCAAGGACTGAGCTACCGATACTTCGTATGAAAGTTGGGATTGTATTAAGCGTCTAAGCATTATATAATTAAAAAGTTAAAAATCTCATCAGTGGACAATAAAAAACACACACGGACAGAAAACGTTAGGTGAGTGTGTGATTCCTGTGAAATTGTGGTGAAATCCGCAAAAAAAAAAAAAAAAAAAAAAAAAAAAAAAAAAAAAAAAACTCAAATTATTTGCTCCAGAGCTAGCAGGACACATCGCATCATGTTGTCGGAACCCTGTAACACCTTAAACCGTGAGGTACTGGCTACCTAAAGCGGGATTTAGTGGTTTAGTAGTTAATAAAATAAGTTTTACATATTTAAAAATTCAACAAAAAATAATTAAGTTTTCCCGGGATCATGAGTAAAAAACAGCTTTTATTTGGGAAAAATATGTTGTTTCGGACGAGGGGAAGTTCAATGTTTACAAATACCTCAAACAGAGATTTTTTTTGTAGGCAAAAATGCAGACCTTTCGAAGCAAAACATCTCCAACCTACTGAGAATCAAGGCAGGGGTAAAGTTATAGTTTGAGGTTGCATGAGCGCCAGCGGAGTAGGCGAACTTCTAAAAATTAATGTTTATTTGAATACTGAGAACTATGAGAATGTGTTGCAAGGTAATTTAAAAAAAAAAAAAATATGGTAAAGGTAGGAATATGCAGCACCTATTTGTTCCAGCAGGTCAGTCACCTCAAACATACCGGGGGAAAAACAAAATGGCTATTGTACAATGTTTGACAAATACTGCAAACACCACCTCAATCACCAGATCTTACCTCAATCACCTTAGAACATTTATGGGCCTTATAGAAGTTAAAAATTTCAAAAAGTTCATGTTATTTAGGGAAAGAGTTCATTTATAACCTTCAGTAAACTTGGGAAGAAATCGACTCTCAGGAGATTAAAGAAACTAAGTCCAGGAGACATCAAGCTGTCATAAATCAGAAAGGGTATCCTAGTAAGGGTGGGGAAGGGGGTTTAAGTACTGAAAATACTCTAGTAGAATCTTTTTTTTTCGTTTAATAGGTGTATGAATAATTTTTTTGCTTATGAAATCTTCAAATTTTGCTGTTGTCTTAATTCTATTAGGTATTACATTTCAATGCTTTATAAAATTAATGTCAAATGCCCTCTGTTATAATAGTCTGTCGGCCCGTGACATTTTATGCAACGATTTTTAAGATTCTTCATTTTTTCACTATTGATTGTACAAGTCTTAACTAGAAAAGTGCCACTTGTCAGCTGGCTAGGTAGCGGTGGGTTTGGCTGAGGGGCGTTGCAAACTTCGGAAAAATATGAAAATGTGAAACGATTTTAAGATTCATGAAATTTCTTGGAGAAACACCTTTCATTATACAATAATCATTGGCACTTGTCAGCTGGCCGGCCAGCGGTGGACTGCTTGTCAGCTGGGGGTCTAAACTTGGCAAAAATACGAAATTCTGAAACGATTTTAAGATTGCTGAAATTTTGGTGGTTACTAGTATTTGTAGTGAGATTAACGAAAAACATTGTCAGCTGCTCATATCTTGGTGGAAAACTTGTCAGCTGGGGGTATAAGCGCTGAGCGTATGGCGCGCGCTCCGCTTTATACCGCCAGCTGACAACTTTTCCACCCACATATAAGCAGCTGACAATTTTTTTCGTCAATCTTCTACTACCTTCTACCTACTAACAAAATTTCAGGAATCTTAATATAGTTTTTGACTATTTAATAGCGAAAGCATTCTTATATTGAATACAACTTCTGAATATATTGATTGTAAATGAATATTTTTATTATCAACGTTAAAATATATTATGTATTTGCATTAAGCTAAGATGAAAAAATATGTCAATTATTTGTATAAAATACTGTATTGGTAATAGAAAAGTATTATACAATTAATCATAATAATAATAATAGTATACTGAAGACACTTAATAATAAATAATAATAATAAAAAGAAAGTCAATCGTTTTCTGATTCTGACTCTGCACCTTCAGAAACATCACCCCCCCCCCCCGTAGTAATTGTGCGGTCATCCTCTTCTTGGTGTCTTTCAGCTAAAAATACTAATTATTGTTATTGATAAAATAATTAAACATTAATAAAGCATAGAAAATAAATAGTTTTAATATCTTCAATGAATTGCTGATCCCGGAATGAATTGCTGACGGAATTGTTCGCCGTCAAACCATTTACAGGTTTATATATTATCTTCAATATCCCATCCGTAATCCAGAGGAGTTAAACTTCAAGGTTCTTGTGTGTTTATTTTAGATTTTAAACATCGTCGTATAGGTATTTTTTTTTTTCAATCTACTTTACAGTAGATTTATACCTACTCGATATTAGAGGTATAGCCATCGGGGATCAAGCATACAGGCTGCTAGGATTGCTAAAACGTGACGAAGCTCTACACCTCTTAAGGATTGCTTAACTGTAGTGTGTATAGAGTGTCTGACACAGCAGACATACAGACAAACAGACAACAATTCTATTAACCATTGTTTTGGGTACAATTGCGTTGATAAAGGCCCCCAATAGTATTTTTACTCATATATCTTGCATGTACAAACAGCGATCCGTTAGAATTTTATTATATGTGAAGATAGATTACGGCTAGTAGTGGTAAGTTGGTAAATCGGGTCCAGAATAAACCCCCTCCTAATAAACCGATTTACTTTATTTTTACAACATATTTTTCTATTAATATTTCCACAAACGAATATCGAGTTTCGTCCGAGCGACTTTGGGTCCAGAGTAAACCCCTCCTCCAGATGAACCAATTTTTCTGGTTAAAGAACTCGTTAAATCATTTGCTAAGAGAATACTATATACAAAGTTTCGTGAAAAAAAAATCCTATGGTGTGTATCGAATTAACGATAGTTCATGAAATGTTGGACGTGTTTATTTTCATTGGCATAACTTTTTTATTTATGTACCGATTCGCATGAAACAGACACTAAATATTAAGTGAAACGTACCACAATATATTAGTGAATACTGCAACTAAATCGGATAAGCCGTTTCTGAGATTAGAGCGCACAGACAAACAGATAAACAGACAAGCCGGGAAAAATGTTTTTGAAAATCATTGTTTTGGGTACTATTGCATTCATAAAGATCCCCAATAGTATTTTTCCCCATCTTCCAGATACAGACAGCGATCCATTAGAATTGTATTATTTGTATAGATTTGTATTAAGGTAATTTGAAAAAATATATTATTTATTTGTATAAAATACTGTAAAAATTATTATATAATTTATTTATAATAATAATAGTTACCTAATAAAACTTTTTAATAAAAAGAAAGTCTGACTCTTCACCTTCAGAATCATTACTTTCGATATTTGTACTGTTTGTGAGGTCATCCTGCTGTCTCTCATGTGAAAATACTAATTATTGGTATTGAAAAAATGATGAAACATTAATAAAGCAAAGAAAATGAATAATTTTAATATCTTGAGTGAATTACTGATCTCGAACAATCATTTCAACTACTGGAGGTAATTGTTTGCCATTAGATGTTAAAATTTGGATGAATATGGCAACGTGAACAAACCAAACTATTTAGATAATAATAAGTTATTTTTAACACTAGGCGAAACACTGTGCCAAGCGTTGCCTGATTTTCACGCATTCACAGGCAAAAATTTTTTATGTGCTATGTATTTTATACAAATAAATGATATATTTTTTCATCTTACCTTAATGCAAATACATAATATATTTTAACGTCGATAGTAAAAATATTCATTTACAATCAATATATTCAGAAGTTGTAATCAATATAAGCATGATTTCGCTATTAAATAGTCAAAAACTGTATTAAGATTCCTGAAATTTTGTTAGTAGGTAGTAGGTAGTAGAAGATTGACGAAACAAATTGTCAGCTGCTTATATGTGGGTGGAAAAGTTGTCAGCTGGCGGTATAAAGCGGACCGCGCGCCATACGCTCATCGCTTATACCCCCCCCCCCCCAGCTGACCAGTTTTCCACCAAGATATGAGCAGCTGACAATGTTTTTCGTTAATCTCACTACAAATAATAGTAACCACCAAAATTTCAGCAATCTTAAAATCGTTTCAGAATTTTGTATTTTGGCCAAGTTTAGACCCCCAGCTGAAAAGCAGTCCACCGCTGGCCGGCCAGCTGGCAAGTGCCAATGATTATTGTATAATGAAAGGTGTTTCTCCAAAAAATTTCATGAATCTTAAAATCGTTTCACATTTTCATATTTTTCCGAAGTTCGCAACGCCCCCGCAGCCAAACCCACCGCTACCTAGCCAGCTGACAAGTGGCACTGTTCTAGTTAAAACTTGTACAATCAGTAGCGAAAAAATGAAGAATCTTAAAAATCGTTGCATGAAATGTACACGGGCCGACAGACTATAACTATCTGTTGCTATTTGCGTTAAAAAAAAGAACAAAAAAAATTACAGCCAATAAATAAGGTGTATGACTAATTTTTTGACCCACTGTATATTTGTTAGAGTATTTCGATCCATTTTTTTTTTTTTTTTTCTTACTTAACGTCTAAAATGTTCATTTTTAAAAACAAAAAATAATTAATGTACTTTTTTTCAACCACTATGGATGAGGGTTTTTTAAATTTTAGGAGCATATGTTAATCTTATTAGAGTATGAATGAATAAGAGCATCTATTTATAATTATTAAATTTTAACGTCCATTTTTTATTAATTACAAATTTTAGGACTGGTTATCTATAGGTTACCACCCTTTTCTAGCCATGATAGGGCTAATGCCTTTTCTTTTTTTCACAAGAAAAGCCACCACCCCTAGTGCGAATCGAACCCACGACCCTATGGCACCGAGTGTTAAGTAATCACGCCTTAACGCACACGGCCACCTGGCCTCCATCATTTTTTTACAAACAAAAAATATTTACAAGCAAAAACAAACTTAATGTCTAAGACTTTAACCTGTCTGCCAGGTTGTAGCTAGTAATTCTTGGATCATGATATTTTACAGCACATCAACATTACCTTTCTAGGCAATGCAAGATCTAAGTAAACAATATGCCGAGCATCAAATAAAATAACATGCAGTTCTACTAAATCGTAGGAAAGAACATGGTATGATTTCAGAAATTCTAAAATATTCAAAAATAACTAAATAACATAATATAAAAACATTAATATATGAATTATATTAACCTACACATGCTATGGGTAAGACATGTATTTATTTATTCATTTAATGATATTACATTCTGTAAAATAATTACATTTTGTAATGTGCTTACATAAAATATAATAATCACGAGCGTCTGCACCCGCTGCCCCCTTGTCTCTTCGGGTAAGCGAGATGACTAGAGACAGCCGTACCCCACTCCTCAACCAGCAAGCAGTAGGAAGTACTGGAGCTGGAAAAGGGGCGAGAGAGCTGCAGACACTCTAGGGGCTTGTGGGGAGAAGATAACCACCGTTATCACTCCCTTGTATTGCTTAAAGCAGATCGCGGGGCCACATCCTGTTCAACCGTCGTGGTGGGGAATAGGGATGGTTGGGAGTGGACAGTAGTCCACTACCAAAGTGGTTGGGACTGGACAGCAGGATTAGGGTTTAGGGATAATTTGTAATGAAAGGGTAAGACACAATATAATAAAAAGTCCGATACGCAGGAGCTGCATAAGTAAGCACTTTCCTCAGAATTTTTGTAATGTAGAATACATTACTGAATAATTTTCTGTACATAACCTCTATAAATAAAATAAAAATGTGAATAGTTCTGCTCATTTACATTTCTTATGAGAACTGTTCAATTATTAATTTTGTAAATAATTTGCTTCCAGAGTAATGTTAATACATGATACTGTACTACTTAATAAATACACAAAAACATCATTTTCCGTCTTTTGATCTGACACAGGAACAGGATACAGCCCCTCTAGTGGTACAGCTCCTCGCGGCGGCTTTGCGAACCTACGTCTGGCGGGCTATTCTATTGAAATATATTACAAAGTACACCTCCCTTTCCGTTTGACCGATTTAGCTCATTTTTACAACACTTCTTTTTCATGAGTTACCCACGACGTATAACGCTTTTCGTTACAATACAGCAGAAATTACGACCGGTATGAGTATATTAGTACTTTAGGTCCGGAGTAAACCCCCCCTCCAAATAACGCGATTTATTTTTACAACCCATTTTTCTCTGTTGATTACTACCACGAATACCGAGTTTCGTTGAAATGTAACAAAAATTACGGCTGGTAGTGGCAAATTGGTAATGTGGGTCCAGAGTAACCCCCCCCCCCCCCTCCTAATGAACCGATTTATTTTATTTTTACAACGTATTTCTCTCTTTAGATCAGCATAACGAATACCGAGTTTCGTTGAAATATAACAAAAACAACGGCTGGCATGGTCGAATTAGTGTTTTGGGTTCGGGGTAAACACCCCCTCCCGGTGGACCGATTTTGGTGGTTAACGAACTCGTTCAATCGTTTGCTAATTGAACGCTATATTCCACGTTTCGTGAAGAAAAAACAAAAACTCTAGCCGCTATCGTGTTAACAGACATATATATATACATTTTAACGGGGGTCATTTTCGGTGTCTACTAGGTGGGATCGATAAAGATTTGAAGAAAGTTTTCAAAAATTCCGTCACGAGTGCAACCTCAATAGCTACTTTCCTTCGGAGAGAAGTGCTAAAATAACTAGATAAATAACAACATGCAATGCCACAAATAATTCTTCAAAGAGCCGCAGGTTGGCCCCCTCTGTTCTTTACCTATTCTTCAACTAAAAATGTTTATGGCTAATTTTGCGATATATTTTCAGTTGAATGTTATTGTTGTTGCCGGTACTTGTTATTTTATTAATTCCTTCATGTTTTATAAAGTCATAATAGCTTCTTGTTGCTTATTTATTCTTATTCGTTTTGTGTTACAATATAATACACCATTATCATGTATGGTATATTTATAAAGTTACTCCTCCAGTTATTTTTTGATGGAAACTATTAAACTTTTATAAGCACGCTGATAATATATTATAATACCATTGTTATAATAATAATTACTAAAATTATAGCATGCACGTTTCTTTGTTATAAAAACAGTGTGTGCCCTTTTAAAATTCATATTTTTTTTTATGCATTGTTTTGTTTGATTATATCGTTTATTGCTTTTTAGATTAACATGATTAAAAAGTAGTACCTTAAACCTGGCAGATGGGTCATACTCATGTAATTTTTTTTTTTTTATAACAAATGCTCTTCTTTATTCATACATACATGAAGATAAGCTATAAACTCGATTGGTATAAATCAGAAAGTTTCTTATGAATTATTTGTTATTGGTTTACTACACACTAAAATATTTTTATTTTAATTTCACTGGTCAGCATAAAATGTTCCTCTTACACAAAAATATATTATATTGATAGTATTTCACTTGCTAAAGATAAATATAATAAAATAAAAATTATTATTTAATATAATACCGAGAGCTGGATAGATTTTTCACATTATTGATGATTACCCGCGGGGGCGAGGTTAGCTCAGTGGTATAGCACTCGACTAATGAACCCGAGCGCGCACTAAAGATTTTTTCTTCTAGTGCTGCCGTTCGAGGGTTGGATTTGGGGTCCCAGATCGTCCCTAGGCTCACCCAGACTTTAATTAATTTAATTAATAATGGTTACCTAGGGTACTAATGAATGGGGAAAATCAGGCGGCCGGAGCATAGTATTGACCACACTATCTCCCTAGCGTGCCGTATGGTCAAGAATCAGATACCTCTACAGTATCTGCCCCTCTGGGCCCTTGTGGCCTGTTACGGGAATGATTTTTTTTTTTTTTTTTTTTTTTTTTTTTTATGATTACCCGCAGATATTTTATTATTTATTATTTGTTAGTTGCGTCTAAAAACGTGGAATTGTCATAGTGCGTAAATGTGTTAATAGAAAATTCTGGCTAGAAAGGGGTGGTAACCTAGAGAAAACCCGTCCAAAAATTCGTAATTAATAACAATGGACGTTAAAATTTAAAGAAATAATATACAAATTATTTTAACGCCATTACATATTAAAATGGGACTACTGAAAAATTTGACGAAGGGCAATAACTGTCAAAAAGGATGGACCAGCATTCAAACACCTTTGAAGTAAAATTCCCCGTATAAGCGACGCCAAAATAAAAGTAAGAATCTTTAGCGGACAGGAAATACCAAGGATGGATGGATGGATGGATTGGGTGTTTAAGGGTAGAAAACGTCTAGGTCCTCACCGCCCTGAAGTGTAGTGTTAGAGAGTCGTGAAAGGGTTTGTAATTGGTGTTTAGGCCAGTGCATGACAATGAACTGTTATTTTGATAACTTGTATTCAATTTTCTTTTTTAACTAATATCATTGCTTACTACTAACTTACTAGGTAATAGAACTATTTGTACTAAAAGTAATACTAATATATACTATAGCACTATCAATACAAATAATAGACTACATAACAAATAATAGACTACATAACAAATAATAGACTACATAACAAATAATAGACTACATAACAAATAATAGACTACATAACAAATAATAGACTAAATAACAAATAATAGACTACATAACAAATAATAGACTACATAACAAATAATAGACTACATAACAAATAATAGACTACATAACAAATAATAGACTACATAACAAATAATAGACTACATAACAAATAATAGACTACATAACAAATAATAGACTACATAACAAATAATAGACTACATAACAAATAATAGACTACATAAGAAATAATAGACTAAATAACAAATAATAGACTACATAACAAATAATAAACTAAATAACAAATAATAGACTACATAACCATATTAATATTTACTTATTTATTTTTCCCCCTCTTGTATAGTATTTTATTTATTTATTTTTTATATTTTTTTATTTGTTTATTTTTATTTTTTATTTATTTTTATTTTTTATTTATTTTTATTTTTTATTTATTTTTATTTATTTTTTTCCTTTATATATAATTTTATTTGTTATCTTTTTTAATACATATATTTTTTTTATGTATATATATATTTTTTTCCTCTTTTTTGTAATTTTTTATGTATCATTTTTTTTTTTTTACTAATACACTAACTAACTAATACAAACTAAGTAACTAATACAAACTAACTAACTAATACAAACTAAGTAACTAATACAAACTAAACATAACTAATACAACTATTTGTACTATACCAAGGATTAATTACCAAAACTTTCATTCATTTTTACAGGGCTTTGAAAAATAAGCATGAGGATCTTTTAGAGCAGTCGTTCATGTTTTTTTGGGTAATAAGAGAAATTAAAACCAATTTGAACTTGTGAACAATCTTCTTCAAAGGTATCAACAGTTTGGGTTGAAATATCTCCCTAAAAATGCATTTTCTCCATTCCTATCTTGACTTTCTCCCTTCTAACTGCGGCGATGTAAGTGACTAACATAGTGAACGATTCCACATAGATATCTCGACAATAGAAAAGAGGATACCAGGGTCGAAGGAAAGCTTCGATGTTAGCCAACTACTGCTAGAATTTGATTAGAGATACCCTTGAAATCAATTAGAATAAACAAACGGAAAAAAAAAAGATAAATTCTTAATTAAACCGGCTTAGATATTTTCTTAATAGTTCGAAATTCCCAATTTTATATAAAAATGAAAACAATAATAATAAATTAAAAAAATGTTTTCTACTTTAACATCTTACTAAAAACCAAATTTTGTATACCAATTAGATATATTTTCAAAATAATAACTAATAAAAAAAAACATATTCCTGTTTTTGTATTCAGTAATCTCAAAGCAGTATATAAATATATTGTTCAAATGAAAGGCGCACAAAAATTAAATTTTGTACCCCAGTTTAATTAACTGCTCAAATAACTAACAACTGACTGTGCCATAAAAGTTTATACTAGCACATATTTTACACACTCAGTTAACCTTTTTACTGGAGCGTGTAAGATTATGAGAAGTGAGGGTTTGAGGAGCGCCCTCATGAGGTTGTAAGGGATCCCTCTAAGTTAGGGCCTCATGTCATACGAGGGTATGTCTTTCCTGAGTATCTAATAAATTTATGAGGCCCTGCCGTCACACTCCTGGTCTTCTTAATTTCCCAACTTACCTCATACACTTAACACCGCCTCTCAAAGTTATAATCTCATTATAAGATGGCGAAGATGAGCTAGAAACTTTCCAATTACCTAAAAGATAAGTTTTACCCATAACTAATATGTAATAAATTATATATATAATTATATATATATATATATATATATATATATATATATATATATATATATATATATATATATATATTATATATATACACACACACAATGTTGGGCAAAACTAAAAACTAAAACTAAGTTCACTTTTTGGAATAAACTAAAACTGAACTAAAAATTGCAACCTAAAAAAAAAACTAAAACTAAAATTTTACTAATTAATGGATTTTAACTAAACTAAAACTAAAACCAAATCTTTGGGAATTGAATAAAAACTAAATTAAAGC
Source organism: Gonocerus acuteangulatus (assembly GCA_946811695.1). NCBI lineage: Eukaryota > Metazoa > Arthropoda > Insecta > Hemiptera > Coreidae > Gonocerus > Gonocerus acuteangulatus. Next base: position 12,418,073 of record OX328128.1, read on the forward strand.
TTTAGTTTAGTTTAGTTTTACTAAAATAACATGAATTAATATAAATCATATGTTATTTCGATACTTAAGTAAATTATTAAAACTAATAGAACTTGCTTAAGAATAAGAAATTGTGCCTTTTTCTCGTAATTTGCAAACTAAATTCTTGATAAACTAAATTAGTTAACTAAAAACTAAAACTAAACTAAAATCACAAATTTAGGTCTCTATTACTAAACTAAACTAATTACCATACTAAAAACGGAGTCCAGATGATTAATAATTATACAAATCTAAAACTAAACTAAAACTAAAACTAAAAATACAACATTAGTTTAGTTTTAGTTAGAGAAAACTAACGTTAGTTTAGTTTACTAACGTTAGTTTTGCCCAACACTGTATATACATATGGGGCGAGCTTTTTTTTAAAGAATCACATCTTGATTTGTACTGGAAACGCACGCATATAACATCCCCAAAAATGACTACAAAAATCAATGATATATTTCTTCAGAAATTTCTGAAATTGACATAATTCGTGTGTTGTGTTTTTTGCGGAAAGTGACGTTTTGTTCCGGAACTGTTTCCCCATAATGTAAAAAATGTTACCGTGTTTGAATAGATGAATTGAAATAACTGAATTCCTAGCAAAAACGGGCGTCCCTTCCGCTGTCAATATTTCTGGGAGGATATTACTTTGACCGGCACGTGACAAATTTAGAATGGGAATTGCATATAACAGGATGCAACAAGGGATCATCGGTTCATGACTTTAGATATTCAATAGTTTTTTTGAGCTGGATGAGTTGAAACATATATTGTGGGTTTTCTCCACATTTTTTTATTATTTTGTGTTGAATGTATGGTATTATTTTGTGTTATGGTTTAAGGTTGAATGTATGACACTATATACATTTCTATTTGCATCATTAATGAACAAGTTAGCTTTTTTCATACGTTTGCATTTCAGCCAATCTAAGAGTTATAAATTTTGTTTAGATTAGGACTACAAAATCATTTTTAAAAATATATATTTTGCAGTAGTGATTTTGAGTGAATAAAATTTCGAATAAAAAATGCTTCCACCATACTAGGAATTATAATAGATAATAAAAAATTCTTTCCTAAGTCTAAAAATGAAGAAAAATCTGTCCCGTAACTGTGTCTAAGTTTACGCATTGCTAAGGAGACGCAAGAATTTCGCCACTTGATTTTTTGGGATGAACGAACCTTAAAGTTCCACACTAGGACATTTGATTTTTCAATACGCCTCTTCGGTCTACCAGTACGTGAGTCTAGGATTGTACCACTGTCCCAAACCCGCCACCACAAAAAATATTCTGTTCCTTCGAAACATGTTAATACGAATACTAAAAGGATTGAAATGGTTATTACGTATTAAATATATTTTGTCCTTCTGAGATATTTATTCCACTATCCGTTTTTGTTTCACCTACAGACAGATACAATGTGGGGTTACAACAATATAATTTATACTACAATATTGTTCACATATTGATGAGTTTATTTACACTTTCCTCCAGCATATGGGGTCTGAACCGAATTCCCAATACCTATTCTATAGAGAACTACTTTTCTCCCAATGTAGGGCTTATATTGTATTCGCATTGCAGTGAAAAGAAAGCGGACGGAGAAAAAGGGGAGTCTATTTTCTTCCCTCAAGGTTTTGAGATAAAAATCCTGAAGGTTTTCCCGCCGTACGGGAAAGCTTTCTCTGTAGGAAAACACATCAACCACAAATGTTTGCAAAGCATAGTTTATCTTTTAAGCTGATTTACACAAGAGGATATTGTTTCGAATATAAGTTAGAAAATAAACAGGATTTTTTATCTGATTTATTGATTTTACTTGTTATTTTTACTCCAGGAAATAGTTCTATTGAATAGGATTTTTTTTTTTAATTGTTTTATCTTGTAATTCAATATTCGACAATAATAACCCTTCGTTGGGCGCCTAAAATAATTCCGTGGTCGGAGAAATGAATCTCCCAAATCGTACTCTACCATAATCTTCGTGAGATGGTAATTTTTTTTTTTTTTTTTTTTTTTTTTTTTACGGCGCATCTACATCTAGGTCATTAGCGCCGACATCCAGGGTGTAGCAAGGAATTTTACCAGCGAGCCGTGGGGGATGATAAAATTCCTGCCGGAGGTTGGGAATCGAACCCACCATCTCCCGCTTATGAATCCAAGGCGCCATTATACCACGGGAGACCCCGAGATGGTAATTATTATTTAATTAATAACTAAAATAAATATGTAGTATAATATTTTAAAAATAGTTAAAATTCACATTGATTTTACTAATAAAAAACTAAAAGTTGCGAGGATAGCAGGTGTTCTTCAACAATATCATCCCACAGGTACCAAAAATAAAAGTAAATTTCTATTATTGGGTTGCTGAAAAAAGAAAGCGCTGGTGTTTATCTGACGATTTCTTTCCAGGTGGCGAACAACTGTTGAGTTTGCAACCCGACTTCTCTTGTCCCAAGTTATTTTTCCAAGGTTTTCTTTCCACCAAATCCCTCGGTTGGAAGAGATAAAAAACGAAAGTCTTACCGCGACCTTATTTGTCTCCGAGGTCAAAATCTGCAGGAAATCTTAGGAACCATCGCTGCACTGTATATTGTACATTTGCTGATGCTTCCTTCACGCCAAAAAACGTTGCTGTTACGCGTATTGGTACAACGATAAACTAAAAATTTGAGGTAGCTCGAAGTTATCTTGTTTAAAATAATTTCAAATCTTAAAATTCTATCCCCGAAAAGACAAGTTGTAACATCGTGCGATACATTTGAAATATTCTGTGGAATAACCCACGAAAACATTTTACACATTTAATTTTTTGGCTATAGATATTACCTTAATTTACTAAACAAATTGATAAAAACATTTCGCTTTCAGGTGGCGTGGGTGAGAGTAGACACCCAGACAATCCTCTCGATACATCACACAGTGATCACTCAGAATCCCAGAGTGACACTTTCCTACAACGACCACAGATCGTGGTACCTCCACATCAAGGATGTGCACGAAGCCGACCGGGGATGGTACATGTGCCAAGTCAACACGGATCCCATGAGGAGCAGGCAGGGTTATCTACAAGTAGTTGGTAAGTGTGTTATTCAATTTTTGTTATTGTTGTTAACATTGGATATTGGGGGTCTCCTCGTGGTCTAGTGGCTAACGCCTTAGATTCTCCTGCGGGAGATGGTAGGTTCGAGTCCCACCGGCGGCAGAAATTATCTCACCTTCACTGCTATTTGAGAAAATTCCTCGCACCATTGATGCCTGGGATAATGGCCCACATGTCTGTGCGCAACTCCTTAACACCTCAGCTCTAAAGATGGATTAAGGTTGCACTTATGAAAGAATTTATGAAAAATGTTTTTAAATCTTCAACTATTCTGACTACAAGATACTGAAAATGGTGCTCATTAACCCTCTCGATACTGATAGCCACTTTCGTGACAACGGGCTTGCTTTCCCCGCGGCCTAATAGACTCTTTCGTGACAAGGCCATTTTTTCGTTTCTGGACTGAAAGCCACCTCTGTGGCAGCTTTTTGCGATATCTAAGAGTTCATTAAACATGCAGTTTGAGCCTATCGAATGTGGCGTTCTCGCTGCTTAGTGAAGGGCACTTTGCGTGGTTCGAGTCCCTCAGAAAGGCCTTATTTGTGTTTTATCAGTTTTTGTGTAAGTAGAGGTCATGTTCCGTCTCTATTATACCAACACCGAGATAATTTACCTGATGTTATTCTAAAAAAAAACATATATATATATATATAACCTTTGTTTAAAAAATGAAAATAATATTTATAATTAAAAAGAAAAAAGAATGTTTTTTAAGCCTGCCGAATTCAGCGTGCCTCAAAATTATGGAAGCTTTAGTTATTTCTTCTTGAAGGACTTCATTGGCCTTTAACCTAACGTTTCTGTGGTCAAACGGACTCTGGATTGGGATTCATCGTGTTGAAATTCATAAGGATATATGTATGGTGTCTTTGGAAAATACCTCTCATTTATGTGTTTGCCTGTGTAATAAATAAAAAAATTTTATATTTTTTTCTTTATTGGTGGTCATTTATTTAATTAAAAAAAAAACAATATACAGTTCGGTAACAGGCAACAAAAGCCCAGAGGGACAGATACTATAGAGTTATCGTATTCTTGTTCTTAGGAAACTCCACAAGAAAGGTAGTGTGGTCAGTACTATGTCCCGGCCGCCTGCTTCCCCCCTGTTCAGGTACCTATTACTACTTTAATTAATGGCTGGATGGACCTAACGGGCAGGCTAGGGCCCCGAGGGGGGGATGGATCCCAAATCCAACCCTTGAACGACGGCACTGGCAGATAAAATCCTTAGTGCGTGCCCGAGATCTGAACTAAGTTCCTACGGTCGTTTATTGTATCACTGGGCTAACCTCCCCCTGAAATAATGTAATAAAAATCATTATTATAGTTTTTTTCTGAGTAAGACAAGACTCGATGCAACTATGAAAACGAGTGGTTATCGTGTGTACAAGAAATTATTAATCGCAGCCCAATTTCATTCGATTATACTTACTTTTTAATTTATTTAGCACTACCTGTTACCCGGCGTACCATGCTACACCTACTTTCTGCATCTAGAAAAGAAAAAATAAAACAATAAGAAGCCAAACTATTAATATCAAAAGCTAATAACAAATGTAACTGTTCGGGTTCTCAATTTTGAACCCGTGACCTCGGAACTGTGGGCCCTAGACGATTTTAACCTAGCCTATGACACTCCCCGGTTCAAGACCTACATGTGTACCAAGTTTGGTCAAAATCAGTAAAACGGTGTGGATTTATATAAGGAACCAACAGACAGACAAACAGGTCATAGACGATTTGACCTAGCTTATGATACTTCCCGGATTAAGACCTACCTGTGTGCCTTGTTTGATAAAAATCGGTCAAACAGTGTAGATTTGTATAAGGTACAAACATACAGACAGATAAAGAGACTGACAAACACACAGAAACGTGATTTTTATATATAAACGAACTTACAAACTATAAAATGTTCTTGATTGAATGTTATGTAACCTTTATATTACATTAAAGTTAAACACACTACCGGATAATACCAACAGGTGAAGAATAACCCTTCAAAACTTCAATCTTAACATTTATTTCTCCATCACACCGTTTCGGACACACTGGTCCATCTTCAGGCGATCATGTCCTGTTAAATACTACAGTTACACTTAATCAGTCATGAAATAAATAAAAATGATTCCTGTAAGGAACCAAGCCAAATTACACCTACATCAATTAAACTCTCATTATCATTTTAATTGTTTAATTGATGTAGGTGTAATTTGACTTTCATTTCATGACTGATTAAGTGTAACTGTAGTAATTAACAGGACATGATCGCCTGAAGATGGACCAGTGTGTCCGAAACGTTTTGATGGAGAAATAAATTTAAAGTTTGAAAAATTGTTGAAGGGTTATTCTTCACCTGTTTGGTATTATTAATTAATACCCTTCATTTAGTCATCAAAACACTACCGAATATTTTTAATTAAAATTGGATTGTATAGAAATCATAATTGAATGAAGGATTTTATTCAAGAAACAACAGTTGTATAGAACACGAAAACACAACTGAAACACAAAGGTTACCGCGGAATATTTGAAGACTGCTGTGTTGAACAACACCCTTCACATTAATTACTAAAGAGAGAGAGTGCATTGTGTTGCGAAGAGTCCAACCTGTTGCGCACTCACAACGTTATGTTTGTCAGTATTTATGACTGTATTCCTTTTCAGAGAAGTCACTTTAACTGTTTAGGCGCTCATAAAATAGTCTTTATAGGAGGCCTTATCGGTAATGATTGAAATTTAGCATTTGAGGTTGCACTAATTAATTTTTTTTTTATAAAATGCAACGATTTATTTAAACTTTATGAGGAAGATATAACGTTACAATATTCTAAATATTTTCCTTAGTAATGTTAACCATTCCAGACAAAATTATAACCTTAATTTGTGTTTTATCTGCTGAGCTCATAGAGGTCTTGTTACAAAATATTATACCAACACTGATATTTGAATTGATATTATTTGAAAGAAAAAAAAAGGATTTCGAAACTTTTTAAAACAAATAAATACAAAGTTTAGAAATTAAAAAAAAAAAAAAAAAAAAAAAAAAAATGTTTCGTTTAGAGCTTTCTGCTCAAATTCAGGAACATAAATATGCTTTAGGTCCACCCGACAAACCTGTGTAATGTATTGTATAAAATGTAGTATTCTTTACCCTACATGGCCGCCACCGCGCATACGCGAACTCTAGCGTTGACGAATTAGCTAAGATTGGTGTAAAGGTAGGAGTTGATTATAATCAACTCCTACCTTTACACCAATCTGTACCTTTACACCAATCCTACCTTTACACCAATCACTGTTCTGCACTAAAATCCTCCTTCGAACCAAAACACGCTTTCTTACTGTTCTCAAATGTGCTGAACACGAATTTGAAGTCAGATTCTGTCTATCACGCACAGTTTCTTGAGAAATTCTAGTTTTTTATCCAAAAATGTGAGTTTTTTGTAAATTTGACGAATTTTTTTTATTGACGAATAGTGAAAAAAATTCAAAAGCCCGATGATTTTGAGCGCAATGAAGTATATTTGAACGAAAAAAAATTTGATGGGAATATTATAAGTGGTTGAAGAAATATGGCTAAAATTGTAGGACCCCAAATTCGACATCTACTCAAGGACCTCACTTTTGAAGCAAAGTTAAATACTACTGAGAAAAAGGCTTGGATTGCTTTTCGAGAGGTATGTGCTAAGTTTTGGGGAAACGAAACATCTAGAGACTACCAAAAAAATAGTCCAAGAACTGCTTACTTCATATAAAACATTGGGATGCAATATGTCCTTAAAAATACATTTCCTGCATAGTCACCTAGACTTTTTCGCCCCAAATTTGAGTGCAGTTTCGGACGAACATAGAGAACGATTCCACCAAGACATATCCAGAATGGAAAAAAGATATACTGGCAAATAGAATGAGAAGATGCTGGCGGATTACTGCTGGACACTGCAGCAGGGGACAGAGGAGGAAGAGTACAAAAGAAAAAAAAATAGTCATTGACGATGTGTGTATATTTTTTGAGTTGTGTCATATCTAGTATTATACCTGATAGCATGCAGGATTCAATTAATTATATTTTACCGTTGAAAAAGAAAAAAAAAAATCTTATAATAAAGACAATAATTTTCAAATACAATTTTTCATTTTTTCCAAGTTTCTCCTCTTTTCTCTCAAAATCAGAGGGTGATAGAATTTTTCTGAGTTCAGATTCGGACTTAGCACACCTGAAATCATGAGAAACAGGCAAAATTGTTCAAGGGAGGGGATAAAAGGTTTTTTTTTTGCAGAACAGTATTATCCATATATTCCACGCTCCGATATTTTAACCTAAATCAAAGACGGAATCATGTTTCAGTTGGAAAGCACATTGAGAGAAACCTCTGATAATAAACTACGAGAAATAAAACGAACCCCCAGGATTTGGAAAACTTCCACCGATTAACCGTTTTTTTTGAAAAGGGTTAAAGCTATCGCCTTAAAAATGGTTTCATTCGTTTTCCTAGGCCAAGAAGCCTATAAAACGAGTACTTGCAAGCATATAACGTAAAGATTTTTTTCGCGCGAATTTCGCTCCGGAAACCATGTTCCGGTGGGCGGATTCTGCTGGCTAACGAACTTGACCTTTCAAATTAGACGAAAGATTTTTGTACCAAATTTTATCAAAATCGGACCATTATTCACTGTGCAATAATAAGACTAGAACATACCTATATATATATATATATATATAAATTTGAACCACCGTTACTTTCGTTCTCTAGGGCTTCTGAAACGCAAAATTTTCTAGTCGGCACTTCCGGATTGTGTCAAGAGGTCAACCTTATAAGTGGGGTTCTTCCCTATCGAGGGAGGGAGGAACCGCGCTAAAAGCGTCAACACTAAATCCATACCCGAAGATCACCCCCTTGAAATGTACTATCATTAACGATATAATCTATTGCAGCAGACTTGTTGTTGATAAGAAAAATCGATTGAGTCGACCGGTTTTATGTCTTGTCCTAGAAACCTATGCCAAACTCCCTATTCTAATTTAATGGCCCTAACTGCCTGATACTGTCTTCTACGATGGCTTTCCCATCTAACTATTTCAAGTAATGGGTTGTACTTAAGTTCAGACTGAGTGCTAGACTTATCTCTTCAATTTAGAAGCCTTTCTGCTAATGGCCTCTTAAGAGGAAGGCTTATATAGTGTATTATCGGAAGAATTTTTTCAGAACAAGGAATAAATGTTGTGCCGAGTGCGATAATATCCCATTTAATTGGTTTATTTTTGACGAATATATAACAATTATTTTATTTTAACGCATTTCTTATGAGTTAAACAATATGGCAAAAACCTTGACGAGACGGAAAAAACTGCATTCGTGGATCTTGCAACACATAATAGCCATATTTTTAATTTTGACACAGTTATATTTATTTATTGAATGTTAACGTCCATTTATTATTAACTACGAATTTCAGGACGGATTATCTATAGGTTACCACCCTTTTCTAGCCAGGATATGGCTGATGCCTTTTCTTTTTTCTAAAGAAAAGCTACCACACCTAGTGGGAATCGAACCCACGACCACGGCACGCAGTGTTAAGGGCCCACGCCTTAACCCTCACGGCCACCGGGCCTCCGACACAGTTATATTATTAGATATGGAGGAAACCCCCATAAAACTTAAAATAATTGAAACAGGAAACAGGCAGTTTATAAAAAAAAAAAAAAAAAAAAAAAAAAAAAAAAAAAACTGAAATTAAATGCCTAGATAAAATATTTTTAATTTAATAAACATGACGACATAAAATGAATTATTTTAAAAAATGACAAAGACATCTTTTGGAAAATCCGTTGGATTTGCCTCATTGAATTCGACTGTAAGTGCATTTTTTCTGGAGCTCCGAGCGTTGATACTTGGAGATATAAATAGCAAAACCGCAAACTGGGGCTCTAGAACACTGAACTCGAATGGGATACGACTTGAAAACGTATCAACAAACTACTACAGGACTGCATATATCAGCACCTGACGAGCCAACACACTACCCAATACAGGGCAAATATCATCCGGACATACTAGACATTGCTGCACTTCGTAACATACGCTACCCACTTTATCATGAAACACTTACAGACTTGACTCCGATCACTTACCGGTTATTTGTACCCTAAACGCATAAGCGGTCGGGTGGACTGGGAACTCTTAAAACATGCCATGAGCATTCTGGACGTGCCATACTCATATGAAAGTACAGACGAAATTGATACGTACCCCCTTGACACTCACAGAACATATACGTACATCAATACAACACTGCACCCAACTGCCCCAGACACCGTCACATCCTTTCCACGTCTCTAAGACTCCATCTCATATTCATCAGCTTATCCACGACAAGAATATGCTCAGAAAAAGACCGAATCGCTGAAACTGCATCATCGTAGCGCGATTCCGTTCTGATCCCCAATATCATTTGGAAAGGTTGAAATAGAAACAGTTATAATTTTGGTTAGACCTTTCATGAAATAATTTATGACCTCAAATAGGACACTGTTTTAATGGTTCGCTCAGACCCTCGCCTCTACCTGATAGAAAAATGACTCCCTGGACTTGTCAAGGTTCGCTCTAAAAACACACTGCTTTCTGTTTCTTATTTTATTTGACCATAATACTAATTATAAAGATAAATGAATTTAAAAAGTGATTTAAACAAAGACAAAAATCCGTTCAAAAGAACAAAACACATTTAAGTTCTAAGCACTTATTTCTCCGATTGACATCGCCTAATCGAAAATTGCTTCAGAACTTTTTTTGTAGAGCATTTAGTATGCTTTCGAATGGTAACCTTCCGTTTAACAAGATTTCCAACCGTTTTCGAGATAGTAAGGAAATTATACGAAGTTCCTAAAATCTTTCATGTCTATAAATGCAATACTTTATTCTCGTCCTTCCTTAACTCCAAACTTAACCAAAATTTAAACATATAGGTTTATATCAATTTCAAATATTAAGGAAATATTTTAACTGAATCCGATGATCCTAAGTAACCAAACGATAAACTTGATTTAACAACTATTTTGCATCTTTTCTCGAAAACGGTTAAAGCTATCGCCTTAAAAATGGTTCCATTCGTTTTTCTAGGCCAATAAATCTATAAAACGAGTACTTGCAAGCATATAAAGTAAGCGCAACTATTTTCTTCGCTCGAATTTCGCCCAAAAAAAACATGTTCTGGTGGACGGATTCTACTGTTTAACGAACATGACCTTTCAAATTAGACGATAGATTTTTGTACCAAATTTAATCAAAATCAGACCATTCGTCTCGGACCTAGAATGCGAACAGACAAATATATATATATATATATATATATATATATATATATATATATATATATATATATATATATATATATATATACAGTTATATTAATTAATACATATATACAATTCCAGGAATAAGTATTTATACTAAATCATATGTAAATCAGTGAAATTGGACCAAGAAAACGGGTGTCATGTATTCGTGCATGTTTAACAGATATACCTCCATAAATAGCACCTGACCTGGATTTAATTCCACCTCAGCCTGACGCAGTGTTACTAATTAATGTGATATCGGTTATCGGTGATGTAGTCTGCTACTGGTAACAGTTTAACCATTCGCTGATATCCAATAACAGTAACCTAGAGTAATCAGGCAACCAACTGGCACGGTAGATCACCTCTCCGACGTCACCGGCTTTCCTGTTATATTATTCAGTAGCAACTGATGATGGGGTCGTGCAGATAATTTTGCCATGGCGACCATACAAACAGCTGTACCGCAGAAAATATTGAATAAATATTTAAATTTTATAAATGATTAAATCCGCAGGTTGTGCGAAAAATTAGAAAAACATGCAATTTTTACAAGACAGTCAATAGGCCACACGAGGCTCACTGAAGGCTATTTAATGTCAAAAGACCTTTTATCTAGTGTCCAATATATTTCAAGAAAAGCAACAAGTTCAAATTAAATATTTCATTAACATTATACGAGAGTAAATAAACTACATTTAATTCCTCACCACAAAAACATAAACGTTAATATCACCAATAAGTAACAGGGCAACAATGACCTTAAGTGGTTGAATTTTCCCAAAAAAAATAAAATAAAGAAAACAGTATTTTTATTGCAATTTTATATTTTATCTGCCCACGGGGGGATTTTGGTGCCCCCTTTTCCTTGATCTCTGTCCACAAAATTTAGAAAAATTAGGGAAAAAAACTACAGAAGTACATTCAACAATAATTATAATGATAATAAATAATAATTATATGGATAAATAATTTTATTGCTACAGTTATTACATTTCTGTTTAATTATATGTATGTGTGTGTACAAATATTTGTATTATCTGATTGCTGCCTTGAATTTTCATTTTGGGTAATTATTACATTCCAATAAAATTAACTAGGCAACAATGTGGTCGAATTGCCTTTAAAAAACAAATTTAAAAAAAATAATTATATGGAATTGAACGTTTTTTACGATGTTTTAATTCCTTGAAGAAATGCGTATTTCGCTATTTATATGTCTTCAAATTTTTTGATGTTGTTCAAAAAGTTTTATGTGTTCGTAAAGGAGAAATTTATTCTACAATAAACTTACAAAAAAAAATTAAATACTATTTTAAGAACACCTTGATATGATCAATTCCTCAGACCTAATTGTGTCATTTATTTACATCATAATTTTGCATATAAGGATTATATTATTTCACAATTACATTATATACGTACTTTTCGGCCTTCAGGCCATTTTCAAATTCTTAATACTAGCAGCCTCTTTTTTAAACCTTTTAAATTTAGGCCTTGTCGTCCTGGCAATGTGGAGGATATTAAAGAAAATGGCTGTGTTTAAGAATTAGATTATACCTATAAAATGTGATTAGTTATGAGAAGAATGCCAGGATGACAAGTCCTCAATTTAAAGGTTTTAATAATAATAATTAGTATTAAGAATTCGAAAATGGCCTGAAGGCCGAAAAGTTATAGGAAAAAGTCCGTCACGCAGGAGCTGCATAACTAAGCACTTTCCTCAGAATTTGGGTAGTGTAGACTGCTTTCCAGAACAATTTGCTTAAAATATCCTACATAAATAAAATAAAAACATGAATAGTTCTCTTTTAATTTTGTAATGAGTAACTAATAAATTATTAATTTGCTTCCAGAGTTATGTTTACACATAGTACCTACTGCACTACGTAATAAATACAAAAAATCTCATATTATCGTATTTTGATCTAACGCAGGAACAGGATACAGTCCCTCTAGCGCTCCTTGCGGCGCCTTTGTGAACCTATGTCTGGCTGCCTTTTCTATTGAAATATATTACAAAGTAAACCCCCCAATTCTGCTCATTTTTACAACACTTCTTTCTCATGAGTTACCCACGACGTATACCGCGTTTCGTTACAATAAAGGAGAAATTACGACCAGTATGAGTATATTAGGAATTTGGGTCCGGAGTAAACCCCCCCCCCCCCTCCTAAAGAACCGATTTAGTTTATTTTTACAACACATATTTACCTGTGGATTACCACTACGAATACCGAGTTTCGTCGAAATATACCAAAAATCACGGCTGGTAGTGGCGAATTGGTATTGTGGGTCTGGAGTAAACCCCCCTCCTAATGAACCGATTTAGTTCATTTTTACAACACATATTTACCTGTAGATTAGCACTACGAATACCGAGTTTCGTCGAAATATACCAAAAATCATGGCTGGTAGTGGCGAATTGGTATTGTCGGTCCGGAGTAAACCCCCCTCCTTATGAACCGATTTAGTTCATTTTTATATCTCACTTTTCTCTCTATATTAATACTACGAATACCAAGTTTCGTTGAAATATAACAAATATTACGGCTAAAATGGTCAAATTAGTGTTTTGGGCTCGGGGTAAACCCCCATTCCGGTGGACCGATTTTGGTGGTTAACGAACTCGTTCAATCGTTTGCTAATTGAATGCTATATACCAAGTTTCGTGACGAAAAAACAAAAACTCTGGCCGCTATCGTGTTAACAGACATATATATATATAAATTTTAACGGGGGTCATTTTCGCTCTCTACTAGGTAGGATCGATAAAGATTTGAAGAAATTTTTCAAAAATTCTGTCATGAGTCCAACCTCAATAGCTACTTTCCTTCGGAGGAAAGTGCTAAAATGATCTTGTAAATAAATGACAAATTTGTGTATAATCAGGAATTGATCATACCAAGGTGTTTTTAAATTAGACTTGATCCCAGAATTTTCCTTCCTTTTTTTCGGGAAAAAATAAAATTAAAATACTATGATATAGGTAAGTAATGTACACAATTTAATAATAAACGTTTAGTTGGAAAAGTCTGACATCAGAATCTGAGAAGCTATTTTTGGATAAGGGTGTGATCTTGGGAACGATTTTAAAACATCCGTCTTGCAGGACTTCGGCAGAAGAAGTTCCATTTTGCTGCAGCCTCTCTACACATGTCCTTATATAGGCTTTTGCCGGGAAAACCGAAGTTAAGCAACGTCGGGCGTGGTCAGTACCTGAATGGGTGACCGACCACGTGCTGTGGGCATTATAAAAGAGTAGCAACCTATAGATAGCCCAATTGTTGGTACGAATTTAATTAAAAAGAAATAAAAAATACCGTTTGCACGTAAGCATCCTAGGTTTAATTCCAATGAACCAAAACTTCGTTTGACTTGGCGTCCAAAATTTATGGTTATAGATTGAAAAAGAAAAAAAAAACAACCAGATGAATCTCCCCAAAGCTGCACCAATTTCCCCTAAAATATGTTTGTAATTTATTCAAAAGCAGGGGGTGAAAAGCTTTTGCAAGCACTATTATGAAATTCCGATGAAAATCTCAAGACTTTCAAATTCAAATTACTCTTATTAGGTTAAGGAGGAGGGAGGGATCCCCCAAAGGGTTGTATTCCTGAATCATTTAGCACTTCAACGAGATCCCTTTTTAAAACTTCTTAGGAATTTTTCAATTTTTAAACTGAAAGTAAAAAAAACGGAAACCTCGAAACATTCTGTCATATCATGTCTTGCCTCGTTTCACTAATTCGAAACTGGTGATTTTAATACTGTTTAAATAATAAAAAAAAAATATTAAATTTTATTAATAGGTTCTCAATGCCTAATTAATATTAGTTATTATGTATAATAATTAGTAAGGTTCTAGATATGTTAATTTCTAAATTTAAAACAAGATTATAAATGCCATAGTTTTATTTTTAATTATAATCATTTGTAAGTCATAGGAGACGTATAATAATTTGTAAGTTTTAAAATTCCAGTATATTAATTTTCCAAGTTTGAGACAAATTTATATTTTATTATTTATTTAAATTTTAACGTCCATTTATTATTAACTTAGAATTTTAGGACGGGTTATCTATAGGTTACCACCCTTTTCTAGCCAGGATAGGACTGATGCCTTTTTTTTTTTTAAAGAAAAGCCACCACCCCTAGTAGGAATCGAACCCATGACCCTTTGGTGCGGAGTGTTAAGTGCTGACGCTTTAACACTCACGGCCACCGGGCCAGCGAGAGAATATCATAATTAGCCTTACATTAAATTATAATCGTCTTAGTTTAAGACCAAAAATGTAATAAGTAATAACTAATTATTATATACAGAAGTATATAATTATGTGGAATAGTTTAATGTAACATATAAAATTAAAATAAATCACTACACATAGCTAAAAAAATTACACTTATCTCCCAAACTCTCTGACGTCTCAAAATTAATTCAAAATAAGTCAAAATAGGATAAAAACTAAATTCTAAGGCCATTGTTGGGCGCCAAAACTCTTCTCCTGCCCTATCCTTGTGTATGTTGTCTAAGGATTTATATACACATTTATTCCACAGTTTCGAATAATTTTCTTGTTTACACTTTGGCTGCGGGTGTCATTACGGAAGGATACTAGCGATCCTACCCGCTTCAGGACACTCCTCCATTACGTTTCCCTATAGATTCAAAAGGCTTGTAAATGGAAGGGATTCACGTTTACAGCTCCAGATAAAGACAGTTGCCTTCAGTATTGTTTGGGCTTTCCAACCGTGTTCTCCGTTTTCTAATCGGCTGACTAGAAGATTTTATTTGGAAAAAAAAATTTCTACATGAATGTCTACAAACAATGATAGCCGCAGGAAAAGTGTTAATGAAAGAAACCTTTGAAGAGTGAGCGTAAATAAATTGGGAATAGATTATATTAATAATAATATATTAAAAAATAAAAATGAGTTTTATTAGCCAACCTTTCGGTTTGTATTCCAAACCTGTTCAAGTGCTATGAGGTTAGAATGGACTAATCCTTTTGGAAGTTGCTTATCTCGGATCTCGGATTGGTTCTTCCTCTACTTTTGGCCCTCATGAAGGCTTTTAATTCAAATTGAAAATACATCAATGAAAGCTTATTTGAAAATGTAGTTTTATTAATTAACATTCTTAATTCTAATTACCATGGCCAAAGTCTGACTATTTTACAGCAGGTAAATAAATAATTGACTACCCTTTTCTTTTAGCGCGGTTCCTCCCTCCCCCATAGGAAGGAACCCCGCTTATAAGGTTGATACAATGAAACAATCCGGAAGTGCCGACTAGAAAATTTCGCGTTTCAGAACCCATAGAGACCGAAAATAACGGTGGTTCAAATTTGTATATATATATATATATATATATATATATATATATATTTGTCTGTTCGCTCATTTCTGGCTTCCCTAATGGTCCGATTGTGATGAAATTTGGTACAAAAATCCGTCTTCCAATTTGAAAGGTCAAGTTCGTTAACCAGCAGAATCCGCCCACTGGAAGATGGCGTTTGGGGCGAAATTCGCGCAAAAAAAATCGTAACGCTTACGTTTTTGAGTTCATAAGCTTGTAAGTACTCGTTTTGTATGCTTCTTGGGCTAGAGAAACGAATGAAATTATTTTCAAGGCGATAGCTTTAACCGTTTTTGAGAAAATTGGAAACATAGTTTTTGAATACCGTTTTTGGTTTGGGTACTTAGAATCATGGGATTCAGTTGAAACATTTTCTGCATGTTCTACTTTCATTAAAACTAATATGTTGAAATTTTTGTTACGTTTGGAGTTAAGGAAGGGTTAGAATAAAATATTTTATTAACAGACATAAAAAATGTTGGTAACTTTGTATACTTTCCTTAATATTTCGAAAAATATTGAGAATCTTGCGAAACGTAAGATTACCATTGGAAAGCTTACTAAATGCTCTACAAAAATGGTTCTAATAAAAGTTTTGATTAGGCGATGTCAATCGGAGAAATAAGTCCTTAAACCTTTAAAGTAATTGATTTAGCTTATTCGAACTATTATTTTTGTCTTTGATTTTGGTACTTAGAATTATGGGATTCAGTTGAAACCTTTTCTGCATGTTCGAATTTCATCAACACAAATATGTTGAAATTTTGGTTATGTTTGGAGTAAAGAAAGGGTTAGAATAAAATATTTTATTAACAGACAAGAAAAGTTTTGGTAACTTTGTGTACTTTCGTTAGTATCTCGAAAACCGCTGACAATCTTGGGAAGCAGAAGGTTACCATTCGAAAGCTTACTAAATGCTCTACAATAAAGGTTCTAAAAAAAGTTTTAATTAGGTGATGTCAATCGGAGAAATAAGTGCTTGAAACTTTAAAGTAATTGATTTCGTTTATTCGAATGGTTCTTTTTGTCTATTTTATTCCTTGTTATTTTTAAATTGCTTATAGTCGGATAATGTATTTGACAATAAAACAGATTAAGTAAAATAAGAAGATCAATTTATTGTTAAAAATGTAGCGTTCAAAGAGAGAGATCCCAAGGCTTTCCAAATGACTCTGAGCGGAGGCCTTTCTGCCCGACTTATGGGATAGCTGCACCATACAGGTAAGATTGTAAATCAAGACCTTTCAAGACTGGTTAGTTTGAGATTTCATTTGGATAGGTGTTTCGCTATTGATCTAAACAAAGTAATAACTGTTTCTATTCTATGCCTTCATAAACACTAAATATAAGAACGGAACAGCGCTAAGATGACGCAGTTCCTGCGAATTGGACTTTTTTTTTCTTTTTAGTTCCCATCTTTGTTCCTTCTCATTATGTGAAATCATAAAAATTTCTTTATTTATCACAATTAACCAATGTACTATATTATTTGTGCAGATGTTAATAAAAGATTAATAAAAAAAAAAAAATAATAATAAAAAAAAAATATATTTGTTCCTATTTCCAGAAGCACTTTTGTTCGTTTAGACTCCTTATTAAAAGATTATTTTGCAAATAGTTTGGTTGCGATGACTTATATGTTTCATTCTCCTGTGAAGGGGGTGAAAGGGTTAACGAATTTGATTTTACCTATAAGTAAACATTTTTATTTTAAATTGCTTTTCAAATATTTTATTTAAGCTTCATTTTATGTTCAGTCAAACGTAAATGACGTTTAAGAAAAAAATATTATGTTTCCAGTTCCTCCGAGTATCGTCGACAAAGAGACTTCCACCGATATGGTTGTGCGGGAGTCTGCCAACGTCACCCTGACGTGCAAAGCTCAGGGCTATCCTGAACCGTACGTCATGTGGCGTCGGGAGGACGGTGAGGACATTAACTACAATGGAGAGACAGGTAGGTTCAAATTTTCATTTATTTTTTTGTGTATTCATATACTTTTTTTACGTTAATTTATCCTTCCGATTTTATATTATTTTTTTTTTTTTAAACAAATAAGTAACTCGATGTATAGAAATTTGGTCGGATAATTGTCCCCTATATATATATATATATATATATATATATATATATATATATATATAAATATATATATATATATATATATATATATATATATATATATATATATATAAATATATATATATATATATATATATATATATATGTATATATGATTGATTTGTGAGACGGCTTCTCTCTCCAGCGGTGATTTTCCTCTCCTTACTGCAATATTTCGTCGGGTTCATCTCCGACTTCTTCAGGCTGCTATGTGTCGTCCTCGGTGGTTGTCAATGGAATGATTTTTTTCCCGGAATTTCCCTCCCCCCGCATAGTCTACGAATAGTCTACGAAGCAGGGCTATAAAGGAGGGAAATTCCGGGGAAAAAATCATTCCCTTGACAACCACTGAGGACGACACATAGCAGCCTGAAGAAGTCGGAGATGAACCCGACGAAATATTGCAGTAAGGAGAGGAAAATCACCGCTGGAGAGAGAAGCCGTCTCACAAATCAATCATTTCAACCCCAGCGAAGTAACTTAAAACAAAACATATATATATATATATATATATATATATATATATATATTATATATATATATATTTATGTATATATATTTATATATATATATATTTATATATATATATATATATATATATATATATATATATATATATATATTTATGTATATATATTTATATATATATTTATATATATATATTTATATATATATATATATATATATATATATATATATATATATATATAGGGGAAGGTGTTGTACCTCTGACCATATTGTACCTTTGACCACCGACGCTGTGGCGGCATGTAGCAACATTTATAAGTTTTGGTGTAATTAGTGTTTAGCTCTTTCACTAGAGGGTTTGTGTAAAACCTACTTTGGATTATTCAAGTCAACGAGGATTCTTGCAAAAAATACTTATCCATTTCTATCATAAAAATGTAAGTAATTTATTGATGACGTTTTGCCTCAGAATATTTTTCGAATTATGTATTTTTAGTTGGAAATCATTTGACAAAGTAGCTATTAAATTAGATGGTGTAGCTTCTGAAATTGATTTATCTTAACCCTAAAATTTTTAGCATGCTTTATAATTTGCACTACCAGGGTGTTGTACCTCTGACCACGGCAAGTTATTGTTCCTTTGACCAGGTCAAAGGTACAACACACCTGAGTAATTTTTTCATAATTCAAGTTTTATGTTCTTCTGCTACAACTTTTTAAAAAATAATTAACATTGGTTGCTTTAATCGTTCAAAGAATTAAAAAAATAATAAATGAAATAAGTTCAAACTGGCTTTATCAATCCTCAGTGTAGCAATTCAAACCTATCGCCCCTTATCGTTCCACTTGAAGTTGTAAGTCCTCATCGAAAAGCGCTGGCAAGGAAAATGTCAAATAGGGGCCGGCCTAAAGGGAAACTTCGTATCCTGACAGATATTCATGAAAAACTAATTATTGAAGCAGAAAAAAAACGAAAGCACCACCCTTAACGTAAGACACCACATACAAATAAGTCCCTTCCTAAAAAAAAAAAAAAAAAAAAAATCAGTCCCGTAATAGGCCACGAGGGCCCTGAGATACTGTAGAGGTATCTGATTCGTGTCCATACGGCACACTAGGGAGATAGTGTGGTCAGTACTACGCTCCGGCCGCCTGATTTTCCCCTTGCAGCTTCGACTGCTAGAGTCATTAGCACCTAAGGTACCCATTAATAAATTAATTAAAGGCTGGGTTTGCCTAGGGACGGCCAGGGAGGCCGAATTCAACCCACGAACAAAGACACTAGAAGAAAAAACCTTTAGTGCTTGCTCGGGGTTTGAACTCAGGTCCTCCAGCATATTAGTCCAGTGCTCTCCCGCTGAGCTAACCTCGCCCCCCCCCTTCCTAGAAAAGTGGTAAATAAAAAGGAAATTATTCTAATGACAGTTCAGATTCTGATACTGACACCGAAATTTCTTCAGGAGAAAGTGACGTTGATCTGTCTGATAAATGTCGTAAGTTAAGTCGATGACCAGCAACAATTTGAAAAATATGATTTGGAAAAAGGAAATTTAACTTGTTAAAGATAAAAGTAAAATGACTATTACATATTTAGTCGCAGAGATCCCGTATTACCCCGACGTATTAAATGTCCAATGTTTAAGATCCAATTTTGAAAAAAAATACAAACTTTAAGTGACAAGTTTACGAGATAAGATGAAAATTTGTATGCTATTGATGTTGAAGACATTGTGGCTAAACTTCCATACCCTACTATTACTAGTGGATCTGCTTCACAGTTAAAACGTTTATCGATTGGACTGGATTTTTTTGGAGCATATTAAGCATAAAATAATATCAATAATAGATTTTTTATTATACTTACATCCTTCTCTTGTATTTATTACACTTACAATTAATTACAATATTACTGAATACAATTTTTTTTCTGCACTGCTGTGTTGTTTTTACGTGGTCAGAGGTACAACACCCCATACACAACTACATGTTGTACCTTTGACCACTGTATGATTATTTTTAAAAAAAATCATAAAAAAATATTAAATCTAAAGCTAGAACCTAGAAAAAATTAAATATGATAAGCAATAGAATACTAATTAATTAATATCTCGAAAAAGGTGGAGAACCTTGGTAAACGGAAGATTTCCATTAGAAAGCTTACTAAATGTTCTAAAAAAAAGGTTCTGAAGAAAGTTTTAATTAGGCGATGTCAATTGGAGAAATAAATGCTTAAAACTTTAAAGTAATTGATTGCGTTTATTCGAACAGTTCTTTTTGTCAGTTTTATTCCTTGTTATTTTTTAATTGCTTATAGTCGGATAATGTATTTTACAATAAAACAGACTAAGTAAAATAAGAAGACGAATTTATTGTTAAAAATGTAGCGATCAAAGAGAGAGATCCCAAGGCTTTCCAAATGCCTCTGAGCGGGAGGCCTTTCTGGCCGACTTATGGGTTGGCCGACCCAACAGGTAAGACCATAAATCATCAAGACTTTTCTAGACTGGTGGAACCAAAATAATAACTGATTCTATTTTAATCTTTCCAAATTTGACTAGGAATAAGAACGGAACCGCGCTAAGATGATGCAGTTCCTGCGAGTCGGACTTTTTTTATGAGGGCTTCATCCGGACACAAATTATTAATGTGACTCCGATGTTTACAATTATTAATATATCACAGCGAAATTAATATTTATATATATATATATATATATATAAATATATATATATATATATATATATATATATATATATATATATATATATATATATATAGAGAGAGAGAGAGAGAGAGAGAGAGAGAGAGGGATGGAATAAGAGGCAATAGAAGGAGGGGGTGGGGGGTTGGTATATTTGGTTGGTAATAGTGGTAGGTTAGTGGAGTTGGTTGGAACTATCATCCTTTGCCTCTTAATCGTAGTGATCCGTCTCAATAGAGATGTGCATCCATCACAGCCTCCCTCCCTCACTCCCTCTCGCGGCAACATCCACTC
Source organism: Gonocerus acuteangulatus (assembly GCA_946811695.1). NCBI lineage: Eukaryota > Metazoa > Arthropoda > Insecta > Hemiptera > Coreidae > Gonocerus > Gonocerus acuteangulatus. The sequence continues at coordinate 12,439,497 of OX328128.1, forward strand.
ACTCACTCACTCAACCACCAATAGCTGTACTTATCCACTCTCCTCTCGCTCCATCATCATCTTGTTCTACAGTCATCCCCTCCTCCCGCCCTCTCTCTCTCTCTCTCTCTCTCTCTCTCTCTCTCTCTCTCTCTCTCTCTCTCTATCATCCTGATGATTCGGAATCGTTGCCCCTTCTTGGATTCTCCTCGCCGTGAAGACCAAGTGAACCCAGTCTACTAATAGCATTCGGATCATCCTACCGATCCGATGCGTGCGTATGCTCCGTCCGATGCTGACCGGTACTTTTAGCTGACGGCAAGTAGTGAGGGCTGGCGGACCCTGTAGCACGGCAATCGGCCTACGTGGCCGGGCCCTAGTTACGAAGCTGTTCTCACCCTCCTCTCGTCGTGCGTGAAAACGCTCATTTAATTATCTTCCTTAAAATTTCTAATTGTAGAAAAACTTTATTTTATTGTTTACATTTTTTTTTTTAGCTCTAAATATATTTATTATTTATTTATTTATTTTTATTTTTTGATATTCGTACAAATCAATGAACCTAAATAAATACCTATTTAAAAAAAAAAAAAAAACTGCCTTTCAATTTAGGGCTCTAGATCTAACACTGGCGGAGCTAATTATTTCAAGCCCAACCCAGCTATCCTGAATCCCTCCCACTTGAAACAAAAAGTTAATTCCCGATAACTAATATAATAAATAGCTATACCTTCTCTCAGTCCTTGAATATTAGCCCCAAGGTCGAACTCCTAGAAAAGTCAGCTGTAGGGAGCCGGTAAACGAGAGAGGAGGGTCGGGCTGCTGAACAAGTTCTTCGTTCCAGGGGCTCGGCAGCTCTCGACTGCTAGTCAAGTCCTTCGTTCCAGGGGCTCGGCAGCTCTCGACTGCTAGCCAAGTCCTTCGTTCCCGGGGCAAGGTAGCTATCGACTGCTAGTCAAGTCCTTCATTCCAGGGACACGGCGCGCCCCGACTTCTACAGGAGTGTTTATTAAAAAAAAGAGTTGAATATCTCAAAAAAGGTTAGGAAATTGTGGTAAGTGGAATGTGACCAATCGAAACCTAACATTCATAAAAGGGTCTCAAGCGATTTTCGATGGGGCGATATTATTCGCATATAATAACTGCATAAACCTTTGATGTTGTTGGTTTCGTTTATTTGGCTGTGAAACAGAAATGTAAACTGTGAAAAAATTTTCTGTTGTTAGAAATAGCTGAGTTGGAAAATGTTGGTACCCTTGCAAAAATTCCCACCAAACTGAAAATTTGCATGAACGTTAGGGATAGCATTATAATGGAATCGGGTAATGTCCGCATGGACCCCATGAGTGCAAGCAATTTTATGCAAGGTTCGCAAAAAAAGGTTTATTAGATTTTTCAGCTAAACGGTTATTTTTATGATAAAAAATAACCGGTGTTTCAGGAAAAAAATTTTAAATCATGCAATTATCAAAAATACTCTTTTTGCCATAACACTAACCATTTCTGCGGTGGTGGTGAATCCAAAATTTAATTTAGTTGTTGTTTAATTTTTTTTTTTTTTTTTTTTTTTTTAAATTTATTTAGAGCATCCAACCGCATCTAAGGCGATTCACTCCAAACTATTATTGCATATAAACATCCGTTACAATATTACATGCATGCGTCTACAGACAAATGGTATTCTTCATATAAACCTGATTGATCAATTATTTATATGTATATCGGAATATACAGTTAAACAATGTTACATATTTATTCATTACATATTAGATATTCATTCTTTACAGTGTACCAAGTGACGCGATACCTATGTTATTTATTGTTTTATTTGAATATAGTAGAATTTTACATGGAATGGTTCTCTAGGGGGGAAAAAAAAAAAAAGAAGAGGTGTTCTAGAAAGTGTTAAATTTTTCTGTCCAGTAAAAATACCTACCTCTGTAAAGGTAGTAGTAATAGGAATTTTCTTTGAAAAATGCACTTGAAAACAGGGTGGAAGATTTATTTACAAGATGGAAGGTGTTTAGAAGATCGAATATAGGATTATTATTATTATTATTAAAAACGGGTGCCCACGTAGAGGGAGCTGCACCGAGGCCAACAAGGCCTATTGTGCCACCCGACAAGCCAGCCTGTTACACCAAGAGCGCCGTATCCGAGATGAACCTTAATAGAGTTCGAAGGTTCAGTTCCGGTAGCCTTCTAGGGTCATCAATGAAGTCTGCACCAAAATACAGGTATCTCTTTGCTACAAGAGCTGGACATCTGCATATGATGTGATACGGCGTCTCGTCGTCTTCAAAGCATAGTCTGCACCATGAGGTTCTGGTCAGCCCCAAGGAGTAGAGGTGCCGATGCATTCTACAGTGACCTGTAAGAAGAGCTGTAACTAGTCTTACCTTGGACCTGCACAGATTAAGGAGAGTCTCCGTCCTCTTCTTGTCCACAAAGGAAAGGAACAGCTTCGCCTGTCTCTGGGTGGAGCTGCTGCACCACTTCCTCCTATGCTCAGCTTCCGCCCACCTTCTAATGCTTAATCTGGCCACAGCTGGTGCAATCCCACATTGAGGTTCAGGTGATAGGGGGATTGTCGCTGCACCAATAAACGAATATAGGATATAGCCGATACAAATTATTGTCTTAAGAATAAAAGCAAACATAATGGTGATAGGCAGTAAATGACGTTGAATGTTGTTCGCTACTGCTTCTAGTGATAATTCTCTTTCCTTTGTAGATATGATACAAATTAAACATCGGGCCTACCTGTGTAGATATTCCAAAAATAAACTATGATTTTTTTTCCTTCCTTGGAGCAGAGTTTGTGCCTTAGGGTCTTTCCGGTGGATCATGAATTTTAAAAATTCATTCCGTTCCCTAATTGCACAGGGGACTACGCTAAGCTCTCTCCTACTCTACCTTTACGTTTATGCGATAAACGACTTTTTATTTTTAGCTATCTCTTTCTCACTATGCATTATTATCTGCTTTTATTTTTTCGGCGAGTTTATATTGTCTTTCATGAAAGTCCGTCCAGCTGAAGCTGTATTATCACGGTAGTGGGACAGTTGGGTCAATCTGATCTAGCGACATTTATAAAAAGTTGTATTACTTTTTTCTTTTTTTCTTTTTTTTTTTCTTTTTTTTTACGGCGCATCAACTATTTGGCTATTAGCGCCGGGCTATCTACAGGTTGCCACCCTTTTCTAATGCCAACAGCACGTGGTCGGTCACCCGGTACTGACCACGCCCGACGTTGCTTAACTTCAGTTATATTACTTAAACGAAATTATTTTTTAACTTCTCTACCAGACATCCTTCAAACTAATTCCTGCTGCCACTCATTAAATAATGTTTATCACAGAAACGTTACTTGTTATTCCTCCTAAAAAATGGTGATACATCAATATGACCCAACGTTTCCGCTAACGTTTTATCAACATGGGCAGTTAATCGAAACATTATTTCAATTTACCATATCCAAAATACATAATATTATTATTTTTTATTATTTATTTATTGCATAAAAGGTTTCCCCATTGCAAGGAGTTGACCTTACATAATGTTTTTTTTTTGTCTTATGTTAATAATACATACATAGGCACAGACAGATAAACATATATTCTATTTACATAATTGAATAATAATACTATAAGAAATATTAGAGTTTACCTAAGAATAAATGAAAATAAATACATTTCTTGTTGCAGGCTGTTCCTAACTGAGCTATGGTTTTAGCACTTTCCTCCGAAGGAAAGTAGCTATTGAGGTTGGACTCATGACGGAATTTTTGAAAAATTTCTTCAAATCTTTATCGATCCTACCTAGTAGACACCGAAAATGACCCCCGTTAAAATGTATATATATATATATATATATATATATATATATATATATATATATATATATATGCATATATGTGTGTGTCTGTTAACACGATAGCGGCCAGAGTTTTTGTTTTTTCGTCACGAAACTTGGTATATAGCATTCAATTAGCAAACGATTGAACGAGTTCGTTAACCACCAAAGTCGGTCCACCAGAAGGAGGGGTTTACCCCGAACCCGTAACACTAATTTGACTATGTCAGCCGTAATATTTGTTATATTTCAACGAAACTTGGTATTCGTTGTGTTAATATAGAGAGAAAATTGAGATATAAAAATGAACTAAATCGGTTCATTAGAAGGGTGGGTTTACTCCGGACCCACAATACCAATTCGCCACTACCAGCCGTGATTTTTGGTATATTTCGACGAAACTGGGTATTCGTAGTGGTAATCTACAGGTAAATATGTGTTGTAAAAATAAACTAAATCGGTTCATTAGGAGGGGGGGTTTACTCCGGACCCACAGTACCATTTCGCCACTATCAGCCGTGATTTTTGGTATATTTCGACGAAACTCGGTATTCGTAGTGGTAATCTACAGGTAAATATGTGTTGTAAAAATAAACTGAATCAGTTCATTAGAAGGGGGGGTTTACTCCGGACCCAAATTCCTATTATACTCATACCGGTCGTAATTTCTGCTGTATTGTAAGGAAACGCGGTATAAGTCGTGGGTAACTCATGTGAAAGAAGTGTTGTAAAAATGAGCTGAATCGGTCAATCGGAAAGCGGGGGTTTAATTTGTAATATATTTCAATAGAAAAGCCCGCCAGACGTAGGGTCACAAAGCCTCCGCAAGGAGCGCTTTCTACCACTAGAGTGACTGTATCCTGTTCCTGCGTTAGATCAAAATACGATAATATGAGGTTTTTTGTATTTATTACGTAGTGTAATAGGTACCATGTGTTAACATAACTCTGGAAGCAAATTAATAATTGATCAGTTACTCATTACAAATTTATAAGAGAACTATTCATGTTTTTATTTTATTTATGTAGGATTTTTTAAGGAAATTGTTCTGGAAAGCAGTCTACACTACCCAAATTCTGAGGAAAGTGCTTAGTTATGCAGCTCCTGCGTGACGGACTTTTGCAATAACAAAAGGCAGCCCCATTGTGAAAAATTCATGAGGTAGGCCTGGGGAATACGAAAATATAAATAATATCAGTAAATGAAACGATGTCACTGACGATTAGGGTGGAGATCTATCTTTTGAACTGGAAACTTCACAGATTTCAGATTCTTAATTAGAAATAATCTAAGAAGAACTAGTTAATTTACTGACCAATCACTCTAAATAAGTTGAAATGCTTAATTGGCGTAATCCTAGGAAAAATGTTAACCAAATAAAAGTTAATGATTAGAGTCACTAAAAAATACTACAGACTACTACTAAAAAAGTACTAAGTGACCATGAGGAACCTATTCTGCTTGAATTTTAAGCCCTTGTCAGGGCATTGAGGAGAAGTAAATAAAGAAATATAATAATTTTGTTTAACGTATCCGACCTTATTTTATGTACATTTATTGATGATTTTTTTCTGAAACTTTAACCCTTTCCGTACCGTGGACTTTTACAGCAGTCGACAGCGGTTGGGACCCACATACCGTGGACTTGTGTAGAAGTCGAAGGAAGACGGGACCCACGTACCGTGGACTTATACAGCTGTAGAGAGCTCGGCGTATATCTCGCATTCTTTCTCTTCTCATTTCTCGACTTTAGAGCTATCTAGCGTTACCGTATTGTACTTCTAGTATTCCTGCCTATTACTAGATGGCACTTCAATGAAGTTTTTGGTCGTTTTTAGTCTAATTAGAACTCGTTGCCTTCTCCGCCCATTTACCCGGTCAACCCTCTTCAAATTATCGTTTGTTTTTATACCTCTGTACATTCCCAACAACTTTTTTTTTGTGGCAAATTAGTTCACTTTTAGTCTTCAAGTGTTAAGATATTATATTCGCATTTTGTTAAATTTAGAAAAAAAAAAACGTTTTTTTTTTTTATTGCGTGTCTTCCATTTAAAAATAAATGTAATATTTAATTAATAAGATTAATATATTACGAAATTAATTGAATAATTCATTAAATTAACTGTAAATATTTATAATAATCCTTTTGTTTTTTTAAATACGTTTTGTAAAAAAAATAAAAATAAACATAAAATACGTATTTAGCTCCGCCAGTGAACAAAGTCACGGATCAAAAAGGAAGATGGGAAACTTTTTGCCGTAGTTATGGAGTATATTATTCCCTTGCTTAATATTCATAAAATAAAGGGCAAATGATAAACAGAAAAACCTTCTTTTTTTTCTTGTGCCTATATAATATAACTTATTTTTAAACAAAGTTATTCAACTTAAAAATAATTACTGAAACGCCAAACTAATTCAACGTAAATAAAAATTAATAATCATTGTAACCAAAATAAAAATCAAAATTATAAAATACGAGTTTTAATACGGCAAGGAGATCGCTGAAAGTCGAGGCGCTGTGACCGAGAGTGGGAAAAGTATCCCGTACAGGGGGCCCGAAGCCGGGTGCGAGCATCCCGTACAGCAGAACACACTCCTAGCGACTCTTTGCGTACGGAAAGGGTTAAAAAACACGGGATTGAGGTCCTATCAAACACTTGGCCAGAAGATTGTGTTTGCTATTTTTTATCATTTAATAGTTTTTCCTAAAAATGTTAAACAAACTCGCTTTCCTATCTCATAAACTGTCCGTTACGGATACTTTCTGCTTATATCTACCATCTTAAAAAGTAAATCTTTGAGGCTCAATATTTTGAACTGGATTCGTTGTTTGGACATTACATTTTCTCACTGTTCTCCTTACTTTTTAATTTGTTGTTTTTTTGTTTAAATTTCAGTAAAATGACCCTTTTTGTAAAACAAAATGAGAAACAGATTTGTTATTTTTCACAGATGATGAAAACAATATAATAACTGTTTTTATTTCTAGGATAGAAATGAAAATGCCTTAAGATGACGCAGTTCCTACGAGTTCGATTTTTTTAAGCATAAATATGCTTTAGCGGTGACTAAAATGAAAAAAAAACGTTAGAAAAAAGTGTCCGCTGGCGTTAGGGCATGCGAAGTGGTCATGTACGAAAAAGAAGACTCTATGAGGCAAAAAAAAGTGTCCACTGGGATTCGCGCTTCCGCAGTGGCCATGTTCGAAAAAGAAGACTGTATGTGTCACAAAAAAGTGTCCGCTGGCGTTAGGGCATGCGAAGTGGTCATGTACGAAAAAGAAGACTCTATGAGGCAAAAAAAAGTGTCCACTGGGATTCGCGCTTCCGCAGTGGCCATGTACGAAAAAGAAGACTGTATGTGTCACAAAAAAGTGTCCGCTGGCGTTCACGCATGCGGGGTGGCGTTTTCGCATGACCGTGGCGTTCGCTCATGTGCAGTGGGCATGTACACAAAAGATGACTGTGTGTTAGGGAGTCATAGGTTTATCCGGTGGACATAGCGTTACAAAAAATGTGTCTCAAGAAAGTGTCCGCTGGCGTTCGCGCATGCGCGGTGGCCATGTACGAAAAATAAGACCATACGTTATACAGCACTTTACATTGGTTTCTCGGGTGGGCCTAGGCGTTCCAAAAAAGTGTCCGCTGGCGATCGCGCATGCACGGTGGCCGTGTACAAAAAAGGAAACTATATGTTATGCAGTACATTACAAAGATATTTGTGTTCCTGAATTTTAGCAGAAGGCTCTAAACAAATTTTCTAAAATTTGGTCGACCATTGACTTCAAAATTAATAAGAATCCAGGAATGGAGATATCATTATTACTTTTAGTTATAACAGCAAAAGTTCCATGGAAGTTGCCATAATTTTTTTTTTTTATACGGAATTGTACTATCTTGCCAGGAAGTGCGAACGAATCCTAGAATTTGAGAAGATATTTAAATATCTTAAAATGTACTAGAGTCATAATAAGATTTTATAAGCATGTCTCCATAAAGCAGAAAGCAATGAATTTAAGCTGCTTCTTGATGGCTGTAAGATAATAATGTCAGGAATTTCCACGGGGAACTCACGTTTAGTAGCCAAGTTTAAGTTTTATATTTGGTCATAACACGCTAGGCAGCCATATTCATGAAATAAATTAGGTTAGGGCTGTAGTTTATTTTTCTATATATATATATTTTTTTTCTTTTTCTTTTTTCTTATGTCTATAAATTGATGTCAGCTGGTTAAAACGGTATATTTCCTGTGAGTATTGATGCTCTTCTCAAATTTATAGGACCGTAAAGAGAAAGGGAAATAATTGGAAGGAAAGAGAGAGAGAAAACGTAAAGGAAACAGCCAAAAGTTTTTCCTTAATGTGATGTCTTTACGATCAATGGCATTTCTTATAACTTCCTACGGTCTCTTTTTTTTTATATTCCTAAAAGTAAGATCTTTACTCCTATTATAGTTCACGATTCGTTTATTTCGTGCGAATGCTTATGCGTCGATCTAATTTCTCTACTCAGGAGTTGACATTCAGCTACCGAGACAACAGACGAGAAGAAAATGTACTTTCTCGACTCCGAATTGGCCACACAAGACTGAATATCTCGTGACAACAAACCAACCCTTAATATATGCAATAGAGACTTTACCGTAAAACACCTACTTACGGTATGCATAAGACGACGCAAACTAAATATTCCACATGACATGATGGAATTGTCTGATGGACAGCAGCCAGTACATAAACACAATATTCTCCTACTTATACAACAATTAACTATAAAATCCCATTTAAAGACATCTGCTGAATAACCGTTGGCTTTCAGGCTTATTACAGACATCTCTATAGCTCTGTTTATAAGTGAATCAAATTTCTAATCACGATGCTGGTTCATTGGACCATATACATATGTGCCACCTGGGAAAAGTGAAGTCGCCTTACTCGCGATAATAATAAAAAGTCCGATTCGCAGTAACTGCGTCATCTTAGCGCGGTTACGTACATCTCGAAGAAATGGAATAGATTAGCATTACAAATCACAGGAAACTGACAGTAGCCAACTTACACAGAAACGGATAATTCTTAATCTGTATAAGTCAATACAATTATGTACTGAAAACGTATTTACTCTTTGACTACTGCTAAGAAGGCTCTATTCCAAACAACCTAAAATTCGTTGTCATTTTAAGTATCTTGTTTTACTAGCAAATTCGTTTTACTGTTATAATCAACTGTAAATATGTGCTTCATGGCGAATAAAATTTCATTCTGTCGTGGGTTAAATCTTTCTATAAAATAAGAAATAACGATAACTTCAGTTAGAGGCTATGAGGAAGGTTATATAGACAGGAGAATTCAAAACAAACTACGTCATCATGATTACCCACAGCCATCTTGATTACCACAGCCACTCCAAACGTATTATTACCGATACTTTTCACCGTTTCATAGCTTATTTTACTACTATACTAATTTTACTGATAAATGCAACTTAAAATAAGAAACAACCAAATAAAAAGTGAGATAAACAAAGAGAAAAACCCTTTCGAAACAACAAAACGAACACTTTTTAAGTTTTAAGCGCTTATATCTCTGATTGACGTTGCCCCATCGAATATTGCTTCAGAACCTTTTTTGTAGAGAATTTAGTAAGCATTCGAATGGCCAACTTCCACTTACCACGATTTTTCAACCATTATCGAGATATTTACGAAAAATGTATGAAGATCCGAAAACTTTTCATGTCTATTAATAAAATAATTTTTTTCGCATGCTTCCTTAACTCCAAATGTAACCAAAATTTAAGCATCTTAGTTGGGAGTAATTTCAAAGTTGTAGAAAAATATTTCAATTGAATCCCGCGATTCTAAGTACTCATAAATATATAACGACTTACAAAAACATTGATTCCACTTTTATCAGGAACGGTTACAGATATCGCCTTATAAATGGTTTCATTCGTTTTCTTATGTTAAGAAACCTATAAAACAAGTGCCTGCAAGCATATGAACTCAAAAACGTAAGCGTTACGATTTTTTTTTGCGCGAATTTCACCCCAAACACCGTTTTCTAGTGGGCGGATTCTGCTGGTTAACGAACTTGACCTTTCAAATTAGACGACAGATTTTTGTACCAAATTTCGTTAAAATCGGACCATTTTCGAGCTTGCTAGAGCGCGAACAGACAAGCATATATATATAAATATATACATACAATATATACAAATTTGGGCCACCTATATTTTCGTGATCTATAGGGTCTGAAACGTGAAAGTTTCTAGTCGGCAGTTCTGGATCGCGTCGTGAGGTCAACCTCATAAGCGGGTTCTCCCTATGGAGGTAGGGAGTAACCGCGCTAATAATTTCTCTAATAAGAATGACTTCCCTAAGTAACAGGGTGAGGAAACCCCCTTTATTTATAATATAAAATATCATAGGTAATGGAAAGTCGCATTTTTTAAGCACGGTTCCTTCCTCCCTCCATAGGGAGGAAGCCCGACTATGAGGTTGACCTCACCGGAAGTGCCGACTAGAAAATTTTACGTTTGAGAACCCATGGATCACGAAAATAAAGGTAGTTCGAATTTGTATGCATATACTTGTCTTTTCGCTCTCCCAGAAGCTCTAAAATGGTCCAATTTTGATGAAATTTGGTACAAAAACCATTTGTTTTATTTGAAAGGTCGAGTTCGTAAACCACCCAATTTTGTCTACTGGAACATGGTTTTTGGAAAGAAATTCGCGCGAAAAAAATTTTAACGCTTACGTTTTCGAGTTTATATACTTTGACGTACTCTTTTTTTTTTTACGTTATCTATCGTAGGGAAGTGAATAATACCATTTTCAAGGCGATGTCTGTAACCGATTACGATGAAAGTTGATACAACTATATTTCCAACTAATTTTCAGTAAGATTAATCAGAAACTATTGATTAATTTGAAACTTGTTTCAGATGTTTGATATTCATCTTGTTTAAGTTTTGTTAGCGTTTGGAGTTAAAAAAATTATATTAGAAAAAAAAAAATGTATTTACAGTCATAAAATGTTTTCGGATCTTGCTATTCCTACATTCTAAAATATCTCGAGAACGGTTGAGAAATCTTGGTAAGTGGAAGATGACCAGTTAAAAGCTAACAAAATTCTCTCTGAATACATTTATACACCAGAATCTCCCTTATCCGGCCTTCTCTTATCCGGCGTTCTCTCTAATCCGGCGGTTCCCGAGAAGAATTAGTTCCTAGAAAACCTTCTCTTCCTAGCTAGCCAATCATTTGTTTCGTGGCAAGTCATTGAATGGAAGTCAAAGAAGGCATATTTGTTTCGATTTAGTGGCAGAAACTGAGAAAATAATTGTTTCTACTAAGGTACCTGCTGCTTGAACGCCTGTCTACATATTTTTATTCTTTAAAACTTTAAAATTCATATGCACCTGTACACCAGAAAGGAATTACATCCTTCATATTTTGAATTTATTTTGCAGAGTTTTAAAATACATAACTGACCGCTTCCAAGTGAATTCCCTCTAATCCGACGACGCCGGATTAGGAAGAGTCTACTGTATATATATATATATATATATATATATATATATATATATATATATATATACATATTTGAACCATATTCGTTACCTATAGTTTTTGAAACGTTGAGATTACTCTCCGGTACTCTCAGACTGCATCATCTTGTTGACGTCCTAAGCTGGTGCGCTAAAAGCTAAACCAGAATGACTTCATTAATCAATTACAAAATTCTATTTAATAACGAATTATTCTGAATTTTAAAAACCTAATTCATTAATAATTAAAGAGAGTAAACTAATTGTGTAAGTGACAGCTCAAAGGAGACTTTTTTTTCTTTTTCTTTTTTTTTAATAAAAATTATAATAAGAAAAGTGATGAAACCCCCTGTCATGAATTTTCAGGGGTTCATTTTGCCTAAAAATAAAATTAATTATTCTCCCAAAGCTACAATTCAGGAGGACTTCCTTTTAGAACTGAGTTTTCCTAACGACCTTCAGAGCTCCTTTAATTTTTCCTTCCTTCCCTGTCATTATTTCCATTAATCCTTACGGCTTCTTATCAATTATAGTAGATTATAGTTATTAAAAACTAAAGAAAATTGGTTTGTAAGTTTATAATAATGATTAAAACGCTTTTAATAATAAAATCTAGAGGTTTATATTTTCTTAGAATAGAATAAAATTTTATTTGTTAAAGATTTACAATCTTGTACAAATAAATATAAATAACTTTATAAATATAAATAACTTTTTCCACATGAGTACAGTTTATCATAACTCTACAATGACTTGTAATAAAAATACAAAAAACAAAAAGAACTAAATAATGATACTTTATTGCGTTTCAAATGATTTATCTTTACATTTTCAATAAAACCACAAGAAATAAGAAAGATTAACATAAAAAAAAACGAAGCAAAAAAAAAAAAAAACAACCCTGACCGTAAATCACAAAATAATAAAATAACAGGAACAGAATCTATTATATATGCAGCATCTGTTTTATTCATCTTTGGTTTTAGCGCGGTTCCTCCCTCCCCCATAGGGAGGAACCCCGCTTATAAGGTTGATACAATGAAACAATCCGGAAGTGCCGACAAGAAAATTTCGCGTTTCAAAACCCCTAGAGACCGAAAATGATGGTGGTTCAAATTCGTATATATATATATATATATATATATATATATATATATATATACTTATTTATATATATATACATATATATATATATGTATATATATATATATATATATATATATATATTTGTCTGTTCGCTCTCTAAATAGAAGACGAATGGTCCGATTTTGATGAAATTTGGTACTAAAATCTGTCGTCCAATTTGAAAGGTCAAGTTCGTTAACCAGCAAAATCCGCCCACTGGAAGATGGCGTTTGGGGCGAAATTCGCGCAGAAAAAATCGTAACGCTTACGTTTTTGAGTTCATAAGCTTGTAAGTACTCGCTTTATAGGCTTCTTGGGCTAGAAAAGCGAATGAAACCATTTTCAAGGCGATAGCTTTAACCGTTGTCGAGAAAATTGGAAAAATAGTTTTTGAATACCGTTTTTGGTTTGGGTACTTAGAATAACGGGATTCAGTTGAAACATTATCTGCATGTTCTACTTTCATTAAAACTAATATGTTGAAAGTTATGTTACGTTTGGAGTTAAGGAAGGGTTAGAATAAAATATTTTATGAACAGATATGAAAAGTTTTGGAAACTTCGTATACTTTCATTAATATCTCGAACACGGTTGGGAAATCGTGGTAAGTGGATTGAAACTATTTGAAAGCTTTCTAAATTCTCTACAAAAAATACTCTAAAACTATTTTTGATTAGGTTATGTCAATCGGAGAAATAAGTGCTTAAAACTTCAAATACGTCTGTTTTGTTCTTAAGAACGGGGTTTTGTCGTTCTTTTTGTAATTTTTGTCTCTTTCCCTTTGTTTTTTATTGCTTTTTATTTTTGTAATTTCTTATGTTGGGAAAATTTTGTGTGTAAAACAGGATATGAAAAATGAGACCAATTTTCTGTTGCTAGAAATAATGTAAATTTTGGGAACTTTCATTAATATCTCGAAAACGGTTGAAAATCTTGGTAAACGGAAGAATACCATTAGAAAGCTTATTAAATGCTCTACATAAAAGGTTCTAATGAAAGTTTTGATTAGGCGATGACAATCGGAGAAATGAGAGCTTAAAACTTTAAAGTAATTCATTTCGCTTATTCGAACTGTTCTTTTTGTCTGTTTTTTATTCCTTGTTATTATTTAATTGCTTATAGTTGGATAATGTATTCGAAAATAAAACAGGTTTAGTAAAATAACAAAAACAATTTATTGTTAGAAATATAGAGTTCCAAGATTCCAAGACCTTGTAACTAGCGGGAAAGTTTCTAGTGATGCCGACCGTTCCAGGTAAGATTGTAAATCCTACCTTTCAAGACTGTTGGAACCAAAACAATAACTGTCGGGGTTCGGTCACTGCTACTTTTATCGTAAAAATGGTTTTATTGTGCCGACGTTTCGGCTTGAACTTCAAGCCTTCATCAGGGCTGTAAATACAAGTAGGACATATTTAACACTAATATATGCACATATCTATGTAAATATACCTAACATATATATATATATACATATAATATATATATATATTTATATATATGCATATACACATACACATATACACGCACACATATGTACATACATATACCCACATACATACACATATGGGGTATGTATTATTAAGTATCAGTGACCTAACCCGGACAATCCCTACCTTGCATCATCAACGGTCAACGATCTCCTCTCAACAAAATAATAACTGCTTCTATTTTAATCTTTCGAAATTAGACTAGGGATAAGAACGGAACCGCGCTAAGATGAGGCAGTTCCTGCGAGTCGGACTTTTTTTTTAGATTCCAGGGAGTTTGATAGTTCCCCCCATACATATTTTATGGAGCAAAATTGGCGTGAAAAAAATCATTTTGAGTTTTCGAATTAATATGCCTGCACTCTTCATTCGTTTCTTTTGGGCGTAACAGTCATTTTTTCTTAAGGCATTTGAACCACGCGATAAAATTATTTTGTAATAGAGAAAAATATATATTAAAAAAATCAAGAAAAGAAGAAATTCAGTTGTTAATAAAATATATCTAACAATATTAGATGACCTATCCTCTGACCACAGCCCTGTACTTTGTATACTTTCTCTCAATTCTAATGTTGACCTTTATTCTATCCCTTTTTATCCTACGCTCACTCCTGGACCAGTTGACTGGAAATACTTTCAAGACTCCCTAGAAGAAACCCTCGACCTCAACATTCCTCTAAAAACAAACACTGAAATAGACGACGCAGTCCATAACTTCACACTTACAATTCAGCAGAGCTTACATACTCTCTACAAAACACCACGACGACCTAAAACGAACGATTACTTACCTACAAACATACAAAACTTACTGAATGAGAAGAGAAGAGCAAGAAGGATATGGCAGAACACAAGGTATCCCACGGACAAAACTCGATTAAACCAACTTACAAGGGAATTAAAAACTGAACTTAGGAAACACAGAAACGACCAATTTGAATCTTACACAAAAGAACTTACTACATCTGACAAAACACTTTGGCAAGCTACAAGAAAAATCCTCTCCTATAAATCCTCCCGTCATCCCCTTCGTCGAGAAGATGTTTCCTGGGCCAAAACTGACGAAGAAATATCCCATACCTTTGGCCTACACCTCACCAAAGTCTTTACTCCTCACCATGATATCAATGATCCTGACCATACACTCCTTGTCTCTAGTCAACTGGACACTCCTCTTCAACTATCACTCCCACCAAAAGCCTTTAATCCTAAAGAAATCCTGTATGCTATCCAACATCTTCCTCCAAAAAAGTCCCCTGGATATGACCTTATCACTCCCAAAATCCTTAAGAAACTCCCGAAAAAAGCCATTCTCTTCCTAACTTATGTATATAATGCCGTACTCAGAACAACATATTTCCCCATCCTCTGGAAATTTTCAGTTATTCGGATGATCCCAAAGCCTGGTAAACCTATTCACCAACCTTCGTCATATCGCCCTATATCACTCCTTCCAATAATGGGCAAAATCCTTGAAAAACTCCTTCTCAAACGCCTTTATCCACTCCTGGATCCCATTATCCCATCTTCCCAGTTTGGTTTTCGCCACTCCCACTCCACTAATCACCAATGCCACCGTATCGTCGACAGCATATCCTCATCCTTCGAGAATAAGCAGTATTGCTCTGGCGTTTTCCTTGACGTAGCTCAGGCTTTCGTTCGAGTGTGGCACCAGAGCTTGCTGTTCAAACTCAAAGAAACCCTACCTTCAACATATTACCTACTAATAAAATCCTACCTCTCTGACCGTTTTTTAGAGACATCCTATGGTACCTCATTATCTCCAATCTTCCAAACATGCAGGTGTCCCACAAGGTGGAATTCTCAGTCCCATTTTGTTCCTGGCTTATACGGCTGACATCCCTTCCCATCCCCAAACTTCCATCCACATGTTTGCTGACGACACCGCTATTCTCACTGTTAAACAAAACCCAATTCTTGCTTCAATTCCCTTCAAGAACACCTGTACCTACTTCAACCATGGCTAACTAAATGGAAAATCAAAGTAAATGCAGAAAAATCTAGCCATGCAACATTCACAATTCGTAAATCAAGCTGCCCACCAATAACCCTCCAAAACATTCAAATTCCACAGAAATCGCAAGTAAGGTACTTAGGACTGATACTAGACAAACGTTTAACTTGGAAGCCACACATAACACAGAAAAGACAGGAACTAAACAGACGCTTTAGACTTTTATCATGCTTATTGGACAAACGCTCGAAACTATCATTGACTAACAAACGACTTATATACAATACCATACTCCGACCAATATGGACTTATGGACTTGAACTATGGGGTTCCACTAAACCTTCCAATTCCTACAGAATACAAACAATGCAATCCAAAATCCTTCGAAAAATATCCAATGCTCCTTACTATGTCTCGAACCAAACTCTCCATAATGACTTCAATATCTCCTTTATCCAATCCCTAGCCAAATCAGTCTATCAGAAGTTTCATTCCAATCTTCCCGGCCATCCAAATCCTTTGATAAACTCTCTATCCTCCTTCCATAATCCACAAAATCCTCATAGAAGGCTGAAGCGGCGTTGGCCTAGAGACAATTTGTTTTAACATGCCATCTGTAATGCTCAAAATTTATTGTGGGTTTTGTAATTGTACATATTCCCACATCACGCCTTACATTGTTAATTTTACAATACCAACTAAATTATTGGAAATATGTTTACATATTGTTGTAATTATCAATAAAGGTTAAAAAAAAAAAAAAAAAAAATATTAAAACTAAAGTTATGAAATCAAAATTTAGAAAGAGTATGTATATATATATATATATATATATATATATATATATATATATATATATATATATGTCACCTTTGACTTACTGGTAATAAAACTTTGGACAATCTTTATCTACACTCTCTGAAGGCTTATATAGATCGACCTCATGGCTGGATTTCTCCTTAAAAAGAGGGAAACAGAGAATAATTGTCATTTTTTCAGGCAACGAGTACAATTATTACAATAGAATTTTACGAAAAGACAGACATACAATAGTGAAGGTAGTCATTACAAAATAAGTGGCACGTCAAAGTGAGTCATCAATTTATTTTTCGGGTGACAATTACACAATATCGAACGCCGGAAGTATGCCATTATCTATCTAGAGTCTGTAGACTTGTTGAACCGAATAGCAACGGGTTGGTTGACGTCTGCTTGTCAATCCACGGACTAGAAGAACAAAGCCTCAAGCCTCAAGAAGAATCGATAACTCGTCGAATTGCTCATTAATTATGTAGAAGGTTTTTGGCCAATCTTACATGACTGGAAACGAATTGAAACACATTCGTAAACGTATTCAGACATTGTAAAAATTAACCCCCCTTCCGATAGACCGATTTAGTTCATTTTTACAACACTTCATTCTAATTATATAACCTAGACGTTCCGAGTTTCGTTACAATAAAACAGAAATTACGACCGGTATGAGCAAATGAGTAATTTAGCTCCGGAGTACCCCCCCCCCTCCATCGTAATGAACGGAGTTAGTTTATTTTTACAGCCTATTTTTCAATTTAGATAACCACAAATAATACCGAGTATTGTTGAAATATAACAAAAACTACGGCTGGCATGGCCAAATTAGTGTTTTGGGCCTGGAGTAAACCCCCTCAGGCGGTGGGCCGATTTTGGTAGTTTACGAACTCGTTCAATCGTTCGCTAACTGATCGCTATATACCAAGTTTCGTGACGAAAACACAAATACCCTGCCGGCTATCGTGTTAATAGACACACACATATAAATATACAGGGCGTCCCAAATAAGACGGCACAAACTAATTTTGCGGCCAAACGGTTAGGTCCAGAACAAATTGCCAGAGGTAAACTTTGTAGGGATTGACCTAAGGTTTTTGAATATGTCGACTATTTAGTATATTTAATGCGCATGGGCGCTTGCCGCTAGATGAAATGTTGGGGTTTGCAGATGACCCCTATTATTATCCCTCCGTCAACCAGGTGGGGGTCAAGACGGACCCCACGCACACTATTTCCCCCCTCTCTTATAGCCACCGTATCTCTTCCTTCCTGTTCTTCGAGTAGCTTCCTAATCAGTAGTGCTCCGAAGATCGACAGTGTCAAATTGCTCATAAAGGATAGTCCACCCTTCGAATTGATTATTTTTTGTTGAAAAACGGCTTTGGGGTCTGAGCGGACCCCACGTGGGCTTTGGGGTCTGAGCGGACCCCACGTGGGCTTCCGTGATAGTTTTTTTTTTTTTTAGGATATTTATATATCTTTTCTTTTTCTATTTTCATTAGTTTGCATCATGGTAGCAACTGCAGTCAAGATACAACTGAATTTATCGAATTTTACAATCTGACGAAAGGAGGAGTTGATTGTTCAGTCAGAATGTGTCAAACTTACGCAACAAAGAGGTACTATGTCCTAGGCCTATGAGACATTTCTATGGGATGCTTGACATAATGAGACTTAACAGCGGGGTTTCATACATCTTAGCAGGAAAAAAAAACAATATTTCGATACGATTTTTTGATAAATCTTGAATACAGCTTTGCTGAGTCTCATATGAGGAGGCCAGCTAATGTGAGGATTATGAAGTAATGATTTCTGAAAAAATCTTATCATTGTTAACTCAAGTTCCTTCTTTTGTTCAAATATAAAAAGGTATTTTACATTTCAGAGACTATTATGCTATTTTCCTGTGTTATTGTCTTTCTGAAATGCAATTTAATATCCTACAACCACAATTTTGGAACCTGAGACTCCGTATTTAGAGGGTATCTTCACAGGCACCTGCAAATTGATTGAATATTTTTTGAAGGTAGTCTTATGGACTATTAGCACGTTACCACTAAAAATGTAAGTGGGGTCCTGGTGGACCCCACGTGGGCGACGGTGTAACTCTCTCACGTGGTCGACGGAGAGTTAAACACATCATTTTCAAGGGAATCAAAAATACAAAACATTTGCTGTAAACCGCACTTAGATATCTCTAAAATCAAATGAGATTCCAGCGATTCAAACTTTATTGTTTTACATTTAAAAGATTATTCGTAGGCCCTTACAGAGATCGGTTATGAATGTGTGATACATGACTTCATGATATGTTTCCTAAATTTCTAAAATAAATATGGACAATCCTCTAAAAGAAATTTGTTTCCTAATAATTTTAAAAAAATATGGCATCTTTTTTTAAGTATTTAGTCTGATTTTTTATTTCTGACGTTCAATTTAAGTGATAACACTATTTCATTGATAGATCAAATAGTAAATTGTAAAGAAAGCTCTTATATTGCAGTTTCAAAGGTTCAATTTTACTGTATTGTTATTCCTTTAAAAAATGAACAGTATCTTAAAAGGTGCCACCTTCAACATCCAGGCACTACTAAATCGAACACCGGAAGTATCCCATTATCTGGCTAGAGTCTGTAGACTTGTTGACCCGAATAGCAACGGGTTGGTTGTTGTCTTCTTGTCAATCCACGGACTAGAAGAACACCGGAAGTATGCTATTATCTGGCTAGAGTCTTTAGACTTGTTGACCCGAATAGCAACGGGTTGATTGTTGTCTTCTTGTCAATCCACGGACTAGAAGAACACCGGAAGTATGCTATTATCTGGCTAGAGTCTTTAGACTTGTTCACCCGAAATGCAACGGGTTGGTTGTTGTCTTCCTGTCAATCCACGGACTAGAAGAACACCGGAAGTATGCTATTATCTGGCTAGAGTCTTTAGACTTGTTCACCCGAAATGCAACGGGTTGATTGTTGTCTTCTTGTCAATCCACGGACTAGAAGAACACCGGAAGTATGCTATTATCTGGCTAGAGTCTTTAGACTTGTTCACCCGAAATGCAACGGGTTGGTTGTTGTCTTCCTGTCAATCCACGGACTAGAAGAACACCGGAAGTATGCTATTGTCTGGCTAGAGTCTTTAGACTTGTTCACCCGAAATGCAACGGGTTGATTGTTGTCTTCTTGTCAATCCACGGACTAGAAGAACACCGGAAGTATGCTATTATCTGGCTAGAGTCTTTAGACTTGTTGCCCCGAATAGCAACGGGTTGGTTGTTGTCTTCTTGTCAATCCACGGACTAGAAGAACACCGGAAGTATGCTATTATCTGGCTAGAGTCTTTAGACTTGTTGCCCCGAATAGCAACGGGTTAATTGTTGTTTTCTTGTCAATCCACGGACTAGAAGAACACCGGAAGTATGCTATTATCTGGCTAGAGTCTTTAGACTTGTTGCCCCGAATAGCAACGGGTTGGTTGTTGTCTTCTTGTCAATCCACGGACTAGAAGGACACCGGAAGTATGCTATTATCTGGCTAGAGTCTTTAGACTTGTTGCCCCGAATAGCAACGGGTTAATTGTTGTTTTCTTGTCAATCCACGGACTAGAAGAACACCGGAAGTATGCTATTATCTGGCTAGAGTCTTTAGACTTGTTGACCCGAATAGCAACGGGTTGGTTGTTGTCTTCTTGTCAATCCACGGACTAGAAGAACACCGGAAGTATGCTATTATCTGGCTAGAGTCTTTAGACTTGTTGCCCCGAATAGCAACGGGTTAATTGTTGTTTTCTTGTCAATCCACGGACTAGAAGAACACCGGAAGTATGCTATTATCTGGCTAGAGTCTTTAGACTTGTTGCCCCGAATAGCAACGGGTTGGTTGTTGTCTTCTTGTCAATCCACGGACTAGAAGAACACCGGAAGTATGCTATTATCTGGCTAGAGTCTTTAGACTTGTTGCCCCGAATAGCAACGGGTTAATTGTTGTTTTCTTGTCAATCCACGGACTAGAAGAACACCGGAAGTATGCTATTATCTAGCTAGTGTCTGTAGACTTGTTGCCCCGAATAGCAACGGGTTAATTGTTGTCTTCTTGTCAATCCACGGACTAGAAGGACACCGGAAGTATGCTATTATCTGGCTAGAGTCTTTAGACTTGTTGCCCCGAATAGCAACGGGTTAATTGTTGTTTTCTTGTCAATCCACGGACTAGAAGAACACCGGAAGTATGCTATTATCTGGCTAGAGTCTTTAGACTTGTTGCCCCGAATAGCAACGGGTTAATTGTTGTTTTCTTGTCAATCCACGGACTAGAAGAACACCGGAAGTATGCTATTATCTGGCTAGAGTCTTTAGACTTGTTGCCCCGAATAGCAACGGGTTAATTGTTGTTTTCTTGTCAATCCACGGACTAGAAGGACACCGGAAGTATGCTATTATCTAGCTAGTGTCTGTAGACTTGTTGCCCCGAATAGCAACGGGTTAATTGTTGTCTTCTTGTCAATCCACGGACTAGAAGGACACCGGAAGTATGCTATTATCTGGCTAGAGTCTTTAGACTTGTTGCCCCGAATAGCAACGGGTTAATTGTTGTTTTCTTGTCAATCCACGGACTAGAAGAACACCGGAAGTATGCGATTATCTGGCTAGAGTCTTTAGACCTGTTGACCCGAAATGCAACGGGTTGATTGTTGTCTTCTTGTCAATCCACGGACTAGAAGGACCAAGGTTCAATCCTCAAGAGGAACGAGTCGATAACTCATCGACTTGCTCATTAATTATGTAGAATGTTTTTTGGCCTCTCTTGCATGCCTGGAACCGAATTGAATTGTTTTATCTTGTGTTGCACGCAATCCACGGATCGCCGAGCTTAAGTGAAAACCTTTCAGCCAATTAGGAGCGATCGAGTTTTTTTTAGCAATGATTTAATATATTCTGATTGGGTTGAGTTTTTATTTGTTGATCTAGTTTTTGTTGGAGTGCTTAAGTGATCTATAATAGTTAGAGGTAGAGTTATTTTATAGAACGAGACGCCAGAGTTGCGTTTCCGAAACTTTTTACGAAGAAAACGTACTACACACTCATGAAGTCGATATCCATCAGCTGACCTCCATCAAACATAGACTCCTTAATGGGTAATACTACCTTGTTTGGACAAAATCAAAATAATTCTCTACAATTTAAGGATAACAAATAAATGAATATTATAAGATAGTGACCCTATTTTTCCAATATATTCATCTGTGGCGGAAGGTCAAAATTCATAAAAACATTCACTTTCTTCTCTACTCTTTTATTATGCTCTACATGTACAATTATTTTATAAAATGATTGTACATGTAGAGCATAATAAAAGAGGAACATGTAGAACACAATAAAGGAGTAGAGAGAAAGTGAATGTTTTTAATGAATTTTGACCTTCTGCCACAGATGAATATATAAATTAAAGCAATGTTTATCAATTCTTCATACCATAAGTTTTCATAAGTTTTACAAGGGATGTTAAAGTACTCAAAGAAAAAAAAATGGGAAAAACAAAATGGCGGCGCTCTTAATCTAGAACGCAAAATTAAAATTATTTTGACTGAAAAAGGCTAGACCATGTAAAGTATGTTGTTTTTTTTATGAATTTTTTTTGAAAATGGTGAACGATTGTTCTTTTTCTATTAATAATTCCGCCAAATATCGGTCATAAAATAGTAATAATTTAATGAATCGAAAAACCCTAAGTAATTTACTAGCGCAAATATCTTTGAGAATCTGTAAATTTGGGACACCCTGTATATTAACACACACGTCTATATATATATATATAGGGGAAGGTGTTGTACCTTTGACCACTTTGCAAAATTCAAAGGCATATATTACATTTTTTTTTTTTCGGCTTGAATATTAAAGCTAAATTCATTTTTTTTTATTTCATTGTAATTACTATTCTATTGCTTATCATATATAATTTTTTCCAGGTTCTAGCTTTACATTTAGTATTTTTTATTATTTTTTTAAAAAATAATCGTTCAGTGGTCAAATGTACAACGTGTAGTTGTTCCTTTGACCATGGAGTGTTGTACCTCTGACCACGTAAAAACAACCCAGCAGTGCAGAAAAATAATTGTATTCAGAAATATTGTAATTAATTGTAAGTTTAATAAATACAGGACAAGGATGTAAGCATAATAAAAAAGCTATTATTGATATTATGTTATGCTTAATATGCTGAAAAATCCAGCCCAATCGATAAACGTTTTAACTGTCAAGCAGATCCACTAGCAATAGTAGGGTATGGAAGTTTAGCCACAATGTCTTCAACATCAATATCATACAAATTTTTATCTTCTCTCGTAAACTTGTCACTTAAAGTTTGTTTTTTTTTCGAATATTGGATCTTAGACATTGGACATTTAATACCACAGATATCTTACTAAATATTTAATAGTCTTTTTACTTTTACTTTTAAAAAGGTAAAAATTTCCTTTTTCCAAATCATATTTTTCATATTGTTAGTGGTCATCGACGTAACGCACAACATTTATCAGACGAATCAACGTCACTTCCTCCGGAAGAAATTTCGGTGTCAGTATCAGAATCTGAACTGTCATTAGAATAATTTTCTTTTTATTTACCACTTTCTTTTTTGGAAGGTGTTTATTTGTATGTGGTGTCTTACGTTTAGGGTGATGCTTTCGTTTCTGTTTTTTTTTCACCTTCAATAATTAGCTTTTCACGAATATCTGTCAGGATACGAGGCCCTTCCATATTTGACATTTTCCTTGCATGAGCTTTTCGATGAGGCCTTACAACTTCAGGAGGAACGATAAGGGGCGATAAGTTTGATCTGCTACACCGGGGATTGATAAATTCAGTTTGAAATTATTAATTTATTATTTTTTAAATTCTTTGGATAATTGAAGCAACCAATATTAAGTTTTATTTTTAAAAATATGTGGCAGAAGAACATAAAAATTGAATATTGAAAAAATTACTCAGGTGTGTTGTACCTTTGACCTGGTCAAAGGAACAACACCTAGTCATGGTCAGAGGTACAACACCCTGGTAGTGAAAAAAAGGATGCTAAAAATTTTAGGGTTAAGATAAATCAATTTCGAAAGCTACGCCATGTTTCTTATTGTAATAGCTACTTTATCAAATGATTTCTATCTAAAAAGACATAATACAAAAAATATTATGAGGCAAAACGTCATCAATAAATAACTTACATTTTTGTGATAGAAATGGATAAGTATTTTTTGCAAGAATCCTCTTTGACTTGAACTATCCAATGTAGGTTACACAAGGCCTCTAGGGGAGGAGCTAAATACTGATTTAAGCTAAATTTATGAAATGTTGCTACATGCCGTCACAGCCTCGGTGGTCAAAGGTATAATATGGTCAGAGGTACAACACCTTCCCCTATATATATATATATATATATATATATATATATATATATATATATATATATATATATATATATATATATATATAGATGTGTGTGTTAATATACAGGGTGTCCCAAATTTACAGATTCTCAAAGATATTTGCGCTAGTAAATTAATTAGGGTTTTTTCGATTCATTAAATTATTACTATTTTATGACCGATATTTGGCGGAATTATTAATAGAAAAAGAACAATCGTTCACCATTTTCAAAAAAAATTCATAAAAAAAAAAAAAAACAACATACTTTACATGGTCTAGCCTTTTTCAGTCAACATACATGACGGCATGTACATGACGGCTACATGCCGTCACAGCCTCGGTGGTCAAAGGTATAATATGGTCAGAGGTACAACACCTTCCCCTATATATATATATATATATATATATATATATATATATATATATATATATATATATATATATATATATATATATATATTTCTGTTCGGTCTCCATCCGTCTCAAAAATGGTCCGATTTTGATGAAATTTGGCAGAATAATCTTTCGTCTAATTTGAAAGGTTAAGTTCTTTAACCAATAGTATCCGTCCACCATAGCATGGTTTCTGAAGCTAAATTCGCGTGAAAAAGTTATCTACAATTTTACTAAATTCTCTACAAAAAAAAAAGGTTCTGATGTAATTTCCTATGGTGCGATGTCATTCGGAGAAATCAGAACTTGAAACTTCGAAATTATTAGTTTTGCTCTTTTGGACGGGTTTTTGTGTCTGTTTACCTAACGTTTTAATTGGTTTGTTGTTTTTATGGCATTTAACAGTAAAATGAGTATTTTACTAAAACAAGATAAGAAAATTTGAAACAGTATTATAGTGTTTCCAAGAGCGAACATTGATATGGTGGGGTGGGGGACTCGCTTGTCATACCTGCTTGTCATATGTTTCCTTTTGTAGCGCATTAAATCTATTTCCTCTTCGTGATTTTATTTTATATTTTTTAAGAAAGATCAAACACCTCTAATAACTGCTACTATTTCTTTACTAGCACTAGAGATATGAATGGAACAGCACTAAGATGGCGCAGCTCCTACGAGTCGTACTCTCTCTTTAAATTAAATCTAAACTGTCCCTTGGCTTTTTATCACCTCAAGGGTTATCATTAGAATATTACCAATGTTCCAGAAAAGTTTTGACAAAAAAAATATAGATTTCTTTCTAGAATTCCATGATTTTTTTTCTGTTTTTTTTTTGGAATTTCTTGAATAAATTTTATGATTCACCGGACGTCAGGCCGGATACTGCCTTACATATTTTATTCCAAGCCGGAGGCCCTTGAGAGGAGGAATCCCCCAGGGTAGAGATCTGGGAGCAATCTCAATGCCTTTACACAAATCCCTTCTGACGGTTTGGGGTCAATTCCTTGTCATCCTACCCCATTCATCTTATCTAGGCTCAGATTGTCCAAAACGACACATAGGAACTGACAAATATTTTTTTTGTCAGGAATAATTGTCCTAATAGACAAAATAGAAATAATTTTTAGTAGGGTCTCTATTAAGTTATTTAAGTTTAATAATATGAATAGGGGTCACCCGTGGTCTAGTGGCTAGCGCGCTAGATTCATAAGCGGGAGATGGTAGGTTCGATCCCCACCGGCGACAGGAATTTTCTCATCTCACGGCTCGCTGGGAAAATTCCTGGCTGCACCCTGGATGACGGTGCTACTGGCCAAGAATTGTCGATGCGCCGTAAAAAAAATAAATAAAAAATAATATGAATAAAAGGCCAACCAGGTCTCCCAGTTCCAAATTTTAAAATTAAAATCATTATTATTATTATCATATTTTCATATTATGATTTTTCCCATTTTCATGTTCTTCATTCCAAATATACAATAACAGGTCCAAATATACAAAAACAGATCGTCATGAAAACCGCAAAATGTCGTATGTCAAATTCTAATTTGGGAAAAATCATAATATGAAAATATGATAATTTGTAAACTCTGAAATAATTCAAGAGTCCTCATGTTGGAATTAAGCTGAAATAATGATTTAAATTATAAAATTATCAAAGTTTTCAGGAGTGAAAAAAAACTTTTTCAACATGTCATTTTGCTTCCAATTTATTTCATAAATGCTTGTACATTATTTATTTTCCCTTAGAATGATAATGGCGAAATTTTTTGTTCACAAGTTTTTGGCTTATATGATTTATGTTGACAAAAGACCTTTTGTACACAAATCGTTTTCATTTTTCATTGACATACGACTTTTTCTCAGTTGTTCAAAAATTGAATTGTAAATAATGTTATTTACATTTAAAATAATGTAATTTTATTTTTGTACTTTGGCTCAGATTGCAATATATTGTATTTTATAAAAGTTTTTCAGAGCCCCAGTTGTGACAACGTGAATATAAAAATATCAACATGCTACTTATGCTTGTTTTTTTTTTTTTGTTTCTTTATTTATTACTAGCTGTTGCCCAGTGTGCCATGCTACACCTACTTTCTGTCTATGACTCTCCCCTTATCAAGATCTACTTGATACCTAGTTGTCTATACCCAGTTACGAAAATCGGTGAAACGATGTGAATTTGTTTTAGTTCATAATGATACCGGCAGAGGCCAGCACAACAGCACTTCATCTAACAGCCGATAGAGGCCAGCAGAGCCTGCGGGTAGATAGCTCTTTTCAAAGAATAGCCAGCGCTCCTTAGTTAGACTGTGACTGTTGAAATAAAATTTAAATAAACTGCATTACATGATTATATCGTCGATACAAAAGCAAACTAACGAATATGAAAATCACCACTTTTCAGAGTGGAAAAGTATTTATTCATAACTTTTTTTTGGACAGTCAAATATTCGGCAGAGTTGACCTTTTGATAGTGGAATACTTTCCCTTTAATAGAGTGAAGTCAGATTGAAGAATTTGCCTTAAATAGGTCCAGCAGAAATTATTAAAGATGGACAATGAAAGATGCATTTTTTCATATTCGTTAGTTTGCATTTGTATCGACAATATAATGATGTAAAGTCATCAATGAGTTCGAGTTATTCTAATTATCAAGAACATCAACAAATAAATTTGAGACATTATTCAAAATGGCCGTCACAATCCGAATGGTTTAGTTTAGCCAATTTTTCTTGAACAAAACATTTGACCAAATTTTGAAATTTGACTATTTTGACCTAGCCTAGGAGATTTCTCGTATCAAGACCTACCTGTGTGCCAAGTTTGGTCAAAATCGGTCAAACGGTGTAGATTTGTATAAGGAACACACAAACAGAAAAACAGACAGACACGTGATTTTATATATATATATATATATATATATATATATATATATATATATATATATATATATAGATTATTTATTTATTTGAAATATGTACAAATTATAAAGTGTACAATTATCAAGTATGTTGATACAGATATTGATATGTACATATGATCAAAACGGAAAAAATTAAAATAAATACAAAATTTGGAAGAAGCCAACCATTGTTGGCACTTCACTAGATTTGTAATTTTACAAAAATTGAGAATTAAATACCTCGATATAATAATCAATTTGATTAATTTTTATAAGGTAGGTAAGAAATAAATACATTTTTAACAAAACGAAATGTTCGACGTGAAAGAGATAAATTAAAGTAAAATGATATTAATGAGTATAAAATTAGTTACTTTTAATGTGTTTATTCATGAACAACTATAGGTAATATAGACAATAACAACAAACCTGCGAATTTATAAACATACAACTTGTACTGACCAAAATGAAATAAAACTTATCGACTGTGACATAGGACTATCTCTCGTGACCAAATATCAAGCAACTAGTCAGATCGAGTTATTACAATTGGGGAATACTCAGCTTCTGATTGGCTTACTGAAATAACGATTAGCGGACCAATTAAAAAAAATCTATTTTTTTGACATAAGACATATTGCGGATTCCACGACGTTATTTGATTCTGGTGAATATGATTCAGCATGTTTCTATTTGTCATATTCACCAGAATCTACTATATATTTGTCAAATACCACTCACTCACTCACTCACTCACTGACCTATCATCCCCCAGCCCAAACCACTCGACAGAAAATTTTGAAATTTTGAATGGACACTCCCTATATAACGTCGGCACTCACTAAGAATGGATTTTTTAATATTCGAATTTTTAAGTATTTTTAGAGGCGTTTAAAGTTTTAGTTTGTTAGAGCAGCGAAGCCTAGGTAGCATGCGTTGCTAGGACTATAACAGAACAGCTGTTACCGTACATTATCTATTTCATAGTATTATTTTTAATTGAGGTTAATTTTAACTATGATGGCAGTCCTTGAATTACTAGAAATAAACTGTTATTTTGTCCCTCCTAGAGTTTACGCCCTGGTGATGGCCCGTCCGAGGTAATTATATCCCGAACCACTTGACACAAAAATTTGAAATTTTGCACGGACAATAAATTTAGAGTGTAAGCACTCGCTAAGAAAGGTTTTTTTGATATTCAAATTTTTAAGTACTTCTAGGGGGGTTTGAATTATTAAGAAGATCCTAATCGGCTCAAAAATGGTTCGATTTTGATAACATTTGGTACAAAAATCCTTCTTCTCATTTATAATGTCAAGTTCATTAACCAGTTGAATCCGTTTACTGGAACATGGTTTTTGGAGCGAAATTTGTGCGAGAGATTCCTTAACGTAGGAAAACGAATGAAACCATTTTTAAGCGAGTTCTGTAGCCATTTACCAGAAAAATTGATAGAAATACTTTTCAAAACTAATTTTCTGTTTGGGTATTCAGAAACGAAGTATATGGAAAAAAATTGTATGAATGGTCATACAAAGTTTTCGGATCTCAGTATATTTTCTAAAATATCTCGAAAACGGTTGGGAACTCGTAGTAAGTGGAAGGCGGCTATTCGAAAGGTTACTAAATTCTCTACAAATAAGATTCTGTTGTAATGTTCGGTGGGGCGATGTCAATCGAAGAGATAAGTGCTTAAAAATTCAAATTTGTTAGTTTTATGCTTTTCACTGTGTATTTGTCTCTATTTACTTAACTTTTTAAATGGTTGTTGTATTTTTTTTTTTTTTTTTTTGCCAACGGAAATGGTTACCTCCACATGGTGTTTCCTGGGTAGCTTTAAAGTCCGTGCAATAATAAGCTGTACAAAATTATGTAGTAGCGTTAATTTTGATCATATCTTATTTAACTCAATATAAAAAATACTTATCGGCCGTGGTGAAGCACGGGTATTCAGCTAGTCAAATATGTTTTTGTATATTAGGACATGTTATTCTACGAAACTTTCAAATTGTTAGTTTTGCTTTTTTGAACGGGGTTTTATATCTGTTTACCTAACGGTTTAATAGGTCGTTGTTATTCATTTCATTTAACCCGGGAAAGGTAGCGCTCCTCCAAGGGTTGATTTAGGTAGCGCTTCGTTGCTGAGACGAAGGTGCTTAATTTATCTTTAAATGGAGCCATATCATTTTGTATAATATTGTAATATTATAATATTCTCAATAATAAGTTTGACATAATATTTCTCTTTTTACGCTTATTTCATTCTTAAAAAAGTCCGACTCGCAGGAACTGCCTCATCTTAGCGCGGTTCCGTTCTTATCCCTAGTCTAATTTCGAAAGATTAAAATAGAAGCAGTTATTATTTTGTTGAGAGGAGATCGTTGACCGTTGATGATGCAAGGTAGGGATTGTCCGGGTTAGGTCACTGCTACTTAATAATACATACCCCATATGTGTAGGTATGTGGGCATATATATGTACATATGTGTGCGTGTATATGTGTATGTGTATATGCATATATATAAATATATATATATTATATATGTATATATATATATATATATATATATATATATTTACATAGATATGTGCATATATTAGTGTTAAATATGTCCTACTTGTATTTACAGCCCTGATGAAGGCTTGAAGTTCAAGCCGAAACGTCGGCACAATAAAACCATTTTTACGATAAAATGTAGTTTTATTAAGTAGCAGTGACCGAACCCTGACAGTTATATTTTGGTCCCACCAGTCTTGAAAGGTAGGATTTACAATCTGACCTGGAAGGGTCGGCAACACAAGAAACCGTCCCGCTAGTTGCAAGGTCTTGGAATCTTGGAAATCTATATTTCTAACAATAAATTGTTTTTGTTATTTTACTTAACCTGTTTTATTTTCGAATACATTATCCAACTATAAGCAATTAAAAAATAACAAGGAATAAAATACAGGCGAAAAGAACACTTTGAATAAGCGAAATCAATTACTTTAAAGCTTTAAGCTCTTATTTCTCCGATTGACATCGCCTAATCAAAACTTTCATTAGAACCTTTTATGTAGAGCATTTAATAAGCTTTCTAATGGTATTCTTCCGTTTACCAAAATTCTCAACAGTTTTCGAGATATTAAAGAAAGTTCCCAAAATTTATATTATTTCTAGCAACAGAAAATTGGCCTCATTTTTCATATCCTGTTTTACACACAAAATTTTCGCAACATAAGAAATTACAAAACTAAAAAGCAATAAAAAACGAAGGGAAAGAGACAAAAATTACAACAAGAACGACAAAAACCCGTTCATAAGAACAAAACAGACGTATTTGAAGTTTTAAGCACTTATTTCTCCGATTGACATAACCTAATCAAAAATAGTTTTAGAATCTTTTTTGTAGAGAATTTAGTAAGCTTTCAAATAGTTTCTATCCACTTACCACGATTTCCCAACCGTGTTCGAGATATTAATGAAAGTATACGAACTTCCCAAAACTTTTCATGTCTGTTCATAAAATATTTTATTCTAACCCTTCCTTAACTCCAAACGTAACAAAACTTTCAACATATTAGTTTTAATGAAAGTAGAACATGCAGATAAAGTTTCAACTGAATCCCATGATTCTAAGTACCCAAACCAGAAACGGTATTCAAAAAATATTTTTCCAATTTTCTCAAAAACGGTTAAAGCTATCGCCTTGAAAATGGTTTCATTCGTTTTCCTAGCCCAGGAATCATATAAAACGAGTACTTAGAAGCTTATGAACTCAAAAACGTAAGCGTTACGATTTTTTTTGCGCGAATTTCGCCCCAAACGCCATCTTCCGGTAGGCGGATTTCGCTGGTTAACGAACTTGACCTTTCAAATTGGACGACGGATTTTTGTACCAAATTTCATCAAAATCGGACCATTCGTCTTCGAGCTAGAGAGCGAACAGACAAATATATATATATATATATATATATAAATATATACATATATATATATATACAAATTTGAACCACCATCATTTTCGGTCTCTAGGGGTTCTGAAACGCAAAATTTTCTAGTCGGCACTTCCGGATTGTTTCATTGTATCAACCTTATAAGCGGGGTTCCTCCCTATGGGGGAGGGAGGAACCGCGCTAAAAGTAATAAATTTCAATTATGTTTTGCCAGTTGGCCATGAAGAGCTATAAGTTATCGCTGTCTACTAAGAGGCTTCGAGGTTTTGCCAGTTGGCCATGAAGAGCTATAAGTTATCGCTGTCTACTAAGAGGCTTCCAGGTTTTGCCAGTTGGCCATGAAGAGCTATAAGTTATCGCTGTCTACTAAGAGGCTTCCAGGTTTTGCCAGTTGGCCATGAAGAGCTATAAGTTATCGCTGTCTACTAAGAGGCTTCCAGGTTTTGCCAGTTGGCCATGAAGAGCTATAAGTTATCGCTGTCTACTAAGAGGCTTCCAGGTTTTACTTTGTACTATTTAAGACTGTAAATCACAAAACTATCTATTCCCGCAATATTCAATATGTTGTAAAAAAGAAAACATAAAGACCAGCGATGAGTCTTACGGGTGCAGTTATTATCGGAGCACATTCTGTCAAAAACATTAACTCCTTCTTTAGTACTGTTATATACAGTAACAATGTCTGATTTTTGGGTTTGGTCCTCTAGTGAAGTGTTTTGACGTATACTAGAAACTAGTAACACTGTTTTATTTCCTATGGTTTCAAAAAAATAAAATGAAAGTGCATAGCATAAAGTATTGTAAAGGCCAGTTATTTCATATGGCTCAGAGGCTTGGGCAATGACCAAAAGTGATGAGAGGATGCTAAGTGTGTTTGAGCGAGGAGTCCTCAGGAGGATCTATGGCCCAGTAAAGATAGGTGAAGTGTGGAGAAGAAGGAAAAATAGGGAACTCAGCACTCTATTTGCCGACCTCGACATTGTTACCTTCATCAAGCTTGGAAGGCTAAGGTGGGCAGGGCATGTAGCCAGAATGGATGACACGGAAATACCTAAAAAAGTTATGACCGAGGACCTGCACTCCACAAGACGAGTAGGAAGGCCGAGGATCAGATGGCTGGACAGCGTATCCAACGATGCCAGAACTCTGCTTGGCGTTAGGAACTGGAGAGCTGCAGCAGAAGACAGAGCCGACTGGCGGAGGCTCTTAGAGGAGGCCCAGTCACGGTGACGGGACGTCGTGCCACATATGACGATGATAAAAGTATTGCTCCAACAGGTAAAATTAGTCTTCAAGACAGATAATTGTTATTAAAGAGGTAGTTTTCGATATTCTTACGAACATTGAATAGGCTTCTAAAGGTAGCACTTAGTTTCCAAGACTAACGGAAAATATATATATGAGGTAGAGTCGGTCTTGCCGACGTAGTTACTTGAGAAAAATAAATCGAATAATTGACTTCCCTATGAAAACAGACCTTGACTTTACAGCATCTAGTGTGTTACTAAGAGGTGGTAGAACTCGTAGTTATTGGGTAATCTAATGGTGGGGGGTCATCTGTAAATCACACAAGTATGCGGACTCTTCGTCGTCTCGACGAGTCTTACCTTTCCCGGGTTAACAGTAAAGTGAGTATTTTAGTAAAAAAAAAAAAAAAAAAAAAAGGGTAAGAAACTGTGAATCCCAGAGCGAAAATTTTGACTGAAAATGGAGTAGTTTCCGCTTAGGATACTGTCAGTTTCTTGCTGTGGCGCATTTAATCATTCTTTTCTTTGAAAACGGAACCTCGCTAATATGACACAGCCTCCTGGACTTTTTTTTATGCGGCCCGCGCACACATGTTCGTGGCCCCCACTAAGAAAAAAAAAATGTTGAATATTGCCGGCCTAAGTGGATAAACTGCGAGATATTAATCTATCTAGCTGTATCAAGGGAGATGGTTGGATTGCACACACATATGGATATGTAGATTTATGGGAGCAGGGAAATCCTTCAGCGGGCAAATATTTTATTATACATCCTTCAAGCACCTCTGGGATGCTATCGCTTACTCACCAACATCATTTTTTATCCGCCGTCCTCATCTCTTCCCGCTCTGGGTTCATGAATAATTCATAGCATTTTAATGTTTATTTCTACCTGGAAGGATTTTTATTTCGCATCAAAAGCTGTTTATATTTTACCCAAGTTACGTGCATTTATAAATTCTATTTATTTTTTTATTTTCTTGAGACTTGCATACTCAGTTCACCCTAAAAGGTTTTTGTGTATTGGACCAAGTGCCCCCAAAAAAAAAAAATACTTTGCAACCCATCCTATCAAATTTTCAAAAGTGGACCTTTTCACTTTAAAATAACTGTATTAGCCTAAAATAATCATTTTTACTTTTATTGAATTTTTTATTTTAATATTTTTTTACGAAAAAGTCTGATAGGCCCATGTTTTTAAGCGGTCCAAAAAAATGAGTAACGTTTATCCACTATATATTTGTCAAATACCACTCACTCACTGACCTATCATCGCCCAGTCAAAACCACCTGACAGAAAATTTTGAAATTTTGCATGGACACTCTTTAGCATGTAAGCACTCGCTAAGAAAGGATTTTTTGATATTCAAATTTTTATGTATTTTTAGAGGGGTTTGAATTTTTAGTTGGTTAGAGTAGGCAAGCCTAGGCAGCATGCGTTGCTAGGACGATAAAAGGTCAGATGTTACCAAATACTGTTTCATAGTATTATTTTTATTTGCGGTTCATTTCAACTATGATGGTACACCTTGAACCTGGTGATTGTCCATCCGAGGTAATAATATTCCGAACCCCTGCACAGCCTCCTCACACATCAGCATCCCCAGTCAGAACACTTCTTGGTAATGTTTGCAGCTATAATGGATGTTTCGAAATGACATCTTCGAAACATAAATTTTGACGTCCATTTATTATTGACAACGAATTATAACCGGTACTGGTTGATAACGGGTATTCTCTAGGTTTCGACAGTTTCAAGACATTTGAAGGAAATCAGCAGGTCCAAAACTGACATTTCATACGGTACAGCCATTTGTACATTTTGTAGATTTTTGAAACGTGTTTTCTAAAGATTATCACCCTTTTCTACCCAGGATCGGGCTGATGCCTTTTAGCACTTTCCTCCGAAGGAAAGTAGCTGTTTGAGGTTGGACTCATGACGGAATTTTTGAAAAATTTCTACAAATCTTTATCGATCCTACCTAGTAGACACCGAAAATGACCCCCGTTAAAATTTATATATATCTATATATATATATTTATATGTATATATATATATATATATATATATATATATATATATATATATATATATATATGTGTGTCTGTTAACACGATAGCGGCCAGAGTTTTTGTTTTTTTCGTCACGAAACTTGGTATATAGCATTCAATTAGCAAACGATTGAACGAGTTCGTTAACCACCAAAGTCGGTTCACCGGAAGGGGGGGTTTACCCCGAACCCAAAACACTAATTTGACTATGTCAGCCGTAATATTTGTTATATTTCAACGAAACTTGGTATTCGTAGTGGTAATATAGAGAGGAAAGTGAGATATAAAAATGAACTAAATCGGTTCATTAGGAGGGGGGGTTTACTCTGGACCCACAATACCAATTCGCCACTACCAGCCGTGATTTTTGGTATATTTCGACGAAACTCGGTATTCGTAGTGGTAATCTACAGTTAAATATGTGTTGTAAAAATAAACTAAATCGGTACATTAGAAGGGGGGGTTTACTCCGGACCCAAATTCCTCATATACTCATACCCGTCGTAATTTCTGCTGTATTGTAACGAAACGCGGTATACGTCGTGGGTAACTCATGAGAAAGAAGTGTTGTAAAAATGAGCTGAATCGGTCAATCGTAAAGCGGGGGTTTAATTTGTAATATATTTCAATAGAAAAGCCCGCCAAACGTAGGTTCACAAAGCCGCCGCAAGGAGCGCTTTCTACCACTAGAGTGACTGTATCCTGTTCCTGCGTTAGATCAAAATACGATAATATGAGGTTTTTTGTATTTATTACGTAGTGTAGTAGGTACCATGTGTAAACATAACTCTGGAAGCAAATTAATAATTGATCAGTTACTCATTACAAATTTAAAAGAGAACTATTCATGTTTTTATTTTATTTATGTAGGATATTTTAAGCAAATTGTTCTGGAAAGCAGTCTGACCTACCCAAATTCTGAGGAAAGTGCTTAGTTATGCAGCTCCTGCGTGACGGACTTTTATTTTTTCTAAAGAAAATACACCTGGAAATCGGACCCACGACCTTTGGCACGGAGTGTTAAGTAATCACCCCTCAGCACTCACGGCGACCTGGCCTGCTTTTAGCACTTTCCTCCGAAGGAAAGTAGCTATTGAGGTTGGACTCATGACGGAAATTTTAAAAAATTTCTTCAAATCTTTATCGATCCTACCTAGTAGACACCGAAAATGACCCCCGTTAAAATTTATATATATCTATATATATATATATATATATATATATATATATATATATATATATATATATATATATATATATACACAGGGTGTCTATAAAAGAACTCCGGGGTTTTAAGACAAAATATTTTAATAAAGTAAAAAACGTGCATACATGTTTTATACATGATTAGAAAGCTTACATTTTCAAGATTTTTTAACAACTTAGTAAAGTTCAATGTGAGCTCCGTTAGTGGCACGACACACGTCGAAACGGTATTCTACCTCTTCCCATGTCCTGGCGAGCATGTCTGGGGGAACGGACGCCACGCAATGGGCGAGCAGATGGGGCGCCGCCACACTTCAGTTTGCGTGTGCGTGAGTCACTGGACGCTCGTTTCGGTAACAGGTGGATTGGAAGGGAAGGACCTATTCCATGGCCACCAAGGAGCCCTGATATGACTCCGTTGGACTTTTTCTTCTGGGGGCATATCAAGAATCTTGTGTATGCAGAGAAAATTCGAGATGTTATCCATCTCAGGGAACGAATAGTGAATTGCGTGGCGTCCGTTCCCCCAGACATGCTCGCCAGGACATGGGAAGAGGTAGAATACCGTTTCGACGTGTGTCGTGCCACTAACGGAGCTCACATTGAACTTTACTAAGTTGTTAAAAAATCTTGAAAATGTAAGCTTTCTAATCATGTATAAAACATGTATGTACGTTTTTTACTTTATTAAAATATTTTGTCTTAAAACCCCGGAGTTCTTTTATAGACACCCTGTATATATATATATATATATATATATATATATATATATATGCATATATATATATATATATATATATATATATATATATATATATATATATATATATATATATATATATATATATATGTCTGTTAACACGATAGCGGCCAGAGTTTTTGTTTTTTCGTCACGAAACTTGGTATATAGCATTCAATTAGCAAACGATTGAACGAGTTCGTTAACCACCAAAGTCGGTCCACCGGAAGGGGGGGTTTACCCCGAACCCAAAACACTTATTTGACTATGTCAGCCGTAATATTTGTTATATTTCAACGAAACTTGGTATTCGTAGTGTTAATATAGAGAGAAAAGTGAGATATAAAAATGAACTAAATCGGTTCATTAGAAGGGGGGGTTTACTCCGGACCCACAATACCAATTCGCCACTACCAGCCGTGATTTTTGGTATATTTCGACGAAACTCGGTATTCGTAGTGCTAATCCACAGGTAAATATGTGTTGTAAAAATAAACGAAATCGGTTCATTAGGAGGGGGGGGGTTTAATCCGGACCCACAATACCAATTCACCACTACCAGCCGTGATTTTTGGTATATTTCGACGAAACTCGGTATTCGTAGTGGTAATCTACAGGTAAATATGTGTTGTAAAAAGAAACTAAATCGGTTCATTAGAAGGGGGGGTTTACTCCAGACCCAAATTCCTAATATACTTATACCGGTCGTAATTTCTGTTGTATTGTAACGAAACGCTGTATACGTCGTGGGTAACTCATGAGAAAGAAGTGTTGTAAAAATGAGCTGAATCGGTCAATCGGAAAGCGGGGGTTTAATTTGTAATATATTTGAATAGAAAAGCCGGCAGACGTAGGTTCACAAAGCCGCCGCAAGGAGCGCTTTCCACCCCTAGAGTGACTGTATCCTGTTCCTGCGTTAGATCAAAATACGATAATATGAGGATTTTTGTATTTATTACGTAGTGTAGTAGGTACCATGTGTAAACATAACTCTGGATGCAAATTAATAATTGATCAGTTACTCATTACAAAATGAGAACTATTCACGTTTTTATTTTATTTATGTAGGATATTTTAAGCAAATTGTTCTGGAAAGCAGTCTATACTACCCAAATTCTGAGGAAAGTGCTTAGTGATGCAGCTCCTGCGTGACGGACTTTTTATTATTTGTTAAACACGCTCCCCTGGAGCTAATTTTTTCTTCTTCTTTATATTGTACATTTTTTTTTTATCAATAAATCATGTTTACTATGGAAATCATTCAATTCGTAAGTGAATTGACATAAATAAGATTATGGCACTCTCGGTGTACAACTCGCTTTTCGGAAAATTTTTATTGCGAGAACCATTTTTATGGATTGAGCACCATATGTGTTTAGTAAGGTAAAATAAAAATAGGTACAGATAATTGGTAGATTTTTTTGGTACATAGTTAAAACCAATGCTAATTTTTTTCTCCTGTACATTTAAGATTTCATTAGTTCAAGAAAAATTATATTTCGGCGACTAATTCACTCAGAATAACTGACAACTGTTATTGCAGGCCCATTGTGAAGGCCGAATCGGTTAACAAGGATTGTCGAATGGCACGTCCTCAAGAAATAAGGAGAGCAGTAGTTAACTTTTTTTTTTTTCTTTCTTAAATTGTGGGCTTTTTTACCACATTGAAACTGATGGTAGGGGCTAAAGGTTTTCGACGAAGAGTTAAGAATTTGAGAAAAAACGTACTATTAAGCCGTTTAATGAATGTTACTCTAATGACATTTTGCGGATTAAAAAAAAATATTAAATTGTCAACCCTTAGAATCATCTTTTAATCAGCATTAACAAAATGTCGATTTCTTATCTCGCCGTTTAGTAAGGAATATTTTCTGAAAGTGCACATATTTTCTTGTAATTACCAGAGATTGGTGTTCACATTATGTTCCTTTCTCGTACGAGGGAAAAGCGCTTTAATACTAGCTCAGCACCTTCTGAACGCTTTTACTTAGCACAAGTTAATTGCCCCTGAGCACGGGTTGCTACTTGAAATTAGAACCATTTTGCTGACAGGACGGGAACTACGTAAAGGCTATGGAAATTATAATGGATTATCATGGATATGTTAGGAGGGATGATGAGAAATATAACTCATATTAGTGATATAGTAAAAAAAATCCAATCTTATATCAATATTAGGAATAGATAAAAGCCTATGACTAAACATCAAGAGAGGGCTAGGTGAAGTAAATAAAATTAAATATGGTATTTTTACAAATTCACCTTGGGAATAATTTTGAATTTGTCTGTCATTAAAAGGGGGAGGAAATATTGAATTTGTGTTTTTTTTTTTGTTTTTTTTTTAGTTTAACTACGTTTTGCTTTGATTAGAAAACAATAACTAAATGTCAGGCTGTACCGTATGAAATGTCAGTTTTGGACTTGCCGATTTCCTTCAAATGTCTTGAAACTGTCGTGGCTCCTACTCCGAGTTCTTCGGCACATTCCCTAGTGCTTTTTGAGGGACAAGCTTCAACCCTTTCTTTCAGGTGGTCTTTGTCAAGCTTGGTTTCTGGCCTTCCTCGCTCCTCGTTGACAAGGACAAAATTTCCACTTCGAAACCTGGAAAGCCACCGGTAAACAGTTCGTTCATTCACCGTTCCCTCCCCCGAACGCCGTGTTAATGTTCATACACGCCCCAGCAGCGCTATGGTCGAGCTTAAATTCATAACGGAAAATAATACGGATTTCCGTTGAAGTCATAATTTAAGTTTTATTTTTTTCTCAGAGGATCGTTCTCACAACACAGTACGCAAATGACTGATTAAATAATAGGAATAAAAGAGCTTTAATTCTATATAAATAACAACGATGTTTGTAAATAATTAAATAAAAAAGGGAAAGGATTGAATCGCAAAGCAAACAAAACTGACATTTCATACGTACAGCCTACGTACGTATGAATCATACGTTCAGGCTGTAGGTACAGGCCGTTAAGATACGTAATTCCCAATTCCAGCTTCGTAAACTAGACCAAATTTACTTGCAGAAAAAGTAGATTGTGTCAATTATACACCATCAAAAGGGGGCTAAAAAAACAGTTTATACTTGGAGGTAAGACATTCTCTAGGCCGTACAAGCAAAGAATCAGCTGCTGCAAGCATCTTCTACATTAATTAATGTTAGACTGCGTTTTAGGCCCTTTTCAGGGGTTTTATAATTTACAAAGCCTACTTTTTCTTCAAGTACATTTGGTGGACAGTGAAGGTGTCAACCAAAAAAACAACAAAAACACAAAATTTAAAATTCCTCCCTCTCTGTTGGGAATTGACCCTCAGCCCAAAGGACCATTTGTGTTCCATGTCTGTATTCTGTGTGTATATCTACCTCCTTAAGTATTCGTCAGCACTTAAGTTACACCCTGTAAACACACACACACACACACACATATATATATACAGGGTGTCCCAAATATGACGGCTCAAACTAATTTTGCGGCCAAACGGTTTGTCTGAGAAAAAAATGTCACAGGCTAAAGTTGTAGGGCTTGACCTAAGCTTTCTAAATATGTCAATAATTTAACATATTGACCGCGCATGTGCGCTCGGCGCTAGATGAAATGTTGAGGTTTGCAGATGACCCCTATTATTATGCACATCATTATAAAGGGAATTAAAAAACAAACTCTTTGCTGCAAACCGCACTTCGATATCTTTAAAGTCAAATATGTTTCGTGCGATTCAAATTTCATTGTTTTAAATTAAAACGATTTTTTGAAGCACTTACAGAGGTCGGTTATGAATGTGTGATACATGACTTTGAGATATTTTTTCCTCAACTTTCTGAAAAAAATATGGCCGATCCTCTAAAAGAAATGTTTTTCCTAATAACTTTAATACAATTGAAAATAAGGCATATTTATTAAGTATTTATTCTTTAGGGAACAACTAAGCTCATCTGATCATTCATGTTATCTCCCTCACATCCATATCCCTATTTGAAAGGTCTTGATGCAAGGATGAGGTGGTACTTACTGCACTGAAGTGTACGGCGAACATTTATTCTTGAAATCCGTGTTTCTCTGGCAATCTCCCGAAAACTGATGTGGGGATTTCTCCTAACAAGGTCCAAGATGGTGTCCTGGTCTCTTCAACGATGTCTTCTGGTGAAAGAGAAATGTCCTTGTCGGGCTTTTGACACCAGACGCAAAATCGTTTTGTAAGACGGATGAACTCGGCTTGGGTAACACTGCCATCCAAGGTTTACGTCTACACTCCCCGAAAAAAAATAATCATATCCACAATGTCACAACTTGTGAATTTCATGGTTGAAAGTGAATATTACACTAATAATGAACAAAAGCAAAATAATGAACCATAATCCAATAAGGAATATCGGATCCAAAGGATTAGATAGATAACATGAATGATCAGATTTAGATTAATTAATCCCTAAAGAATAAATACTTAAAAAATATGCCTAAATATTTAAAAATATACTTAAAAAATATTTTCAATTTTATTAAAATTATTAGGAAAAATATTTCTTTTAGAGGATCGGCCATATTTTTTTCAGAAAGTTGAGGAAAAAATATCTCAAAGTCCTGTATCACACATTCATAACCGACCTCTGTAAGTGCTTCAAAAAAATCGTTTTAATTTAAAACAATGAAATTTGAATCGCACGAAATATATTTGATTTTAAAGATATCGAAGTGCGGTTTGCAGCAAAGAGTTTCTTTTTTAATTCCATTTATGATGTGCATAATAATAGGGGTCATTTGCAAATCTAAACATTTCAGCTAGCGCCGAGCGCACATGCGCGGTCAATATGTTAAATAATTGACATATTTAGAAAGCTTATGTCAAGCCCTACAACTTTTGCTTCTGACATTTTTTTTCAGACCAACCGTTTGGCCGCAAAATTAGTTTGAGCCGTCTTATTTGGGACACCCTATATATAAAAGGTTGTCATTTTCGGTATGTAGTACTCAGCATAATTTTTTTAAATTGCTATGAGTACAACCTCTAAAACTACTACATTCCTTCTTAAAGTACATTTAGAGAAATATTTTATGTCCAACAGTAATGAATCGTTGGAGGCAGATAGAATATTTTTCTATTAAATTATTTAACTATAATACTAAAAGTAATACATCAGAATTAAAATTTAAATAATTTGATATTTTGGGAGTATTTGAATGGTATTGGTAAAATGTAAGGAAATCCCTATCGGGAGAGTGCAGAAGTCGGAATAATCCCTCATCATCCAGACTCTGACATTTCTGTCCTTCATCTCAACCCCCCCCCCCCTTATTTTCCCGCATTTTTCTAAATGTTTCTCTCGTTTTAGCGCGGTTCCTCCCACCCGCTATACAGAGGAAACCCGCTTATTAGGTTGACCTCATGACGCAATCCGGAAGTGCTGACACGAAAATTTCATGTTTTAAATCATGTCTGTTCGCTCTCTAGCTGGCTCAAAAATGGTCCGATTTTGATGAAATTTGGTACGAAAATCTTTCGTCTAATTTGAAAGCTCTAGTTTGTTAACCAGCAGAATCCGTTAACCGGAAGATGCATTTTGGAGCGAAATTTGCGCAAAAAATGTTAAAGCTTACGTTTTAGAGCTCATATGCTTGCAGGTTCCATTTTTAAAGCGATATCTGTAACCGTTTTCAAGAAACATTGAAACACTTACTTTTCCAAACTAATTTTCAGTTTGGGTTTTCCGAAACGATTAATTCAGTTGAAACTTGTTCCAGAAGTTTGATACTCCTCAAATCTATGATAGGTTTAGGATTTTCGTATATTTTCCTCGTTCGTATATATCTCCACAACGGTTGTGAAATCGTGGTAAGTGGAAGGTACCCATTCGAAACCAACCTCAATTCAAAAATTGTCATTCAACACAATTAATCTTCCAATTATATCCCCTTTAGCCGATTTATTCATATGAAATATTTTATCAAGAAAATAAGGTGTAACGCAGGTTGCCTATGTTCTCCTCAAAATTCATCTTCAGAAAAATGACAGAATGATCCACAGAAAAATGGTGTTCCTCAGGAAGAAGACACGAGAAAGAGAGGTGAGGATAATAGGGTTATGGACCAATATGTCGCACAATGGCGGCAAATTTTTAGCGCCAACTCTATATTGATTGGTTCATTACTGAACGATAAACTGATCAGGCCCTATCTTGGGCTCCCCATCGCCACTCCCTACAAATATTAGGGTCTGTTCACTTCACCGAGCAGAGACTAATAGAACTTCATTCTTGTGTTAACAGTGACCAAAAGGAGAACTTCACTGTCGTATTGATAATGTCTTATGAATTTTATTTCATAAATATAAATTTATTGACATGTTAAGGATTATCAACAGGAATTTCCGAGGCATAAATTATTTCCACCATAATTTACATTTCTTCCTCACCTCAGCATTTTTAAAGTGAAGATGGAGATAGTTAGCCGTTGCAGAGATACGAAGACAAGGTATAGTTGGGATTCGGCTAGGAGAAAAACGTCAGACTTTCAGGAAGAAATCTGTATTTGGACGTTTCGGCTGCACATTGGCAGGCTTCTTCAGCTAAAAAAAATACAAATTATAAGTAAAAAAATAAATATACAACTTGTAAGTAAAAAACAGGCCGAAATGAGCGTAGTATATATTTCGTATAGGTAACCATGGTTACCTAAGTTGGACAACAAAGTAAGTTGTCCTCGAGGT
Source organism: Gonocerus acuteangulatus (assembly GCA_946811695.1). Taxonomy (NCBI): domain Eukaryota; kingdom Metazoa; phylum Arthropoda; class Insecta; order Hemiptera; family Coreidae; genus Gonocerus; species Gonocerus acuteangulatus. Next base: position 12,482,886 of record OX328128.1, read on the forward strand.
CTTGCTCCGTCCCCCCTAGGCATTCTCTAGTGGTACGTATCTATATATTAATGCTTATAAATTGTATTCACTTATAGAATAGATTGTATTTTCTCACTATGTGAAAAATGTTCCTTTTTTCTACTGATTATTGTTGTAGTTTGTTGTACTGTTTACTTACTACTTTCTACATGCTGTTTACTTTCCAACTACCGTATTTTCATTGTTTAAAAATAAGATTGGTTACAATTTATTGTCTTGATGTATATACTACGCTCATTTCGGCCTGTTTTTTACTTACAAGTTGTATATTTATTTTTTTACTTATAAGTTGTATTTTTTTTAGCTGAAGAAGGCTGCCAATGTGCAGCCGAAACGTCCAAATACAGATTTCTTCCTGAAAGTCTGACGTTTTTCTCCTAGCCGAATCCCAACAATGCCTTGTCTTCGTATCTCAGCATTTTTATTTATCAGCTAATGAAATTTTATTACATGACGTTTCGGCCTCAGGGCCATCCAATAGAAAAACTTTTTTTTTCCTCCCTAGAAACGATTGTTAACCCTTTTCAACCTAAAAATGGAGTTAACACATTGTTACTGCAAACATTTCAATTGCAAATGATATACTTTTATCATTTCAAATTTCCTTTTATAATATAAAATAACGCAGTTTTTTTTTTTACAGTGAAATAATTCTGCTATATTTACAACAGTCCTGTAACAGACCACGAGGGCCCTGAGGGGCAAATACTATGGAGGTATTTGATTCACGACCATACGGCACACTAGGGAGATAGTGTGGTCAGTACTATGCTTCGGCCGCTTGATTTTCCCCTTGGCTGATTCGACTGTTAGAGTCATTAGCACCCAAGGTACCCATTATTAAATTAATTAAAGGCTGGGTTGGCCTAGGGACTGTCAGGAAGGCCGAATTCAACCCATGAACGAAGACACTAGAAAAAAAAATCTTTAGTGCTTGCTCGGGGTCCAGTGCTTTACCACTGAGCTAACCATATATATATATATATATATATATATATATATATATATATATATGAAACGGTTGTATTTAGGGTAGGCACTAAGAAAATACCACATCCGTCAGCTGCAGATATATAACATTAGACACTAAATGTGGGATCCTCTGTTTAGAAATACATGTAACTCCGAACAATAAATTCACTTTGAATGTAAATTAGCCATTTTAACGCCTGGTTAAATATTATATTACGATGCCATTTTAAGCCAATGACTTGTATAAGGCTGTTTACATTTGTGTTTCACAAACACAGTTAATTCTCCTGTCACAGCTGTCAGTCCAGCGGGTGGGTTCGGTCTTGTGTTTAAACCTTCAAAGCAATTTAACTTGTCATTTGATTGTACACGTGCCGTTCAATATTGAAACAATAGGGTATTCTGTAGACGGTGTTTTTCCAGCATAAGAAAATTATATCTCCACAGTATCAAATTCACTTTTTTAAAAAACACAAGTCTGCAAAATAAAATATTTCTGATCAGCTACAGGGAATTTTCTAGTTAAATTTAATTGGTGCGCTGAATAAGAATTTGGGCTCAATTTTATAAAAATCTAGTTTCGTTTCCTTGCAAAATATGTGGCGTGTGGACCGAAAAAACCGGATGTGAATCTAGAAAAAAAAACGCAATACTTTTTATTATGAACAAACTAAACAATTTTTTCATTTTTATAATTTCATCACAAAATGCATAAAAAATTCAATGATGAATCTACTATCATCGCCCAGCCAAAACCACTTGACAAAAAAATTTGAAATTTTGCATGGACACTCCCTGCATGGAAAGGGTTTTTAACCGGGTTAGAGTAGATTTTTAGTTGGTTAGAGCAGACAAGCCTAAGCATTGCTAGGACGATAACAGGTCTGCTGTTACCGTAGTGTACCTATTTCATAATATTGTTTTTATTTGCTGTTCATTTCTAACTATGAAGGCAGACCTTGAATTACTAGAAATAAACTGTGATTTTGTCTCTCGTCGAGTTTACGCTATACCTGGTGATGGTATATCCGAGGTAATAATATCCCGAACCCTTGCACAGCTTCCTCACCCATCGGCATCCCCAGTCAGAGCACTTCTTGGTAATGCTCGCAAATATAATGGGTGTTTCGAAATTACATTTCGGAAACATAATTTTTTTAATTTTAACGTCCATTTATTATTGACAACAAATTTTAACCTGTACTGGTCAAACTCCTGTTACTGGTAATTTATAGATAATGGGTTATCTCTAGGTTATATGTTTGTTGTCACTGGTCCGTAGCGCCCCAGTGTCCAGACACATTATACTTTGATAGCTTGGAAATTGATGAATAACACATTGTATGACTAGAACCGTGCTATAATAAACTGTACAAAATTATATAATAGCGTTAATTTTGATGATACATTATTTAACACAATAAAATAACTAATTATCTTCCGTGACGAAGCACGGGTATACAGCTTGTACACGTTTAATACATGTATTTGGGTGTTTGTTAGAAAATGAGAAAGAAAAAATTGTGCTAAATGTTGTAAGAAGTCAAAAATATAGGAAAAACGTTTGAGATTTAATAATTTCATTACAAATTTGGGAAGTCATCAACTAAATGGCTGCCCGAGGGTAATACTGAGACCCGTAAAGGATCCATGTCCCTTCAGAAAGTAAAGTTTCTAGTCTTATAGAGAGGCCGACCTTTATGTCTTCGATCTCTTACAGCATCTAAGGACTTCACTGGAGAACTTTTCCTTCTAGAAGAAACATCAGTAGTGGAGAATAATTTTCCTCGAAGCATTAAGTAAATTGAAGCGATTTTTAGAATTTTGCTAGAGCGTCTTAAAAATATAAATGGAAATACAAATAAACGCAAAAAGTGCTTCAGTCCATTTTTTCCCAATATGAGTTAGTGATGGATTCGTTGTCTCAGAAGGCCCCTATGAAAGGTAACAACAAATTTTGGTAAATTTGTAGTTTGCAGCCTCCTCTGAACCGCAAATTTTCAAATGTTACGCGATAAGGTATATTCAGGCTCTAAACACGATCTCGTTAAAAAAAAGTCGCTCTCAACTAGGAATGAAGTTGCTAAGCACTAAAGTTCACGGTTATAAAAGCTGGCGTAAACAAAGTATTTGTAAACATGCGCATGTGCAGGGATGTTAAATTGGGAAACAAAGAACTACTGGGAACAGAGTGACTACTTCTGTAGGGCCTCCCAGATTTCTGGGGTAATAGTCAGACTTCCCACGGGGACTAGTCCTATCGGGAAGTGGAGTCCGCTGTGCCTTCCTGTTCCTTCCAGATCTCTTTCCACCTGATCCTGTCCCTGGCAGTCCTCATCCACACAGCACCAGCCTTGCTGTGCATGAAATCGGCCCATCTCTTCTTCTGCCTTCCTCTTCTTCTCTTCTGTCCATATGGGATCCATTCCGCAGCCTGCTTTGCCAACCTGTCATTGCCTTGTCGAGCAACGTGCCCCGCCCAGGTCCACTTGGTCTTCTTTGCATGGAGTAGGACATCCTTCATTCCTGTTTGTGTCCTTATATGCGCGTTTGTTACTTTCTGCATCCTTTTAACGTTGAGAATACATCTCTCAACTGAGCGCTGCGTATTGTATATAGCTTAACTTTTATTTAAGGATCACGAAAAAAGTATTCTAAGAGATTAGTCCCGTCGAGCGAGAGGGTTGATAAAGTTGGTCGGAAAATTCGTGTACATGATATAACAGCAGTCTGAAATTTTGACTAAACAATCTTTGCCTATTAAATAAGTGAATTCCTAAAGCCAGATGTTTTGATTGGATCTAAGAAACTGCAAGATGATTGAAAACATAAACGTCGTAAAAAGAGTTTTGCAAATACTGCTTGGGTAATTGGCGCCCGAAGTATGGCTCTCCAGCGAGAGTTGATCTTTGCCTATTAAATAATTGAATTCCTAAAGCCAGATGTTTTGATTGGATCTAAGAAACTGCAAGATGATTGTAAACATAAACGTCGTAAAAAGAGTTTTGCAAATACTGCTTGGGTAATTGGCGCCCGAAGTATGGCTCTCCAGCGAGAGTTGATCTTTGCGATCATTATGGAGATCCAATCAAAATCCTGATTTTGGAATTGACTTTATTCAATATGTGAAAACTGCTTACGCAAAGTTTCACACGGCTGTTATATCATCGGAACAAGCATGAATTTTCCGACCAACTTCTTAATGCTCTGGCTCGACTTTGTGACATTAAAAATCTCTTGGAGTATTTTTTCCGTTATACTTCCATAGTAGTTCAGCAATATACAAATGTTCAGACGGGTTTTCAATCATTCCATGGCAATTGAAAATAGTTTGAGGCTATACTGACTTTCTCATTTCCAAACGACCCAGACTCACTAGCAATAGTTGAGATTTTGGCCAACAGTAAATAAAGTTTCCTAAAATATCTTGAATCCAGCCAGGTGTTCGATTATGACCAATTTTCCCTACTAGCTCTTGTAATTTAAATTTTTACTGTCTAATACTATGTAGGCAGATTCAATGAAAATGAACCCAAATTGCGAGAGCAGGATTTTATTATTTTTCACATGCAAAATCAGAGAATATTTTTAGATCAATAAAACATGTCCTACACAGTTGAATAATAAACATGTTCTTAACTTTCTACATTATTAATACATTTGGAGCAGTCGCCGCTGTGAACCTATATTGCAAGCTTGAGACAATTTCCACTTACAATAGAGAAAGACAAGGATCTCTCTCTAGGGGGTTTACTTAGGGACTGGTGTTGTAATGAGTCCTTTGCTAGAGAGGGCGCCCCCCCCCCGTCCCTGTTTGTATATTCATAAGGTTCCACTATTGGCTCTGCAACAGGTTATACCCCCCTTAGTAGGCTTAGTACTAATCCTTCTTCGAGCTGTTTTAGCAGGATAAACGGCAGTCATCATCCAGTTATTATACCCACAGGCGTAGCAATGCTCCGTCTAATATGCTCAATTATGCGTCATTAATATGCAAAATGAAGTCAATATCTCTTTGGGTTAATTTATTGTTGAATTCACCGTGATTTGTAGATGCTATTGTAAGAGCTAAGGTTCCGTAGAGTTCCTATTCCTACTTAACAGTCTTCTAAATGTTTATAAATTCTAATAGTAGGTGGAACTAAATATCATTTGTATGTGGCGGGGTACGCATTAAACACTACCAAATACACTGGGCAAAAAAAAAGTCCGACTCGCAGGAACTGCGTCATCTTAGCGCGGTTTCTTTCTTATCCCTAGTCTCATTTGGAAAGATTAAAATATAAAGAGTTATTACTTTGGTTCCACCTTTCTTCAAATGGGTTTATGGCCTTACCTAGATGGGTCGGTCAGCTCCACAATCCACTTCTAGAGATACTTTTTTGAGAGTTCAAAGCATTTAAAAATATCATATTCATATTTTCTTGTGTTCTTCTACTATAGTAATAATTCTACAAATAAATGAAATTTAAAAAAAAAAAAAAAAAAAAAAAAAAAAAGACACAAACAGCACAAAGGCAGTTGATAATTTCCTCAAGGCGGCTTCGAATCTCTCACTTGGAAAGGTATATTTCTAACCATAATTTTTTTTCTTATTTTACGTATCCTGTTTTATTGTCAAAAACATTCTCCTACTATAAGCAATTAAAAAATAACAAGAAATAAAAATAGACAAAGAGAACTGTTCAAATAAACGAAATCAATCACTTCAAAGTTTTAAGGACTTATTTCTCCGATTGACATCGCCTAATCAAAAATGTCTTTAGAACCTTTTTTGTAGATAATTTATAAAGCTATCGCCTTAAAAATAGTTTCATTAGTTTTTCTAGGCCAATAAACCTATAAAATGTGTACTCACAAGCATTCTAAGAGGAACGATTTCTTTCGCGCGAATTTCGCTCCAAAACCATTTTCCGGACGGATGCTGCTGGTAAACGAACTTGACCTTTCAAATTAGACGAAAGATTTTTGTACTAAATTTCATAAAAATCGGACCATTATTCGCTTTGCTAGACCGCGAACAGGCAAAAATACATATATATATATACAAATTTTAACCACCGTTATTTTCGTTCTCTAGGGGTTCTGAAATGTTCTAGTCGGCTCTTCCGGATTGCGCCATGACGTCAACCTTTTAAGCGGGGTTCCTCCCTATGGAGTGAGAGAAAATTGGATTTTGCCGGACTTCTCAAATACCTAATTTCTAACTGGCCTCGGAGATTTCAGCTCGTACTTAAAATGATTTAATGTTAATGTTTGAGAGTTTTGCGACTGTGGAGATGGAGGTAATGCAGTGGAGCATATCCTGCTGTGGTACGCGAAAGAATGCATGCGCAGTGGCCATGTACGAAAAAGAAGACTGTAGGTATGTTTTACAGTACATTACATAAGTTCGTCGGGTGGACCTAAAGGATATTTATGTTCCTGAATTTGAGCAGAAGGCTCTAAACAAATTAATTTTATCTTATAGATTACTAAGGCTACCAACGAATAGCTGAAACGTCCTTAATACAGATTGCCTGACTACATAAATGTTTAATCTTAATACATAATGGTTAAAAGAATCGATCTTACGGGCATCTAAATTGCTGAAAGAATTGACAAAAAATAATAGAGCCTTCTCTGTTGATTACTGCCACCAAAGCGCTGAAACACGAATTGTCTCATCAAAGAGACAGAACTCAGTGCTTTAATGAATGAACCTAAAAGCGTCCAAACCTAAAAGTGACAAGGTCCGAGGAAACAGACGTCAGGAGACCCGGCAGTGCTGCTATCAGCAATTAGAAAAGTCTTCTCATTAAACGCGAAACTCTTTCAACGGATCCTCGTCATCGTTAGCGGCGGGAGAAATGCTCCTGATTAAAAGTACAATTCTACCCCTTACACCTGTCATCTGATATTCCCGGACTACAAAGGTTTCGAACTCGTTCCTTCTACAGGGTCATTATTAACGAATAGACTAATGAACTATTAATACTCACTTCGTACAAGTTATTAAGGTTATAATTTATATTATGTTTACTTTGGAGACACGAGGATCGGAGCTAGAAAGGTATGAACGTTCATCTGCCATGCAGTGAAAACCTTGCAGTGTTTTGGCCATAAAAAAACACCAAGTAAACAACTTTCCTCTGCGATCAAAGGGAGTTTAAATAATAAAATTGGAATGCCCACATATTGGACCCTCGACCCGAGCACATTTCATGCAACGATTTTCAAGATTTCTCATTTTTTCTCTATTAACCCTCTGACAGTATGATTCATAACTTGGTCTGGCACAACTCATCTGTGAGATCAAGTACACAAACATGCATTAAATTTCATTGTAATATAGAAACATATTACTTAGAGGCTCAAAATTATTAAAACATACCTATTGTCTTATAATAAAAACAAGTTTTATAATTATAAAACATTTTTGTACAAATACATTTTCAACTCAATGAAAGTTTCAGTCTGTTAAGTGTTTTCTAAAAAAAAAAAAAAAAGTCAGTCCCGTAACAGGCCACGAGGGCCCTGAGGGGCAGATACTATAGAGGTATCTGATTCATGACCATACGGCATACTAGGGAGATAGTGTGGTCAGTACTATGCTCCGGCCGCCTGATTTCCCCTTGGCCGCTTCGACTGCAGTCATTAGCACCCGAGGTACCCATTATTAATTAAATTAATTAAAGGCTGGGTTGGCCTAGAGACGGCCAGGGAGGCCGAATAGAAGAAAAAATCTTTAGTGATTGCTCGGGATTTGAACTCAGGCCTCCAGCTTATTAGGCCAGCACTCTACCACTGAGCTAACCTCGCACCTCTAAATAATTAGTCATGTATATTTATATTTAAAATAATTACGAATTAAAATTATCACTTAAAACACAGGAATATTTGATCTAGAAGACAATCTAGATTTTGGAATAAAAAAGTACAATTAATTCCCACGTTCTGGCGCAACTCATGTGGCATTTTAGTTCAAGAGAGATGCTTCTTTAATTTTCAATAATTAAGTCTGTAATCCATGAAAAGTAATATTTAATAGCAATATCACAATATTTAAGTTACATTTGCCCAAAAAAATGCAATTATTTGCCAAAAAAAATGAAATTAGTTAACATAGTGATCACGCGCAATTAATCTCACAGATTCAAACTACTCTTATGGCGTCGGAGAAAGTATTGTATCTAAAGTGGAAGTCCTAGTCTCTGTTGGGAAACACAGAAACTTGGTAGACCAAAACACATTCTCCTCATCTCACATATTAAATGCGCCCGATGGAGGGTAAAAACACAATTTACGTGTATCATCTTTCCTCAACGAACAAAGGGGTTTTAAATACTCAAAGTCCGACTCGCAGGAACTGCGTCATATTTGCGCGATTCCGTTGTTATCCTTAGTTTCATTTGGAAAGATTGAAATAGAAACAGTTATTATATTGTTTCCACCTTTCGTGAAATGCTTTTATGGCCCAAGATACAAAGAGCCAACGTACCCTTACCTAGCAGGGTCGGCCAACCCCCAACATCCACAATAACCCAAAAGAAATACTTCTTTCACAGTTCAAATACTTCTTTCACAGTTCTTCTTGTCTTCTTCTACTATAATACTAATTCTACAAATAAAATGCAATTTAAAACAAACAAACAATGAAAAGTGAGCTAAAATACTACAATAACCCGTTCAAAAAAAAAAAAAAAATACATTTCATGATTTAAGCACTTCTTTCTCAGATTTACATCGACTAATCGAAAATTGCTTCAGAACCTTTTTTGTAGAAAATTAAAATTACATTCCTTTTACTTACAACGATTTCCCGACCGTTTTTGCGGTTTTAAGGAAAATATACGAAGTACCCAAAACTTTTTATGTCTATAAATAAAATAGTTTATTCTAATCCTTCCTTAACTCCAAACGTAACCATAATTTAGTAAGCTTTTGAATGATTACGTTCCTTTTACTTACCACGATTTCCCGACCGTTTTTGCGGTTTTAAGGAAAATATACGAAGTACCCAAAACTTTTTATGTCTGTAAATAAAATAGTTTATTCTAATCCTTCCTTAACTCCAAACGTAACAATAATTTAGTAAGCTTTTGAATGATTACATTCCTTTTACTTACCACGATTTCCCGACCGTTTTTGAGATTTTAAGGAAAATATACGAAGTACCCAAAACTTTTTATGTCTATAAATAAAATAGTTTATTCTAATCCTTCCTTAACTCCAAACGTAACCATAATTTAGTAAGCTTTTGAATGATTACGTTCCTTTTACTTACCACGATTTCCCGACCGTTTTTGAGATTTTAAGGAAAATATACGAAGTACCCACAACTTTTTATGTCTATAAATAAAATAGTTTATTCTAATCCTTCCTTAACTCCAAACGTAACAATAATTTAGTAAGCTTTTAAATGATTACATTCCTTTTACTTACCACGATTTCCCGACCGTTTTTGAGATTTTAAGGAAAATATACGAAGTACCCAAAACTTTTTATGTCTATAAATAAAATAGTTTATTCTAATCCTTCCTTAACTCCAAACGTAACCATAATTTAGTAAGCTTTTGAATGATTACATTCCTTTTACTTACCACGATTTCCCGACCGTTTTTGAGATTTTAAGGAAAATATACGAAGTACCCAAAACTTTTTATGTCTATAAATAAAATAGTTTATTCTAATCCTTCCTTAACTCCAAACGTAACCATAATTTAGTAAGCTTTTGAATGATTACATTCCTTTTACTTACCACGATTTCCCGACCGTTTTTGAGATTTTAAGGAAAATATACGAAGTACCCAAAACTTTTTATGTCTATAAATAAAATAGTTTATTCTAATCCTTCCTTAACTCCAAACGTAACCATAATTTAGTAAGCTTTTGAATGATTACATTCCTTTTACTTACCACGATTTCCCGACCGTTTTTGAGATTTTAAGGAAAATATACGAAGTACCCAAAACTTTTTATGTCTATAAATAAAATAGTTTATTCTAATCCTTCCTTAACTCCAAACGTAACAATAATTTAGTAAGCTTTTGAATGATTACGTTCCTTTTACTTACCACGATTTCCCGACCGTTTTTGCGATTTTAAGGAAAATATACGAAGTACCCAAAACTTTTTATGTCTATAAATAAAATAGTTTATTCTAATCCTTCCTTAACTCCAAACGTAACCATAATTTAGTAAGCTTTTGAATGATTACGTTCCTTTTACTTACCACGATTTCCCAACCGTTTTTGCGATTTTAAGGAAAATATACGAAGTACCCAAAACTTTTTATGTCTATAAATAAAATAGTTTATTCTAATCCTTCCTTAACTCCAAACGTAACAATAATTTAGTAAGCTTTTGAATGATTACGTTCCTTTTACTTACCACGATTTCCCGACCGTTTTTGCGATTTTAAGGAAAATATACGAAGTACCCAAAACTTTTTATGTCTATAAATAAAATAGTTTATTCTAATCCTTCCTTAACTCCAAACGTAACCATAATTTAGTAAGCTTTTGAATGATTACGTTCCTTTTACTTACCACGATTTCCCAACCGTTTTTGCGATTTTAAGGAAAATATACGAAGTACCCAAAACTTTTTATGTCTATAAATAAAATAGTTTATTCTAATCCTTCCTTAACTCCAAACGTAACAATAATTTAGTAAGCTTTTGAATGATTACGTTCCTTTTACTTACCACGATTTCCCGACCATTTTTGCGATTTTAAGGAAAATATACGAAGTACCCAAAACTTTTTATGTCTATAAATAAAATAGTTTATTCTAATCCTTCCTTAACTCCAAACGTAAACATAATTTAGTAAGCTTTTGAATGATTACGTTCCTTTTACTTACCACGATTTCCCGACCGTTTTTGAGATTTTAAGGAAAATATACGAAGTACCCACAACTTTTTATGTCTATAAATAAAATAGTTTATTCTAATCCTTCCTTAACTCCAAACGTAACAATAATTTAGTAAGCTTTTAAATGATTACATTCCTTTTACTTACCACGATTTCCCGACCGTTTTTGAGATTTTAAGGAAAATATACGAAGTACCCAAAACTTTTTATGTCTATAAATATAATTGTTTATTCTAATCCTTCCTTAACTCCAAACGTAACCATAATTTAGTAAGCTTTTGAATGATTACATTCCTTTTACTTACCACGATTTCCCGACCGTTTTTGAGATTTTAAGGAAAATATACGAAGTACCCAAAACTTTTTATGTCTATAAATAAAATAGTTTATTCTAATCCTTCCTTAACTCCAAACGTAACCATAATTTAGTAAGCTTTTGAATGATTACATTCCTTTTACTTACCACGATTTCCCGACCGTTTTTGAGATTTTAAGGAAAATATACGAAGTACCCAAAACTTTTTATGTCTATAAATAAAATAGTTTATTCTAATCCTTCCTTAACTCCAAACGTAACCATAATTTAGTAAGCTTTTGAATGATTACATTCCTTTTACTTACCACGATTTCCCGACCGTTTTTGAGATTTTAAGGAAAATATACGAAGTACCCAAAACTTTTTATGTCTATAAATAAAATAGTTTATTCTAATCCTTCCTTAACTCCAAACGTAACCATAATTTAGTAAGCTTTTGAATGATTACATTCCTTTTACTTACCACGATTTCCCGACCGTTTTTGAGATTTTAAGGAAAATATACGAAGTACCCAAAACTTTTTATGTCTATAAATAAAATAGTTTATTCTAATCCTTCCTTAACTCCAAACGTAACAATAATTTAGTAAGCTTTCGAATGATTACGTTCCTTATACTTACCACGATTTCCCGACCGTTTTTGCGATTTTAAGGAAAATATACGAAGTACCCAAAACTTTTTATGTCTATAAATAAAATAGTTTATTCTAATCCTTCCTTAACTCCAAACGTAACCATAATTTAGTAAGCTTTTGAATGATTACGTTCCTTTTACTTACCACGATTTCCCAACCGTTTTTGCGATTTTAAGGAAAATATACGAAGTACCCAAAACTTTTTATGTCTATAAATAAAATAGTTTATTCTAATCCTTCCTTAACTCCAAACGTAACAATAATTTAGTAAGCTTTTGAATGATTACGTTCCTTTTACTTACCACGATTTCCCGACCATTTTTGCGATTTTAAGGAAAATATACGAAGTACCCAAAACTTTTTATGTCTATAAATAAAATAGTTTATTCTAATCCTTCCTTAACTCCAAACGTAACCATAATTTAGTAAGCTTTTGAATGATTACGTTCCTTTTACTTACCACGATTTCCCGACCGTTTTTGCGATTTTAAGGAAAATATACGAAGTACCCAAAACTTTTTATGTCTATAAATAAAATAGTTTATTCTAATCCTTCCTTAACTCCAAACGTAACCATAATTTAGTAAGCTTTTGAATGATTACATTCCTTATACTTACCACGATTTCCCGACCGTTTTTGCGATTTTAAGGAAAATATACGAAGTACCCAAAACTTTTTATGTCTATAAATAAAATAGTTTATTCTAATCCTTCCTTAACTCCAAACGTAACCATAATTTAGTAAGCTTTTGAATGATTACATTCCTTTTACTTACCACGATTTCCCGACCGTTTTTGAGATTTTAAGGAAAATATACGAAGTACCCAAAACTTTTTATGTCTATAAATAAAATAGTTTATTCTAATCCTTCCTTAACTACAAACGTAACCATAATTTAGTAAGCTTTTGAATGATTACATTCCTTTTACTTACCACGATTTCCCGACCGTTTTTGAGATTTTAAGGAAAATATACGAAGTACCCAAAACTTTTTATGTCTATAAATAAAATAGTTTATTCTAATCCTTCCTTAACTCCAAACGTAACAATAATTTAGTAAGCTTTTGAATGATTACGTTCCTTTTACTTACCACGATTTCCCGACCGTTTTTGCGATTTTAAGGAAAATATACGAAGTACCCAAAACTTTTTATGTCTATAAATAAAATAGTTTATTCTAATCCTTCCTTAACTCCAAACGTAACAATAATTTAGTAAGCTTTTGAATGATTACGTTCCTTTTACTTACCACGATTTCCCGACCGTTTTTGAGATTTTAAGGAAAATATACGAAGTACCCAAAACTTTTTATGTCTATAAATAAAATAGTTTATTCTAATCCTTCCTTAACTCCAAACGTAACAATAATTTAGTAAGCTTTTGAATGATTACGTTCCTTTTACTTACCACGATTTCCCGACCGTTTTTGCGATTTTAAGGAAAATATACGAAGTACCTAAAACTTTTTATGTCTATAAATAAAATAGTTTATTCTAATCCTTCCTTAACTCTTAACGTAACCATAATTTAGTAAGCTTTTGAATGATTACATTCCTTTTACTTACCACGATTTCCCGACCGTTTTTGAGATTTTAAGGAAAATATACGAAGTACCCAAAACTTTTTATGTCTATAAATAAAATAGTTTATTCTAATCCTTCCTTAACTCCAAACGTAACCATAATTTAGTAAGCTTTTGAATGATTACGTTCCTTTTACTTACCACGATTTCCCGACTGTTTTTGAGATTTTAAGGAAAATATACGAAGTACCCAAAACTTTTTATGTCTATAAATAAAATAGTTTATTCTAATCCTTCCTTAACTCCAAACGTAACCATAATTTAGTAAGCTTTTGAATGATTACATTCCTTTTACTTACCACGATTTCCCGACCGTTTTTGAGATTTTAAGGAAAATATACGAAGTACCCAAAACTTTTTATGTCTATAAATAAAATAGTTTATTCTAATCCTTCCTTAACTCCAAACGTAACAATAATTTAGTAAGCTTTTGAATGATTACATTCCTTTTACTTACCACGATTTCCCGACCGTTTTTGAGATTTTAAGGAAAATATACGAAGTACCCAAAACTTTTTATGTCTATAAATAAAATAGTTTATTCTAATCCTTCCTTAACTCCAAACGTAACAATAATTTAGTAAGCTTTTGAATGATTACGTTCCTTTTACTTACCACGATTTCCCGACTGTTTTTGAGATTTTAAGGAAAATATACGAAGTACCCAAAACTTTTTATGTCTATAAATAAAATAGTTTATTCTAATCCTTCCTTAACTCCAAACGTAACCATAATTTAGTAAGCTTTTGAATGATTACATTCCTTTTACTTACCACGATTTCCCGACCGTTTTTGCGATTTTAAGGAAAATATACGAAGTACCCAAAACTTTTTATGTCTATAAATAAAATAGTTTATTCTAATCCTTCCTTAACTCCAAACGTAACCATAATTTAGTAAGCTTTTGAATGATTACGTTCCTTTTACTTACCACGATTTCCCGACCGTTTTTGCGATTTTAAGGAAAATATACGAAGTACCCAAAACTTTTTATGTCTATAAATAAAATAGTTTATTCTAATCCTTCCTTAACTCCAAACGTAACCATAATTTAGTAAGCTTTTGAATGATTACGTTCCTTTTACTTACCACGATTTCCCGACCGTTTTTGCGATTTTAAGGAAAATATACGAAGTACCCAAAACTTTTTATGTCTATAAATAAAATAGTTTATTCTAATCCTTCCTTAACTCCAAACGTAACCATAATTTAGTAAGCTTTTGAATGATTACGTTCCTTTTACTTACCACGATTTCCCGACCGTTTTTGCGATTTTAAGGAAAATATACGAAGTACCCAAAACTTTTTATGTCTATAAATAAAATAGTTTATTCTAATCCTTCCTTAACTCCAAACGTAACCATAATTTAGTAAGCTTTTGAATGATTACGTTCCTTTTACTTACAACGATTTCCCGACCGTTTTTGCGATTTTAAGGAAAATATACGAAGTACCCAAAACTTTTTATGTCTATAAATAAAATAGTTTATTCTAATCCTTCCTTAACTCCAAACGTAACCATAATTTAGTAAGCTTTTGAATGATTACGTTCCTTTTACTTACCACGATTTCCCGACCGTTTTTGCGATTTTAAGGAAAATATACGAAGTACCCAAAACTTTTTATGTCTATAAATAAAATAGTTTATTCTAATCCTTCCTTAACTCCAAACGTAACAATAATTTAGTAAGCTTTTGAATGATTACGTTCCTTTTACTTACCACGATTTCCCGACTGTTTTTGAGATTTTAAGGAAAATATACGAAGTACCCAAAACTTTTTATGTCTATAAATAAAATAGTTTATTCTAATCCTTCCTTAACTCCAAACGAAACCATAATTTAGTAAGCTTTTGAATGATTACATTCCTTTTACTTACCACGATTTCCCGACCGTTTTTGCGATTTTAAGGAAAATATACGAAGTACCCAAAACTTTTTATGTCTATAAATAAAATAGTTTATTCTAATCCTTCCTTAACTCCAAACGTAACCATAATTTAGTAAGCTTTTGAATGATTACGTTCCTTTTACTTACCACGATTTCCCGACCGTTTTTGAGATTTTAAGGAAAATATACGAAGTACCCAAAACTTTTTATGTCTATAAATAAAATAGTTTATTCTAATCCTTCCTTAACTCCAAACGTAACCATAATTTAGTAAGCTTTTGAATGATTACATTCCTTTTACTTACCACGATTTCCCGACCGTTTTTGAGATTTTAAGGAAAATATACGAAGTACCCAAAACTTTTTATGTCTATAAATAAAATAGTTTATTCTAATCCTTCCTTAACTCCAAACGTAACCATAATTTAGTAAGCTTTTGAATGATTACATTCCTTTTACTTACCACGATTTCCCGACCGTTTTTGAGATTTTAAGGAAAATATACGAAGTACCCAAAACTTTTTATGTCTATAAATAAAATAGTTTATTCTAATCCTTCCTTAACTCCAAACGTAACAATAATTTAGTAAGCTTTTGAATGATTACGTTCCTTTTACTTACCACGATTTCCCGACCGTTTTTGCGATTTTAAGGAAAATATACGAAGTACCCAAAACTTTTTATGTCTATAAATAAAATAGTTTATTCTAATCCTTCCTTAACTCCAAACGTAACCATAATTTAGTAAGCTTTTGAATGATTACGTTCCTTTTACTTACCACGATTTCCCAACCGTTTTTGCGATTTTAAGGAAAATATACGAAGTACCCAAAACTTTTTATGTCTATAAATAAAATAGTTTATTCTAATCCTTCCTTAACTCCAAACGTAACAATAATTTAGTAAGCTTTTGAATGATTACGTTCCTTTTACTTACCACGATTTCCCGACCGTTTTTGCGATTTTAAGGAAAATATACGAAGTACCCAAAACTTTTTATGTCTATAAATAAAATAGTTTATTCTAATCCTTCCTTAACTCCAAACGTAACCATAATTTAGTAAGCTTTTGAATGATTACGTTCCTTTTACTTACCACGATTTCCCAACCGTTTTTGCGATTTTAAGGAAAATATACGAAGTACCCAAAACTTTTTATGTCTATAAATAAAATAGTTTATTCTAATCCTTCCTTAACTCCAAACGTAACAATAATTTAGTAAGCTTTTGAATGATTACGTTCCTTTTACTTACCACGATTTCCCGACCATTTTTGCGATTTTAAGGAAAATATACGAAGTACCCAAAACTTTTTATGTCTATAAATAAAATAGTTTATTCTAATCCTTCCTTAACTCCAAACGTAAACATAATTTAGTAAGCTTTTGAATGATTACGTTCCTTTTACTTACCACGATTTCCCGACCGTTTTTGAGATTTTAAGGAAAATATACGAAGTACCCACAACTTTTTATGTCTATAAATAAAATAGTTTATTCTAATCCTTCCTTAACTCCAAACGTAACAATAATTTAGTAAGCTTTTAAATGATTACATTCCTTTTACTTACCACGATTTCCCGACCGTTTTTGAGATTTTAAGGAAAATATACGAAGTACCCAAAACTTTTTATGTCTATAAATATAATTGTTTATTCTAATCCTTCCTTAACTCCAAACGTAACCATAATTTAGTAAGCTTTTGAATGATTACATTCCTTTTACTTACCACGATTTCCCGACCGTTTTTGAGATTTTAAGGAAAATATACGAAGTACCCAAAACTTTTTATGTCTATAAATAAAATAGTTTATTCTAATCCTTCCTTAACTCCAAACGTAACCATAATTTAGTAAGCTTTTGAATGATTACATTCCTTTTACTTACCACGATTTCCCGACCGTTTTTGAGATTTTAAGGAAAATATACGAAGTACCCAAAACTTTTTATGTCTATAAATAAAATAGTTTATTCTAATCCTTCCTTAACTCCAAACGTAACCATAATTTAGTAAGCTTTTGAATGATTACATTCCTTTTACTTACCACGATTTCCCGACCGTTTTTGAGATTTTAAGGAAAATATACGAAGTACCCAAAACTTTTTATGTCTATAAATAAAATAGTTTATTCTAATCCTTCCTTAACTCCAAACGTAACCATAATTTAGTAAGCTTTTGAATGATTACATTCCTTTTACTTACCACGATTTCCCGACCGTTTTTGAGATTTTAAGGAAAATATACGAAGTACCCAAAACTTTTTATGTCTATAAATAAAATAGTTTATTCTAATCCTTCCTTAACTCCAAACGTAACAATAATTTAGTAAGCTTTCGAATGATTACGTTCCTTATACTTACCACGATTTCCCGACCGTTTTTGCGATTTTAAGGAAAATATACGAAGTACCCAAAACTTTTTATGTCTATAAATAAAATAGTTTATTCTAATCCTTCCTTAACTCCAAACGTAACCATAATTTAGTAAGCTTTTGAATGATTACGTTCCTTTTACTTACCACGATTTCCCAACCGTTTTTGCGATTTTAAGGAAAATATACGAAGTACCCAAAACTTTTTATGTCTATAAATAAAATAGTTTATTCTAATCCTTCCTTAACTCCAAACGTAACAATAATTTAGTAAGCTTTTGAATGATTACGTTCCTTTTACTTACCACGATTTCCCGACCATTTTTGCGATTTTAAGGAAAATATACGAAGTACCCAAAACTTTTTATGTCTATAAATAAAATAGTTTATTCTAATCCTTCCTTAACTCCAAACGTAACCATAATTTAGTAAGCTTTTGAATGATTACGTTCCTTTTACTTACCACGATTTCCCGACCGTTTTTGCGATTTTAAGGAAAATATACGAAGTACCCAAAACTTTTTATGTCTATAAATAAAATAGTTTATTCTAATCCTTCCTTAACTCCAAACGTAACCATAATTTAGTAAGCTTTTGAATGATTACATTCCTTTTACTTACCACGATTTCCCGACCGTTTTTGAGATTTTAAGGAAAATATACGAAGTACCCAAAACTTTTTATGTCTATAAATAAAATAGTTTATTCTAATCCTTCCTTAACTACAAACGTAACCATAATTTAGTAAGCTTTTGAATGATTACATTCCTTTTACTTACCACGATTTCCCGACCGTTTTTGAGATTTTAAGGAAAATATACGAAGTACCCAAAACTTTTTATGTCTATAAATAAAATAGTTTATTCTAATCCTTCCTTAACTCCAAACGTAACAATAATTTAGTAAGCTTTTGAATGATTACGTTCCTTTTACTTACCACGATTTCCCGACCGTTTTTGCGATTTTAAGGAAAATATACGAAGTACCCAAAACTTTTTATGTCTATAAATAAAATAGTTTATTCTAATCCTTCCTTAACTCCAAACGTAACAATAATTTAGTAAGCTTTTGAATGATTACGTTCCTTTTACTTACCACGATTTCCCGACCGTTTTTGAGATTTTAAGGAAAATATACGAAGTACCCAAAACTTTTTATGTCTATAAATAAAATAGTTTATTCTAATCCTTCCTTAACTCCAAACGTAACAATAATTTAGTAAGCTTTTGAATGATTACGTTCCTTTTACTTACCACGATTTCCCGACCGTTTTTGAGATTTTAAGGAAAATATACGAAGTACCCAAAACTTTTTATGTCTATAAATAAAATAGTTTATTCTAATCCTTCCTTAACTCCAAACGTAACCATAATTTAGTAAGCTTTCGAATGATTACGTTCCTTATACTTACCACGATTTCCCGACCGTTTTTGCGATTTTAAGGAAAATATACGAAGTACCCAAAACTTTTTATGTCTATAAATAAAATAGTTTATTCTAATCCTTCCTTAACTCCAAACGTAACCATAATTTAGTAAGCTTTTGAATGATTACATTCCTTTTACTTACCACGATTTCCCGACCGTTTTTGAGATTTTAAGGAAAATATACGAAGTACCCAAAACTTTTTATGTCTATAAATAAAATAGTTTATTCTAATCCTTCCTTAACTACAAACGTAACCATAATTTAGTAAGCTTTTGAATGATTACATTCCTTTTACTTACCACGATTTCCCGACCGTTTTTGAGATTTTAAGGAAAATATACGAAGTACCCAAAACTTTTTATGTCTATAAATAAAATAGTTTATTCTAATCCTTCCTTAACTCCAAACGTAACAATAATTTAGTAAGCTTTTGAATGATTACGTTCCTTTTACTTACCACGATTTCCCGACCGTTTTTGCGATTTTAAGGAAAATATACGAAGTACCCAAAACTTTTTATGTCTATAAATAAAATAGTTTATTCTAATCCTTCCTTAACTCCAAACGTAACAATAATTTAGTAAGCTTTTGAATGATTACGTTCCTTTTACTTACCACGATTTCCCGACCGTTTTTGAGATTTTAAGGAAAATATACGAAGTACCCAAAACTTTTTATGTCTATAAATAAAATAGTTTATTCTAATCCTTCCTTAACTCCAAACGTAACAATAATTTAGTAAGCTTTTGAATGATTACGTTCCTTTTACTTACCACGATTTCCCGACCGTTTTTGCGATTTTAAGGAAAATATACGAAGTACCTAAAACTTTTTATGTCTATAAATAAAATAGTTTATTCTAATCCTTCCTTAACTCTTAACGTAACCATAATTTAGTAAGCTTTTCAATGATTACATTCCTTTTACTTACCACGATTTCCCGACCGTTTTTGAGATTTTAAGGAAAATATACGAAGTACCCAAAACTTTTTATGTCTATAAATAAAATAGTTTATTCTAATCCTTCCTTAACTCCAAACGTAACCATAATTTAGTAAGCTTTTGAATGATTACGTTCCTTTTACTTACCACGATTTCCCGACTGTTTTTGAGATTTTAAGGAAAATATACGAAGTACCCAAAACTTTTTATGTCTATAAATAAAATAGTTTATTCTAATCCTTCCTTAACTCCAAACGTAACCATAATTTAGTAAGCTTTTGAATGATTACATTCCTTTTACTTACCACGATTTCCCGACCGTTTTTGAGATTTTAAGGAAAATATACGAAGTACCCAAAACTTTTTATGTCTATAAATAAAATAGTTTATTCTAATCCTTCCTTAACTCCAAACGTAACAATAATTTAGTAAGCATTTGAATGATTACATTCCTTTTACTTACCACGATTTCCCGACCGTTTTTGAGATTTTAAGGAAAATATACGAAGTACCCAAAACTTTTTATGTCTATAAATAAAATAGTTTATTCTAATCCTTCCTTAACTCCAAACGTAACAATAATTTAGTAAGCTTTTGAATGATTACGTTCCTTTTACTTACCACGATTTCCCGACTGTTTTTGAGATTTTAAGGAAAATATACGAAGTACCCAAAACTTTTTATGTCTATAAATAAAATAGTTTATTCTAATCCTTCCTTAACTCCAAACGTAACCATAATTTAGTAAGCTTTTGAATGATTACATTCCTTTTACTTACCACGATTTCCCGACCGTTTTTGCGATTTTAAGGAAAATATACGAAGTACCCAAAACTTTTTATGTCTATAAATAAAATAGTTTATTCTAATCCTTCCTTAACTCCAAACGTAACCATAATTTAGTAAGCTTTTGAATGATTACGTTCCTTTTACTTACCACGATTTCCCGACCGTTTTTGCGATTTTAAGGAAAATATACGAAGTACCCAAAACTTTTTATGTCTATAAATAAAATAGTTTATTCTAATCCTTCCTTAACTCCAAACGTAACCATAATTTAGTAAGCTTTTGAATGATTACGTTCCTTTTACTTACCACGATTTCCCGACCGTTTTTGCGATTTTAAGGAAAATATACGAAGTACCCAAAACTTTTTATGTCTATAAATAAAATAGTTTATTCTAATCCTTCCTTAACTCCAAACGTAACCATAATTTAGTAAGCTTTTGAATGATTACGTTCCTTTTACTTACCACGATTTCCCGACCGTTTTTGCGATTTTAAGGAAAATATACGAAGTACCCAAAACTTTTTATGTCTATAAATAAAATAGTTTATTCTAATCCTTCCTTAACTCCAAACGTAACCATAATTTAGTAAGCTTTTGAATGATTACGTTCCTTTTACTTACAACGATTTCCCGACCGTTTTTGCGATTTTAAGGAAAATATACGAAGTACCCAAAACTTTTTATGTCTATAAATAAAATAGTTTATTCTAATCCTTCCTTAACTCCAAACGTAACCATAATTTAGTAAGCTTTTGAATGATTACGTTCCTTTTACTTACCACGATTTCCCGACCGTTTTTGCGATTTGAAGGAAAATATACGAAGTACCCAAAACTTTTTATGTCTATAAATAAAATAGTTTATTCTAATCCTTCCTTAACTCCAAACGTAACAATAATTTAGTAAGCTTTTGAATGATTACGTTCCTTTTACTTACCACGATTTCCCGACTGTTTTTGAGATTTTAAGGAAAATATACGAAGTACCCAATACTTTTTATGTCTATAAATAAAATAGTTTATTCTAATCCTTCCTTAACTCCAAACGTAACCATAATTTAGTAAGCTTTTGAATGATTACATTCCTTTTACTTACCACGATTTCCCGACCGTTTTTGCGATTTTAAGGAAAATATACGAAGTACCCAAAACTTTTTATGTCTATAAATAAAATAGTTTATTCTAATCCTTCCTTAACTCCAAACGTAACCATAATTTAGTAAGCTTTTGAATGATTACGTTCCTTTTACTTACCACGATTTCCCGACCGTTTTTGCGATTTTAAGGAAAATATACGAAGTACCCAAAACTTTTTATGTCTATAAATAAAATAGTTTATTCTAATCCTTCCTTAACTCCAAACGTAACCATAATTTAGTAAGCTTTTGAATGATTACGTTCCTTTTACTTACCACGATTTCCCGACCGTTTTTGCGATTTTAAGGAAAATATACGAAGTACCCAAAACTTTTTATGTCTATAAATAAAATAGTTTATTCTAATCCTTCCTTAACTCCAAACGTAACCATAATTTAGTAAGCTTTTGAATGATTACGTTCCTTTTACTTACCACGATTTCCCGACCGTTTTTGCGATTTTAAGGAAAATATACGAAGTACCCAAAACTTTTTATGTCTATAAATAAAATAGTTTATTCTAATCCTTCCTTAACTCCAAACGTAACCATAATTTAGTAAGCTTTTGAATGATTACGTTCCTTTTACTTACAACGATTTCCCGACCGTTTTTGCGATTTTAAGGAAAATATACGAAGTACCCAATACTTTTTATGTCTATAAATAAAATAGTTTATTCTAATCCTTCCTTAACTCCAAACGTAACCATAATTTAGTAAGCTTTTGAATGATTACGTTCCTTTTACTTACCACGATTTCCCGACCGTTTTTGCGATTTTAAGGAAAATATACGAAGTACCCAAAACTTTTTATGTCTATAAATAAAATAGTTTATTCTAATCCTTCCTTAACTCCAAACGTAACCATAATTTAGTAAGCTTTTGAATGATTACGTTCCTTTTACTTACCACGATTTCCCGACCGTTTTTGCGATTTTAAGGAAAATATACGAAGTACCCAAAACTTTTTATGTCTATAAATAAAATAGTTTATTCTAATCCTTCCTTAACTCCAAACGTAACCATAATTTAGTAAGCTTTTGAATGATTACGTTCCTTTTACTTACCACGATTTCCCGACCGTTTTTGCGATTTTAAGGAAAATATACGAAGTACCCAAAACTTTTTATGTCTATAAATAAAATAGTTTATTCTAATCCTTCCTTAACTCCAAACGTAACCATAATTTAGTAAGCTTTTGAATGATTACGTTCCTTTTACTTACAACGATTTCCCGACCGTTTTTGCGATTTTAAGGAAAATATACGAAGTACCCAAAACTTTTTATGTCTATAAATAAAATAGTTTATTCTAATCCTTCCTTAACTACAAACGTAACAAAAATTTTAACATCTTTGTTTATATGAATTTCAAACATGTAGACAATGTTTAAACTGAATCCCATGATTCTAAGTACCCAAACGAAAAACTTCTTTCATTCCCTATGGAGGAAGGGGGCTAAAATGGACGGCCCACATGTAAGTCTGTCGACCCGTGTACATTTCATGGAAAGATTTTTAATATTGCCCATTTTTTCTCTATTAATTGTACCAGTATTAACCAGTTGCGGTCAATTTGTCAGGTACGGGGTTGCAATGATAGGAAACATACGATGACGTCCCAAATAACCAACGTACTTACATGCAGTAAAACCTCGTTAACCCGGACGTCCGGACAACTCGGATCAGTTTTGAAATCAAAATTGTGTTGTTTAGTGTAGTAAATGAAGTCTGGTTTTACAGAAGACAAATCTAGGCGCACGGTAGTGCCATGTTCCGGCCTAAGCTTACTGTCTGTATATTACTGGAGGTCTTAGAGCCGATTTTTACCCTCTCATAACTTTCAACCAGGTAAAGATGAAGTTATGAAATTTTACACAGGTATTATATTACTAGATGTGTGTAAAGTTGGAAATTTTCATAATTCTACATCGAATAGTTTCTGAGATATAAGCGATCGAAAATCGGGATTTATAGGACTCACTCACTCACTGACTCATCAAAATTATTAGGCACTTCCCATGATGCTAGAGACTTGACATTTTGCAGGATGATAGATATGAGGGTGTTATTAAAGGAAAAAAAAATCGAAAAATCCTGAAAAGTTGTGTTTGACTTTGCTTCCGGGGTGGAAGGGGGGGGGGGGGTGCCAGTTTTGTACTTCCTTCGGAAACCCATCATTCCGTCCTAAACCCATGATGTGGGGTATCAAATGAATCGTCTCGGTATGAAGAACCTATATTTGATGTTTTAAGAAACATTTAGACGCATATATGCTTAGTCAAAATCTTATACCAGCTGTCCGTATGTTTGTTCCTTATAAAAATCCGAACCCTTTGACCGATTTTGACCAAACTTGGGACACATGTGGGTCTTGATACGGCGAGGATCATGGGCTAGGTTAAATTCTCTATCAGCTGACTGTCTGTCTGTTTGTTCCTTATTCAAATACACACCGTTTGGCCGATTTTGGCAAATCATGACACACATGTCGGTCTTGATCCGGGGAGTGTCATAGGCTAGTTCAAAATCGTCTATCAGCTGTTTGCCTAACTGTTTATTCCTTATACAAATCCACACGATTTGACCAATTTTGACCAAAAATGGTACACAGGTAGGTCTTTATCCAGGGAGTGTCATAGGCTTTCGAGATATTGTGCCTTAATAATCCACTTTATAACACGGGACAAATGTCACTTGTATCCCTTGTGCACCAAACAAATCTGTTCATTTTTAAAGTAATTGATTTTGTTTCCACTATTTCTCAGCAAATACCAGACATTTACTTATATCCCTTTGCCACCAACATTTCGTATGTATTAACTTTCCAGAACTGCACTTAACTCGATTTTTTTAAAAAGGTCACTTGTACCCCTTGGCTTCTCACCTCGTCAATTGTTGTGTGGAACAAAATTAAATTATTTTCAAGATGATATATTACAACTGTTTTATAAAATAGATATTCCAAAAGTTTTGTTTAAGTTACCCCAAAACGACAGACTATGTTTAAAACGTTTTAATCAGTTAAACTCTGTAAAAGTTTTAGTCAATTAGAAATCATGGGCTTATATAAAGAGGTGTCTGAAGGAGATCCAGCTCCCGCCCCAAATTTTCATTTAACCGGTAAAAATGCGTCATAAAAACATTAAAAATAAATTAAATAAGATGACTTGGTTCAGAATTTTTTTTTTGGGTGGTAATAACGTTTTGTTTGGCTTACTATTCGAAGTTCTCGATTGTTAGTATTCCATACCCCCTAAATGCTTCCTGCCTCCCCCCGCCCCGAAACGCTCCTAGCCCCTCCCCTCACCGAAATTATTTCCTATATACGCCCATGCTAGAAATATATTACACTTTTCCTGGAGATTTGATTGGATCGATGAAACTTGCCCGAAAAAATAGCGAGATGTATTTAAAACAGATAACCAGCTCACAATTCAATTTTTCCAAATCTTGCCAGAAATAAGGGTTACTCTCTCTCTCTCTCTCTCTCTCTATATATATATATATATATATATATATATATATATATATATATATATAAATTTCCTTCACTCTTAAAATTCCCAAGATCACAGGATTTCCCGAGGCTTTTGAGGAGAAAGCTGTTGGCTTCCGATAACAAAATTAAACCCAAACTCCAGGAGCTTTTCACCTCACGTGTCAGACCGTTTGGAAAAGCCCCTGGGGAAATGGGATTTCAATGAAGCGTATCTAACTTCATTCTTCGAGTCAGAGCCTCAAAATAAGGGCATTTATAGAGGTCATGTGAGGGCTTGATAGATGTTTATCGGCATCCAATTCAAGTCGCCTTCGAGACTCAATCAAATTTCCTGTCTGTTTCAAAAGACGAAGATAGCGTTTTCTTGTCAGCCAAAGAATCCAGTTGCCCTGAGCAAATTTCGATCAGTTACCATGAAAATCATATATATATATCCTAGCAAACTCGTACGGTAGGTATACAAGTTTCGGTGACTGCTTCATTGGTAAACAATGAAGAAGTTGCCCAAACATGTGTACCGAATACCAAGTTCATGTACGGACCCAATAGTCCAAAACCTGGTAACCGCAAGTTTCATGAAGTGTTTTATGCACCTTGAAATTTTGCTATAATATACCTCCTGGGTAGATAAGAAGGTAAATACGTGTTGGCTAGACTTACCGTAAACACCAGGTACTGCGCATAGGGGAAAGATGCAACAAAATATTGCCCAAAAATAGAGTTTTATTCGGAAACCAACTGTCATTAATGTAAAATTAAGACAATTTTACAATTTTTAATAAATAAGGCAGACACTTTTAAGAAGGATAACATATATATAAAAAAAAATACCTAAGTGGTTTTTGATTAGTTAAGAAAGAATTTTAGCCCATAAAAAAATGTGTATAAAATAAGTAACCACGCAGTATTACCCTTTAATGTGGCAATACTTGTTCTGTCCAAATTTCAAGGCAGAGGCTGTAGAGTTTGGCCTCAAGGTTTGGAATGAACGGATCTAGTACAAACTCGATAGGTTAATAAACCTGAAGGTAAAGACTGCACGGTCCAGTTATAGTAGACCCACTGCAAATGTGCAGGAAATATCCTCTTGTCCACACACATCAGGCCTGGCCTTCTCAAGATTCGGACTGCGCAGTCTAAACCTTGACGTATTCCCCACAGTTTAAAGCACCCTTCAATTAGAGCATTTTTGGTACTTCTCATATTGGCAAAGATGTCTGCTTAATAATGTATCAGGTTGTACCGCATGAAATGTCAGTTTTCGACTTGCCGATTTCCTTCAAATGTCTTGAAACTGTCGTGGCTCCTACTCCGAGTTCTTTGGCATATTCCCTAGTGCTTTTTGAGGTACAAGCTTCAACCCTTTCTTTGAGGTGGTCATTGTCAAGCTTGGTTTCTGGCCTTCCTCGCTCCTCGTTGTCAAGGTCAAAATGTCCACTCCGAAACCTGGAAAACTACCGGTAAACAGTTCGTTCATTCACCGTTCCCTCCCCGAACGCCGTGTTAATGTTTATACACGCCTCAGCAGCGCTATGACCGAGCTTAAATTCATAACGAGAAATAATACGGATTTCCGTTGAAGTCATAATTTAAGTTTTATTTTTTTCTCAGAGGATCGTTCTCACAACACAGTACACAAGTTACTGATTAAATAATAGTAATAAAAGAGCTTTAATTCTATATGAATAACAATGATGTTTGTAAATAATGAAATAAAAAAGGGAAAGGATTAAATCGCAAAGTAAACAAAACTGACATTTCATACGGTACAGCCTGATAAGAAGTTTGTGCTCAGATTTTTGGGTACCAACCATATGGTTAATATGGTATTCTTGAATAAAGTTTATTCACATCTATGGCTTCTTTTATACGAATAAAAAACACACAAAACTGTATTTTTTGGCATGGCAAATGTTATAATACGAAGGGTTGATTGTGATGTTTAACCTCAAATCTGATGACAGCGGGAATTGTTCCAAGACAAACTCTGCGGTCTCCAAGATCGCTCTGATTCCTGGCTCTGGACCAACATTTTCCTTTGGATAACTTCGAACCCATTTCTTCAAAGCGAATCATTTCTTGACAGTTGACTATATCCAGACTTTAAGGTTTAATACTACCCTGTGCTCTCAAATTCAAAGTCTTTTTCTTGAATTTGTTAATAACAAATAAATCAATATTTTTCAATTCTTTATATTAAACCTTTTATGTGGGATGTTAAAGTATAAAAAAAAAAATAAGTTTCAATTTTTTTTTTTTTTGTTTTTTTTTGCTACTAATCTGATACTAACACTAATATTACTTCATACAACTATTTTTGCTAAAACTAATACTAAAATACTGTAAAGCAATATTAATACTAATAATATACTACATTTACCTAATGAATTATTGTTTAACTAATTAATTAAGGATTTTCTTAATACTTAAATAAAACCATGTATAAATTTTAGTCATATTATGATATTTTGAAAACAAATATTAAATTAAGATTAAAAAAACAAAATGTTTGGTACATCATACGAAAATATTCATCATCAGGTACTTCATAAACAACAATACTAATAATAATAATTATAATAATAGCTTTATTAACATCATTTCTGAGAAAAGCCTCTCCTTATGGAGGAAATAGATAACAGCTGAATATATTCAAATAAGTAGTATTATTTTTTACATAAATAATAATAATAATCTTTTTAAAATCAGTTCTATTTACAACCTATTTACAACTCTTGTCCACCACACTCTGTCTCTTGCAACTATCCACCAGTTATTTCCAACTTTTCTGACTATTTCATCTCTCCTTCTTATTCTCTGCCAGCCAACTCCCCTGGCAGATTCCCTAGGACTCCACTCCGTTGCTGCCTAGGTCCATCTCTCGTCACTCATCCTAGCGACGTGTCCTGCTCATCTCCATTTCAACCGACGGGCTTCTTGACTCAGGCTCCTCGCAACTTTACTCCTCTTCAGGACTTCCGAGTTTCTTCTCCTATCTCTTCTTCTGAGCCCTACCACACTCCTAAGCATTGCCATCTGAGTTGCGTTGAGCTTATTTTCCAGCTTTATAGTCAGTGCCCATGTTTGAGCTCCATACAAGATAGCAGGATATATGCAAGAGTGTAGTACCTTAACCTTGAATTCTATAGAGATATTGCCTTTAAATATTTTCTTCAGTGACCAGAATTTATTCCATCCTATTTTAATCCTCCTTTTTATTTATTTTTCGAGCTTGTCCTCAAAGGAGATTACTTGTCCAAGGTAGACATATTGTTTAACATATTCGAGTTCGTATATCTCGTTGTTGGTGATGGGGTACTCTTCTGCATTGGTCATAATCTTTGATTTTAAACAACAATACTAATGTCTTATAAATAAATCGGATAGTTAAATTCATTTCTAAGAAAAAATACCATCATGAAATGATTTGAAAAATTACTATTTTCATGTACAAATACGATGTGCACTAATGAACGCAATGTCTACAACCAGCCAGACCGCCCGTATAATGTTTTGGGGAGTGAGAGAGACAACCGTAGTTAAAATTTAGCCGTACTAAAATTCTTCCTCCAAAACGTTAACAATTACTTTCAAGATCTTAGAAAATTACTCTCCTCCGAAAAAATGGAGTTATTTTGGTTACAATCTGAAAATAAATTTTTAAATTTTTTTTTTACATTTTCAACGATCCAACCCACGAAGATTACCTCTGTTAAATTGAATATATATATGTAATCATATAATGACAATCTATTTATGTCCAAGTAGTTTTTTCGGGCTGCAAGTTAAATAGTTGTAAGTCTTCATGAATGCCATCATTCATTTAGCTTGTACATAGTCTCAGTCTATTTTAGTAGGGAACTTCCATTAAATATAAATGATGTTGAAAGTGTGTAATGTAATTTTCTCCTGTAATGTTGCTAATGTGAATAATGTAATGTTTTTGTGTATATATGTAGACATTTCGGGCTGCAAGTTAAATAGTTGTAAGTCTTCATCAATGCCATCATTCATTTAGCTTGTACATAGTCTCAGTCTATTTTAGTAGGGAACTTCCATTAAATATAAATGATGTTGAAAGTGTGTAATGTAATTTTCTCCTGTAATGTTGCTAATGTGAATAATGTAATGTTTTTGTGTATATATGTAGACATTTCGGGCTGCAAGTTAAATAGTTGTAAGTCTTCATCAATGCCATCATTCATTTAGCTTGTACATAGTCTCAGTCTATTTTAGTAGGGAACTTCCATTAAAAATAAATGATGTTGAAAGTGTGTAATGTAATTGTCTCCTGTAATGTTGCTAATGTGAATAATGTAATGTTTTTGTGTATATATGTAGACATTTTGCGTTATACAAGTAATGCAGTGTGAAGTTAAGCTGGGTACATGTTCGTCACTTGTAGCAGCATAGTAAATGTCATTTTCGCTCTGTCATAATCTGGTTTTGAACGTATAATGATTATGGCTTATGGTAAAAAAAAACGTCTTCAGAATAAATATGTTTCTCCAAGAATATTAATATACAACTAAATTTTCATTCCTTACCACCTTCCCCCAGATATTGTGTTCAATCAGCTGTTTAACCTTTTGATAAACAGCTGGAAACTAAATAATCAGTAGAAGTGTAATATTGTTGCGACTTGAACAGAGGAAATAATCAAATGTTGTAAGGGAATGTGCCAATATTTGAGCAAACCTTAATTAAGTTGTGTTGACTATTGGTGGAATGGGTTCATTGTATTTTATCATCTGCTTCGAATCAAATGTTACTTAATTTAGTTTTCTGTCACAGTTTATATATTTTACAGCCACTGTGTTTATAAATATAT
This sequence comes from Gonocerus acuteangulatus, assembly GCA_946811695.1. NCBI lineage: Eukaryota > Metazoa > Arthropoda > Insecta > Hemiptera > Coreidae > Gonocerus > Gonocerus acuteangulatus. Next base: position 12,513,156 of record OX328128.1, read on the forward strand.
GCACTCACCGTATAGTTAGTACGTTATTGATGTAGGTGAGAGTTTAAGTCAGAAATATGTGCGTTATTATCGATATAGGTTCGATAGGTAGAGAGCGGAATAAAAAAAAAAAAAAAAAAAAAAAAAAAAAAAAAAAAAAAAAAAAAAAAAAAAATTATCTAATTTGTATATTTTTCTGGTGTAGCGGCTAAGAAAAGCTTTAAAATATTGATTCATTTTTTAAAATTGTTGAAGTATTGAGGAGTTATGGTATATCTACAAAAAAAAAAAAAAAAAAAAAAATTGAGAAATCATATATGTGATATTGTTGAAAACCAACTTAACATAACTTTGGCGGAATGTTTGATTTCAAGGTACACGTCATGCAATCTTAGAGTTATGATTTTTATTTTTATTTTTATTGCCATTCCTGTCATCTCTTCTGCTTATATAATTGTGCAGATTTTAGGACATTATTAATTTTTTCCAAAAAAATACGAATTACTTAAAATTTATTCTGTGGTCTTTTGTTTCTTTCTTACCATGTATGTTATTTATTGCCACAGATAGGTGGCCATAAAACGTGTAAGTTCAATATATAAACGAGTATATATATATATATATATATATATATATATATATATATATATATATATATATTATTTTAAGTAAAATTAAATCTTAACTTATTGAGCATTTATACGTTAGATGTTGAAAAAAAATAATAATTATTTTTTTATATGACAAGTTAAAAAAGAATTTTGCATCCTTTATTTAAGCGCATAAATTTTAAGTTCTTTATAATTGTATGCTAAGGACGCTTAGAATTTCATTGGGTCAGCATAAAAAATTATCTGAAGTAAAAGTTTATTTTCTTTTAATTGCCGCCGAGTTATTTTCAGCATTTCTTCTTTTGATATTATCGTTCAGTGAAAGTGAATGTTTACTGATGAACTAATTCCCAACATTTTATAAAGTGAAGAATGTGTAAGAGAAAGTATACAATTTTGGGACGAAAAATAATGGGCATTTTTGTTTCCCCCTTACGGCGCGCATCGACTTCTAGGCCATTAGCACCGACATACAGGGTGTAGCGAGGAATTTTCCCAACGAGACAATTCCAGCGCGCCGCACATTGGTCTATATTCGTCAAAAAGCGCTCAAAACTTTATTTTTTGAACACATTGGCCTTAAATATTTGTTAAATACCTCGTGAGATAACCATTTCTTGAGTTTTAGGCCCCCACCGTTGCTCGCAGCAGGGTGGTTAATCATTGAAGTACTAGAAATGAAGAAAATTCCTTTGTAGGAAAAAACTTTTGTAGACAAAAATTAATGTCAGAGTTCCTTAAAATTTGTCTGAACATCTTGGGTTTTAAACCCAATGAGCCCCCCTCGTAAGAGTTAAAAGGGTGTGATAAATACATATTCCTTTTCTTATTTTCAGTTTCGAGTTTCTGGTTTTTTTTTGTTTTTTTTTTCCTTTTAATTATTTTATGCAGTATATTTTTAATATTTTAATTTCTTCATTTAAATTTGTTTTATTCTATTGATTAATCAATTGAATTGGATTTATTTATTATTTTATGGATTTGAGTATTTTATGCAGTATATTTTTAATATTTTAATTTCTTCATTTAAATTTGTTTTGGGGATTTTAATTCTAAACACCCCCAGTGGGGTTGCCGTGTGGCTAATCCTTGAGGACGAACCTTACTACAAACCCTCTCTACCTTCCCTGCCAAAGTAATCACCCCTTCTTCTCCTACATACTGGCCCACTTCCCGCTCAAAACGTCCTGAAATCCTCGACTTCTTCATTACCCATGGTATTTCCCAAATTCCTACCTCCATTTCCACTCTCGACGACCTATCCTCCGACCACAGTCCAGTACTCCTTCTCTTCAACTCCGATGCTGATTCCCACTCTATACCTCCAAGACCTACACTGACTCCTGGTCCAGTTGACTGGCAATCCTTTCAATCATCCTTAGAACTTAAACTGGACCTAAACAAATCTCTAAAAACAAAAACTGATATCGACGATGCTGTTCATTATCTTTCAGTAGCCATTCAGGAATCCTTATTCATCTCCACCCGACCGAAACCTCTACATAATACACAAACACGACTGGCTGACATACCAACACACATACAACTACTGCTCACTGAAAAGAGAAGAGCACGCAAACGATGGCAAAATTCTAGATACCCTTCTGACAAAAAACGGTTAAACCAACTGACAAACCAACTAAGAAATGAACTTCGGAAACATAAAAACGAACAATTCAAAACATACACTAAGGAACTTACTTCATCTGACAAATCACTCTGGCAGGCGACTAGAAAAATACTCTCATACAAAACCTCCCATCATCCCATCCAACAAGAAGATGGCTCTTGGGCCAAAACCGATGTAGAAATTTCCACCGCCTTCGGGCATTACCTCTCCAATGTCTTTACCCTGCACCCTGACGTTAACAATCCAACCCACTCCCACCATGTCTCGAGTCAACTGGATACTCCCCTCCCAATGTCACTTCCTCCCAAGGCCTTCAATCCTAAAGAAGTATTCCACGCCATCCAACACCTTCCCCACAAAAAAGCTCCAGGATATGACCTAATTACTCCCCAAATACTCAAGAATCTTCCGAAAAAAGCAGTCCTTTTCTTAACCTACATTTCTAATGCTGTCCTCAGAACTACCCACTTTCCTCTCCTCTGGAAATTCTCAGTAATCCGTATGATACCTAAACCGAAAAAACCTATTCACCAACTCACATCCTATCGCCCTATTGCCCTACTACCCGTATTGGGGAAAATTCTTGAAAAACTCTTACTCAAACGCCTCTACCCCATTCTTATTCCCAAAATCCCGTCTTCCCAATTTGGTTTTCGTCAACTCCATTCCACCATTCATCAATGCCACAGAATTGTGGATCTGATCTCCACAGCTTTTGAGAATGGACAGTATTGCTCTGGTGTCTTTCTCGACGTGGCCCAGGCTTTTGATCGGGTGTGGCACCGGGGCTTGCTGTTCAAACTCAAACAAATTCTCCCATCAACCTACTACCTCGTAACAAAATCCTATCTCTCCGACAGATTCTTCCAAGTTTCCTATGGCACTTCATCCTCCCCCATTTTCCCCCAACTTGCAGGTGTTCCTCAAGGTGGAATCCTCAGTCCTGTCCTATACCTCACATATACGGCTGATATCCCAACTCACCCCGGCACATCCCTCCATATGTTCGCCGATGACACAGCTCTGTTCTCCTGCAGTCATGACCCAATCCTGACATCCAAGTTCCTTCAGGAACACCTTGGACTGATCGAACCCTGGCTCACCAAATGGAGAATCAAAGTTAACCCCCTGAAATCCTGCCACTCAACCTTTACCCTCAGGCGATCATCCTGCCCTTCAGTGTTCCTCCATAGTTCTCTAATTCCGCAAAAATCCCAAATTCGCTATCTAGGACTAATACTTGACAAACGACTAACATGGAAGCCACATATTACCCAGAAGCGACAAGAACTCAGCCGACGATACAGACTATTACTGCACCTACTTGACAAACGATCTAATCTCTCACTAACAAACAAACGCCTCATTTACATGACCATTCTCAGACCAATATGTACTTACGGAATTCAACTCTGGGGTTCCACAAAGCCTTCCAACTCCTACAAAATCCAATCCCTACAGTCTAAAATTCTCCGGAAAATAACGGATGCTCCGTTTTATGTCTCCAATTTGACCCTCCATAATGACCTTAATATCCCTTTTATCCAACCTTTAGCCAAATCCCTCTACCGTAAAATCCATTCGAACCTACACGGCCATCCTAACTCCTTAATAAACTCTCTCTCCTCCCAGCACATTCCTCACAACCCCATTCGGCGACTGAAACGCAAGTGGCCAAGAGATCTACTCTAAAAAGTGTATCTGTAAAAAAAAAAAAAAAAAAAAAAAAAAAAAAAAAAAAAAAAAAAAAAAAAAAAAAAAAAAAAAAAAAAAAAAAAAAATCTGTCTAGTGGGTACTACTACTGTGCAGCTTCCCACCTCATGAACATTCATGTCAATTTAATCTAGCAATAATTTACTAGAAATGTATCTTATACATTGTTGTAAATTCCAAATAAATAAATAAATAAAATTTGTTTTATTCTATAGATTAATCAATTGAATTGGATTTATTTATTATTTTATGGATTTGAGTATTTTATGCAGTATATTTTTAATATTTTAATTTCTTCATTTAAATTTGTTTTATTCTATTGATTAATCAATTGAATTGGATTTATTTATTATTTTATGGATTTGAGTATTTTATGCAGTATATTTTTAATATTTTAATTTCTTCATTTAAATTTGTTTTATTCTATTGATTAATCAATTGAATTGGATTTATTTATTATTTTATGGATTTGAGTATTTTATGCAGTATATTTTTAATATTTTAATTTCTTCATTTAAATTTGTTTTATTCTATTGATTAATCAATTGAATTGGATTTATTTATTATTTTATGGATTTGAGTATTTTTTGTCTGACAGTCCTATATTAAATTCTTATCGTTTTGCCCACAAGAAGATGCGATAGGGCTAAATTTATTGCATATTTCAAAATGTCAAACGCATTTAAAGTATTTGTAAATAAATATATCCTCCGCCCCAATACAACTACTAAGTATTGGGTTGTCCGGAAAATAATTCAGGATTTTACGTTTTCTTTTAAAACGTTATACCTACCTATATGAAACGTTTAGCCTAGAATAGCTGTTCTGGAACATGCAGAAAAACTTAAAAGTTAGCAAATCGACCGTCCATGACCACCTCAAGGTGACTAAAGTGCGAAAGTAGGGTTCCACACGCATTAAAGGACCGAAAAAAAAATCAGCACTATGAAGTTTTTGCTGTACTTCTTTGCCGAAACAAAAATTACCCTTTTCTAGCCACATCCACCCTACTCTCCGGACCTCTCGCCTACTAACTACCATTTTTTTAGACACCTGAACCATAAAATATTTATGCATCGAACGGAAATACTTAATTCTATTCATACGGTGTTAAAAAGTTACCAACACGTTGGGAGAAATGTATTGAGAGTTTGGGAGACTATTTTGAATGAAGAAAACGTTTATAAAATATTTTTATTTTTTTTTATTAGCAATATGTTGCATTATTTTCCGGACAACCCAATAAAAAATAATTGCTCATGCACGCTCCAAAATAAAAAATATATTTAATTATAACAATTTGTTATGCCATATTATCTTAAGTAAATCTTAGGAACTATAAGACGTGACTTCCCTACGCTAGCCGGCCAAATGGGCAAACATATAAAGAAGTAACTCTTACAACTCCAAAACCTTCCCTAATATAACAGCTCGAGGAAATATATTACCTTCCTCTCGCCCCTTCCTGACTCCACCTCCCTTCTCGAGAAAATACTCTACGAGGGGTGAAAAAGTTCGTAAAGTTCTGGTGAAGCGAGGCACCACCTGGAGACTTCATATCCTTCAAACTGGTCGATATAAACTATCTCTGACTTCTTACTAATATGGATTCAAAATCGTGTTTATTTTTCCTGCTTTTATTCACAGTCACATATAAAGGTTATAACTTCCTTACTTCAACCTATACGATATAAGATTTATTTATAGTAGTATTAATAATATAACCTTTATTTGTTCCAATAATACAAAAATATAAGAATGAAAAACGAAAAACAAAATATAATAATGCAAAAACCAAAAAAACTTTCATATTTATACAAGAAAATAAATGAATAAAATACTTTAGGAAGTTTATTTATTAAATTGGCTCAAAATAGAAAACGCGTCGTGTTCAGAACAAGAGTTAACCATTATAAACCGGCTTCAGTGCGTGAAGCCTGGGCAGATTTATCCCCTACGACGTTAAAAAGTTCATGGGCGAAAATATTAGCACACGACGATTGTGAGCAGGAAACCTCTTAAGACGTTGAAACGGAATCATTTCTCGAAATCTCCAAAGTTCTTCCGGATTTCATCCATGTTGATAGGGATAACATGAAAAATTGGCTGGAACGTGACATGAATGAAGAGGGATTTGAAATACTTACAGAAACAGAGATAGAAGATCTGCACCGAAAAACACAAGCCTTCGACCTCTGCGCAGAACGACCAAGGAAATGAGAGCGATGACAACGATTCGCTCATCATTCAAGAAACAAAAATACAGCACAACCAGGCATTAGAGGCTGTAGAACTTCTGCTGAATTATTTTGAGCAGGAGAATGCCGATTTCAGCAGAATTATCTTGTTACAGCCGATCAGAACAGATATAAGAAAATAATTATGTAACAAAAAACAACGAAAAATTACTGCCTTTCTCGAAAAAAACATTTAATTTAATCTTGAGTTTATTTTTGCACTTATACAAATTATTAATTAATAAAACGTTTATATAAACATTTCTCAATGCAAATAAAAATGTTTACATGACATCTTGTACACAGTTTTTCTTCCTTATAATTCAGCACATTTAGTGAATAAAATATTGTGTTTTTATTATCCGGGGTTTTCGATTATCCGTGGACCACCCTCCCCGTCATTACCCCGGATAATGGAGGTCCTACTGTATTTATAAGATTGCACAAAGGTTTAAAACAAAAAACTAATTTATTTAAGTTCATAAAAAGCATTTCCAAAGAAAAAAATACATCAAGACGCACTAAAAAGTGTAATTATTTTAAACTGATTTAGTTTTTCTCCTTGAGCCACATATTACCAGAAACGAATTTCATAATTTCCATTTTTTTGGGCTCAGTCTGTTCCGAAGCTCAGAAACGATTTTTCCAGCGGCTGAAAATACACGTTCTAAGGCTACAGACTAGCCTGGAACACAAAGGTATTTTCTGGCTAAATTATGTAGTTGGTTGTATTTAGCACCAGACGGTTATTTTTCAGTATTTACCAGACGTGTAAGTATTTAATACCAAAGCCCTCCAGATGCTGAGAACTTCAATTTTAGGGGGGAAATATCGATAGTTCACGACTATTGATAGTCATGAACTATCCCTAGAGAAAACCAAGTCATCACTCCAACGGGGTATTTCCAGCTTTCAGGGACCGCTTGGGAATCGTCCTTGCACACCATCTGCATTTTTTCATCTCTTATTCTCTTTTCTTGTTTTTTCTTTCTTTCTATGGCGCACCGACATCTGGACTATTAGCACCGACATCCATTATGCAAAATGGTAATTTTATTAACGGGCCCTAAAATGGGAAAAATCTCCGCTGGAGGTAGGACTCGAACCCACTATCTCCCGCATGAGAATCAAAGGCGTTACCCACTAGACCAGAGTCTATCAAAAAAAATCAGTCCCGTAAAAGGCCAAGACGCAGATACTATAGAGGTATCTGATTCATGGCCATACGGTACACTAGGGAGATAGTGTGGTCAGTACCACACCGCCAGATTTTCCCCTTGACTGCTTCGACTTCTAGAGTCATTAGCACCCAAGGTACCCCTTTATTAAATTAATTAAAGGCTGGGTTGGCCTAGGGACGGTCAGGGAGGCCGAATTCAACCCATGAACGAAGACACTAAAAGAAAAAATCTTTAATGCTTGTTCGGGATTTGAACTCAGGTCCTCCAGCTTATTAGTCCAGTGCTCTACCACTGAGCTAACCTCGTCCCCAGTAAATGTCTTTATGTGCCTTATATCTAATAATAAAAAGTAGTTTCTTTATGTTAGGGTGTTTTTGTAAAGTAAAAGTAGTGGCAGAGTACCCTTGTCATATGTCATGTCTGTGGTTATAAAAGTTTCGAAACAACTTTAGGAATGGTGTATTTCATCTTCGTGCCGGTATCAATATTCGCTGAGGTAAAGATTAATACCAGCGGAGTGATCGCTTATTTTAAACGGATATAATTTTATATATACAAAAACAACCCTTCACCAACAAAAGGCTAGTCCATTTCGATAAAATTTGGATGCAAGACACATTTCTCCAGAGAAAATACATAGGTCTTACAATGAATGGGATACAGGTTCCATTTCTATAAGGACCACATGACACACCTCGTGCCATTTGAATGAAATGGATATGGTGCTTGGGCCTTGTGTACGTATTCTGTGTCTAAGGTTTATCTGATTAAACACAATTCATAGATTTCACATGGATTTGTCAAAACATGGCAACAGAATGTATTTATACGGAATGTACAGGCTGCCACAAAAATAATTGGCCAGATGATTCTCCAATGCGAGATCGGAAAAAATAACCCCCTTATTGATCCCCGCAAAATTGACCTTGAAAAGTTTTTCAAGGTTAATTTTTTTATTGCATTTTTCGAATCTCTCTCTCTCTCTCTCTCTCTCTATATATATATATATATATATATATATATATATATATATATATATATATATATACTAGCTGACCCGGCGAACTTCGTACCGCCTAACAGTCTATTCTTTAATTTTTTTTCAATACTTATTCTGCTATTTGGGACACCCGGACAGCTAGTAAGATACAAAAAAGAAAAAAAAACTTAATAAGTCGACAATTACATTATGTCAAAAAATAAAAATTATAAAACACTTAAAATTCTTTTAATAGTCACTAAAAAATCACAATCAAAATTACAATATCAGATTTCTTATTATGATACCTACTTATTATATTTCATTTTATTTCTACTTATTCTAAATTCATTTTTATTGTAGTACTTAATGGTACACGATATTTTTTGTTTCATTACCTGACGCGTAAACAAACAGAGCTGATGGTTTTCCAACACGGTAACAGGCAACATACAATTGACCATGCGAGAAACATGGGTTTTCTAGATTAATACCACAAACACTTAATGACTGCCCCTGGGATTTGTTTATAGTCAAACTGAGTTCATAGGTCCAATAGCAACACAGTTGTAGGCACTGTAATGAATTCACAGCAGCTCGATTCAAACTTGCACCATTATTAGTCGAATGTCGCGCTTCGCGGGTCTGTCTTAACTACCACGTGAATTCTTTCACGATTAGATTGATAATTAATTTGATGCGTTGCATTTCGGGTTCTTATGCCTAAATTTGTCCGCCGCCTTATAGGAGGCATATTTAGTAAGTCACAAACACACAACACTTTCGCAATTTTATAGAAATTTGTGGCTTTTAGATTTAGTAATATTATGCATATAGACTATTAATAGATGCACAGCAAAGAGATGTTTAAACTTAAAGTGACAATTTACATTTTACCAAAGACAATTTGTTTTTGAGTAAAGTTACCATCGTATAAATATTGACAAATATTGACATTAATATTTATACGATACTAATGTCACTCAATTGTTTGCCTTCCCAGAACCCCTCCACTAACACTTTATGGTATGGCATTAAAGTTCAAATTGACCTTTAAGTGTTATTACGAATCTTTTGTAGAGGAGTATAGAAATGTGGGGCCTTTTTTACTTTTAAATTGCATTATTAACATGTGATTCTATTGTCACCTAGTGATTAATTGTTCTTATTTATTTAATTTTTTTTTGCTTATACAGAAATAACCTAATACGTCAACTGTTAAAAATATTATAATTGAGAACATATGTTTTTATTTTAAAATGAATTTTCGTTAAGGAAGTGAAAAAGACCCGAAAAGTGTTGTTTTTAGACTTTTTCAGGCAATTTTTTTAATTTTTCTCTTCGTAAGAACCATCCTCGTACTTCAAGGAATATTATATAAAAATAATTAGCGAAATCGGTTCAGTTGTTCTCGAGAGTTGCGCTTACCAACACATTTAGCGATTCATTTTTATATAATATATATATATATATATATATATATATATATATATATATATATATATATATATATATATATATGCCCAGCGGATGTTACAGTGTGCGAGCTTCAATAATAATCCAATGATTGCCGGTAAGAGGCTCGTTTTTCAATATACTCATAATTTTTTGTAATAGAAGATGCTTTTTTAAACAATTCAAGCCCGGGGTTTTTGCGTAACGGGATGTTAGTAATATCCAATATAAAACAAATATCAAAATCGGCCTCCATCTTTCAATTGGAATGGAATTGCCCACGTATACGTTGTTATTGGTCATTTCGGCCATAAATAGTCATTTCTGACCTATGGTGCCTCGTTTCTCATGACTCGTAAATTGAAAATCTATGTACCTATATAAAATCACGTGTCTGTCTGTTTTCTCTTTTGTTTGTTCCTTATAAAAATCCACACCGTTTGACCGATTTTGACCAAACTTGGCACACAGGTAGGTCTTGATACGAGAACTCTCCTAGGCTAGGTCAACTTGGTCAAATTTCAAAATTTGATCAAAAGGTCAAAAGTTTTGTTAAAAAAAAATTGGCTACACTAAACCATTCAGATTGTGACGGCCATTTTGAATCGACAGCCGTTTTGAATAATGTCTCAAATTTATTTGTTGATGGTCTTGATAATTAGAATGATGACTTTATATCATTATATAATCATGTAATGCAGTTTATTTCAATTTTATATCAACAGTCACTGTCTAACTAAGGAGCGCAGGCCTTCCTTTGATGAGAGCTATCTACTCGCAGACTCTGCTACTGGCCTCTGTCGGCTGTTAGATGAAGTGCTGGCCTCTGCCGGTATCATTATGAACTAAAACAAATTCACATCGTTACCAATTTTCGTAACTGGGTATATACAACTAGGTATCAAGTAGATTTTGATACGGGGAGAGTCATAGACAGAAAGTAGGTGTTGCATGGCACACTGGGTAACAGCCAGTATAGAATAAAAAAATTTGACCTTGAATAACTTGTCAATGTCAATTTTGTGGGGGGGTCAATATGGGGGTTATTTTTTCCGATCTCGTTTTGAAGAATCATCTGCCCAACGCATTATTTTATTATACTATAATACATTTTCTACTTCTTGAAAGAATAATTACATCCATCATCTCAAAAAGAGCGCAATGCAATATCCCTGTGAATCCCTAAGCGGCCGGAACTCTTTAAACGGCTCATGACTTTTCATCAAATTGTCCGAGGGGGTGGATCCCCCGAATTGCGGTACTAGTAGACGGGTCATCAATCATCTCAAGCTGTTAAGAAGGGGGAGCTTGGAAAATTTCCCTCCGAGAATCGTCGAGGCGGTCCATTGGAAATTCCACCGGGGTCTCGTTTGTATTTCATCTCTTCTCCGCGAGGGGGCGCTGAAGAAGTTACTACATTATTCATAGTCGGCGGATAGTTTCGATTAGGCAGTTTGATTAGTTCTCTATGAAAGCTGAATATTGGAACTGTATTATCTTATTATCATCTGCTGAAAAGTTTGCTCTTATATATATTTTAATCCTTTAAAAGTTCTTTACCCAAAATTTTAATGTCCACTTATAATTAACTTAGAAGCTTAGGACGATTTATCTATTGGTGACCACCATTTCCTAGCCCTAACTTTTCACGGAGGAAAAGCCAGCATGCCTAGTGGGAATCGAACCCACAACCTTAGGCAACGAGTGTATATTGCTTTTGTGAAACTTTTCTTATGATACAAATTTATTAATTGTCGTGAATCAAGATATTTGTTTAAAGAGAGTATTCAATATATATAGTGATTGGTTATATATTAGGATTATTTATTTGAAGAGCGTCCAATCTGCTCCTTTTTAATATGTAAATTGTAAATACTTTCGTTTTATAATTACACATATTATGTGTAATTAAAAAAAATATATTGCTCACTATAAATAGACTGCTCAATAATCATTTGTATTTATTATTACATATTAAATCAGATCACTCTGATATCCTTCTGGAAGGACACTACGGTTTAGGGTTTTTTTTTTTTAGCATAAATATCCTAAACTGAAAAAAAAACGTTACAAAAAAGTTTCCGCTGGCGCGGTAGCCATGTACGAAATATAAGACTGTATCTTATACAGTACATTACATAGGTTTGTCGGGCGAACTTAAAGCATATTTATATTCCTAAATATGAGCAGAATGCTCTAAACGATTTTTTTAGCATAAATATGCTTTAACGGTGACTAAACTAGGAAAAAGTGTCCACTTGTACGCAGTGGCGTTCGCACATGCGCAAAAACCATTGTAGTGGCCATGTACGAAAAGGGAGACTGAATGGGTTACAAAAAAGTGTCCACTGGCGTCCACCGCGTTCGCGCACGCGCAGTGGCGTTCGCTCATGCGCCTTGGCGCAATTTAACTCTGGAATCACAACATGATAAAACTGTTACAAATCTCACAACGTGGGGTCATATATGACCCCATCTAGTTTTTCGTAATTCTTTTACAAATTTTGTTTTAGGTTTCTGAAATGGTATTTTAAGATGACTATCATGTATAATAGAACAATTTATAACCCAACAATCTTATTTAATTGTAAAATTGGGGAGCAGGAAATCAAAATATAACAAATTTGGACATAATTTTATTTGAATATTTGTCCTCTGAATATCAACATTAATTATAACGTTTTATCCAATAATATTTTGTCTTTATGTTTGCTAGAATAAAAAAATACTATGATATTTAAAATTGTTTTAAAAGAGAAGAAAATATAGTGACTTGAATGTATGCATATTTTAATGACCAAAAAAATTAAAATATTGTTATTCATTTATACATTTTTCAGATATACTTTGCCTGTTTTCAGCACGCAGACTGTTACTACACTTTGCACAATGTGTTACAGCTTTCCTGTCTTTTTTACGACCACATCGTATATATGGCCATCCTCTTTTTCACTCGTGTCACACACTTCACCAATTTCACTGCCTTTACTATCCAAAATGTCTCCAAACGCTCTGTTTTTCTCTTCTACAATTTGCCAAGGCAACTTATTGTGATTTTGATCTTCAGTAAAAAAATAATATATCTTTAGACATACTACATTCGATAAATAAAAATATTACATAAACCTCGACGTGGGGTCGCCCGTGTCCCGAAGGCTTTATATACGTTCACAGCAGAGTTGGGCAAACGTTAGCGCGCGCTAAAAGCTGATACCTCTCCGCTTATTTAGCGAAACTGTAGAAAGCCAGCGCTAATAATTAGCGTTTAGCGGCGGCAGTGCGCTAATCGCTAATCTATTTATGAAATATCGTAATTGCTAATAGCTTAAGCTATAGTTACAAGTTGTAACTATAGCTTAAGCTATTAGCAATTACGATATTTCATAAATAGATTAGCGATTGGCGCACTGCCGCCGCTAAACGCTAATTATTAGCGCTGGCTTTCTACAGTTTCGCTAAATTAGCGGAGAGGTATCAGCTTTTAGCGCGCGCTAACGTTTGCCCAACTCTGGTTCACAGGGATAGGAACGAGAAAAGCTTGACTTTCTATTATTATCACCTCGTCAGGACAGGAAGGTAGAGGATCGGAAATGTTTAACAGCTGGAATGTGTAGAAGATAAAGAATATTTTCAGAACTCAGGGGTCACGGATGACCCCACGTTGTGATTACAGGGTTAAGTTCAAATTCTTAAAAAATAAATTTCTCGAAAAGCGTAATTTTGCTATCTTTGTGTACAGCCTAACATGTACTGGTAAATTAAAATAGAGCCTAAGTTTAAAAACGTACATAATTCTAAATTTTTTAGGGGACTTGAGACTTAAAAGCTTAAATAGTCGTTCTGTTGCTAAAACAATATTTATTAGTTAACAATGGTTTGTTAAACTTTTCTAACGTAGGCAGATTTGATGTCTCAAAATCCTAGTTATTTCACGTTTTCTCAAAAACTGTAAAAATAATCGTCTTAGAGTGGTCATAAGCAAAGTTATGTTTTGCAGAATAAATCAGTGTAGTTTGGGATGAACTCTGCTGCATAAAGAACTTGTGACAGCATTGTGGTTGATTTTATGAGTTGTCAACGTCGAAATTTCAGGTCTGCACGTTTTGTCATCGAGGTTCGACGCCATAATGGAATGGAATGGAATGAATTAAAGGACGAAAAACTTACTGTTTTAATCGTCCTATGAACCTTTTGTTTTTTGTTTTTTTGTTTTTTAATTAAACCTAGTTTTTAACTAATTAATCTCATGAAATATGTAAGCACATTCTGTTCCTTTTTTTTTTTTTTTTTTTTTATTAGAATAACATATAACTGTACACAACATATTTATTTATTTGTTTTTTCTCATTAATTTAAAGCTAACAATAGATGGTATATTCCTTTCTACTATAGCTACTTCTATGTATATATATATATATATATATATATATATATATATATATATATATATATATATATATATACACACATATACATATATACATATATATATATATATATATATATATATATATATATATATACATACGCACATATATATATATATACACACACACATATACACACATGCATACACACACACACACACACACACACACATATATGCATATATATACTTATACCCTTACACCTAAATATATTTATTTACAAGTATTCCTTACATTAAATCTAACCGTACAAAATTTATCTAATTTTTTTTTTTTTTTTTTTTTTTATTATTTTTATTTATTTATTCTTTTTTTATTTATTTTTTTATTATTATTATTATTATATATACATTTTTTTTTATTTATTTTTTTTTTATTTATTTTTTTAATTTAATTTCGACGCCATAAGACGGGGTTTCTCTATGTAGGGATTTGGTTTTATTTTTTTAGGTTTTAATTTAAATTTAAATTAATTTAATGGAAAATCAATATTGAAATGGCATTCGTCGTTGAGAATTTAATTAATTCAATTACTCACTACTTAATTATTAGATGTTAATATATATTGAGAAGCAGGGCTGCCAACTTCTCCTTGAAGACTAAGTACCATTAGACATATTGGCTAGCTTGTCAGGAAATTCACCGGGGAACTCTTATGAATAGAAGCATTCATAGAGCGAATGGCTGTCCGACCAAGGGGGCATCATTTAATTACACTAACCTACTTGTGAGTAATTATTAATAATTATACAAACTTCATCATCTTCTTGAATGGTTATCCATGTTTGTAAATGTTATGAAACATCACTATATTAAAATTGCGGTTGGAAATTAAGTTTTGTCGCCTCATGATAGCTATAAGCTTATTTATTAAGTAAAAACGTCCGACTCGCAGGAACTGCATCATCTTAGCGCGGTTCCGTTCCTATCCCTAATGTTGGAAAGGTTGACATAGAAACAGTTATAATTTTGGTTAGACCTTTCATGAAATAATTTATGATCCCAAATAGGTCACCGTTACAAGGGTCCATACCTCATACCAGACTACCTGGCCTTGTGAAGGTTTGGTCTAGAAGCACACTACTTACTGGTTCTTATTTTCTTTTACTATAATTATTATTCTACAGATAAATTCAATTTGAAACAAATAAAAAAAAAAACAATTAAAAAGTGATTTGAACAAAGAAAAAAAAACAAAAAAAAACACATTTGAAGTTTTAAGCAATTATTTCTCCGATTGGCATCGCCTAATCGCAAATTGCTTTAGAATCTGTTTTGTAGAACATTTAGTAAGCTTTCGAATGGTAACGACCCGCTTATGAAGATTCCAAACTGTTTTCGAGATTTTAAAGAAATCATTCGAAGTCCCCAAAACTTTTCATGTCTATTAATGAAATATTATATTCTAATCCTTCCTTAACTCCAAACGTTACCAACATTTAATCATGATTGTTTATATGAATTTCAAACAAAGTACCCAAACCAGAAACGCATTTCAACTATTTTGGCACTTTTCTCGAAAACGGTTAAAGCTATCGCCTTGAAAATGGTAAGCGCAACGATTTTTTTCGCGCGAATTTCGCTTCACAAAACCATGTTCCATTGGGCGGATTCTGCTAGCTAACGAACTTGACCTTTCAAATTAGACGAAAGATTTATGCACCAAATTTCATCAAGATCAGACCACTTTTGAGGCGTCCAGAGCCAGACCAGACATATATATATATATATATATATATATATATATATATATATATATATATATATATATATATAGTAGGTATATAAAAAAAAAAAAACAGTCCCGTAACAGGCCACGAAGGCCCTGAGGGGCAGATACTATAAAGGGATCTGATTCATGACCTTACGGCACACTAGGGAGATATTGTGGTCAGTACTATGCTCCGACCGCCTTATTTTCCCCTTGGCCGCTTCGACTGCTAGAGTCATTAGCACCCAAGGTACCCAATATTAAATTAATTAAATGCTGGGTCGGGCTATGGACGGCCAGGCAGGCCGAATTTAACCCATGAACGAAGACAATACAAGAAAAAATCTTTCGTGCTTGCTCGGGATTTGAACACAGGCCTCCAGCTTATTAGTCCAGTGCTCTACCACTGAGCTAACCTCGCCCCACTATATATATATATATATATATATATATATATATATATATATATACACATATTAAAATCTGAACCATTGTTATTTTCGGTCTCTAGGGGTTCCGAAACGCAAAGTTTTCTAGTCGGCACTTCCGGATTGCGTCATGAGGTCAACCTGTTAAGCGGGGTTCCTCCCTATGGAGGGAGGGAAGAACCGCGCTAAAAGCTCGAATAGATGAAACTGCTTCATTTTAGTACCTTTTCGCTCACTGGTGAAACAGTTAATGTAATGTCTTTATGTTTCATGAAAATGTAAACGCGTGTAAAAAATGAAAAATGAAATCTCAAAGCGAAGATGGCAGCACAACAGAAACTGACAGTGTCCAATGCGGAAATCATGTATCGGAAGGCATATACATATATATTTGCCTGTTCGTTCTCTAGCTGGCCTCTTTGCCAGGATTATCTGATTTGATCTAATATAACCAACGCCAGTTCTCTGCTAATCGCTGCATGAGAAGGTCGCGAGTTGTGTGTAGGGTATTATTTCGCTGAGAGCGTTTGAAGGGTTATTTCATTATAAGGACGATTGAACAGAGGATTTTATTTTACCAATAGTAGATTAATGTATGCCAGAAAGAACTTCTTAGATATTCTTTTCTTCCATCAGAACAAATAAAAAATTATAATAGAAAACGAATAAAAAAGGTATAATTTAAAAAAAAAAAAAAAAAAAAAAAAAAAAAAAAAGAAAGTAATGTAAAGTTTTCCGAAGGACACGTCTAAAGGAAATTCGAAAGGCTTTGTTCCCTTGAAGGAGCCTCATCTTGTGACATTCCTTTAATTATCAGGAAATGAACCTATTTCAAACTGTCCAACCCCTAGCGAGCAACCCTTTCAGACCTCCCAACTAAAGCGGAGACTGCGTTTCTTCCTCTTTCTGCTTGGGGTTTTATCTGTCATTTCATTGCTAAAAGTAACTCCATCGGCCTACTGATAATTAGCACAGATAAGGAGTATCCTATATTTGGAATTAGTTGTTGGTAGTGACACTAAGGGAAACGGTACGCTTTTGCAAAGGGCCTTCGTGGAACGTCTTTCGAACTATATCAACAATAACGACATATTTTTATTTATGTCAGGTTTCTTTGATAGCTTCCATATATATTGTATTACTTCTCGGAGTTTTTGATAATTAGTTATGATAACGAATAACACATTTTTTGTATACAGATGTCATTTTTGACGCCTTACACTGTCCAGGTGCTTCCTGGATCCACATTCGATACGTCCGAAGAATACCGAATGATATATTTTTTAGATGTCTGGTTTCCTTGATATCTTCCATCTAATATTTAATGTATCAAATATCAGTAGTTTTTTATACAAAGGGAACTGTACACTGTCAACGTTTTCCTGGAACTCTATTTGCCAATAATACTGAATGTCATATTTTGTTGATGTCAGTTTTCTATAATAGCTTCCTTATATATTGTATTTCTTCTTGGAGTTTCTGATTATTATTTATGATAAAGAATAACACATTTTTGAATTGTTGTAATTTCTGTCACCCTATGCTGTCAAGAGTGTTCCTGGTACATCATTCGAACCATATCAACAATAATGACATATTTGGTTGATGTCAGCTTTCTTTGATATCTTTTATGTATATTGAATCACATATTTTTCGTTATGAATTTAAGCTCGGTCATAGTGCTGTTAGACGTGTATGAACATTAACATGGCGTTCGGGGAGGGAACGGTGAATGAAGGAACTATTCATCGGTGGTTTTCTAGGTTTCGAAGTGGAAATTTTGACCTTGACAACGAGGAGCGAGGAAGGCCAGAAACCAAGCTTGACAATGACCACCCGAAAGAAAGGGTTGAAGCTTGTCCCTCAAAAAGCACTATGGAATAAGCCATAGAACTCGGAGTAGGAGCCACGACAGTTTCAAGACATTTGAAGGAAATCCGCAAGTCCAAAACTGACATTTCATACGGTACAGCCTGATAGTATATTACGAATGGGTGTAATTAGTTTTTTAATTTATTGACATTTGTGACCCTAAGTTAAACTGAACAATATTCAGAACCTTCCTATAGTCCGACCGCCAACAAAAGAACCAGAAGGGGCGTGGCCGGAGGGGAGCTAGGCATTCCCCCACGTGGGCCGGAGACAGCGCGTGTACACTACGTGTTTCTTTTCTTCTTGGTACACCTACAGAACCTCATTCGATCCGTCCTAACAATAGTAAATTCAATATCGGGTTGATTTAAAATTTTGTTCAGAGATTCTACCTATTTTTTAATAATTCAGGAACATTCTGATGATAAGTGATTGTCATTGAAAACTGTCATACCGTCCCTAAGATTTTCAGAAATTTCCAAGAACCTCATCCGATCCGTCCTAACAATAGTGAATTAAATATTGGGTTCATATTATGTTTCATTCGCTGGTTCTATATATTTTGTATTAATATATGACCATTCTAGAAATTAAGGAATGATCTACAGTTGAAATTAATCTGTTAAATCCAGTAAAACTAAATTGTTCCACTCAGTGCGGTTATATTTTATATAAATTATATCACCCTTTTTGCATCAAACACTGAATTCAATAACTTTAAATCGATATATTTAGCAGGCTACTGTAGAAGAAAATTCTGTTGTAACAGTTAACCCTAGAACGACACACTGGGGTGTCACGTACCCCCCCCCCCATGTAAATAACCTTTATTCATAACATAATCGATTTTAATATCTGCCATGTTACAGTTTTTTTTTTTTTTTTTCTGCTTATAGTAATCTGAAGTAGTCTTGGGGTATCTCACACCCCAGTGTGTCGTTAGTGTGTTCGACAGCCTACGAGAAGTGGAAGAAGAAAACTAAATAATATACTAAGACATTTACTTGGGCTTATGGGCCCTGCTAAGGATATTTCCAGAGGAGACAAGGAACCTCTTATTTTCACCAGATATTATCAGTGAAATAACAAAGTGTACAAACGAAGAAATTCTTAGAAGGCAGGATGCAATCAATTCTGTTCAGACATATAAAAAAGATAATTCAAAAAATGACTTTTTCACCGCGTTTTATGAATCTATTACTTAATATTTTTATACAAGGTAGGGATTGTCGGGGTTCGGTCACTGCTATTTAATAAAACTACATTTTATCATAAAAATGGTTTTATTGTGCCGACGTACTTACTGTACTTCGCCGCTTTCGCCGCTCTTTCCTTCATCTTCTATATTCTCTGTCCATTGGGTGGTCCAGAACCCCCCCCCTTCACCAACTCCTTTCTTCCTATGTTTCCCTGTATTAACTGTCAGAAATGATCCCGCATTTGTGAGGAATAGTTCTCTATCTTCCCATCGGTAAGCCCATATTGTTATTCTTATATCTAATCTAATATGTAATCTGTTATTCTTATATCTGTTTTCCTAATAATCGAAACACATTGGTATCCTAGAGCACATTGTTCTTCTATATATTATGTTCTAGCATTTTATGTTTTGTCTTTTTCCATATATATATGTATGTATATATGTATGTGTATTTGTGTATGTAGGCATATATATATATATATATATATATATATATATATATATATATATATATGTATATTTCAGTATTACATCCGTCCTACTTGTTTTTTACAGCCCTGATGAAGGCTTGAAGTTCAAGCCGAAACGTCGGCACAATAAAACCATTTTTATGATAAAATGTAATAATATTTTTATGTATTTAGGAGTCATACAAATTATGTTGTTACTCAGGAAGACATTTTTTTTTTTTTTTATTTTGAAACTAGTTGAATCGTTAAATTTTACAATATCGGGATTTTTGGAAATACATCTTCACATAATCCATTTTTAAATTATTTATTTTTGTTTCCTACATTATTTAGATATTTTAAAATACATTATAAGCACTGCAGGTCTTATCACCTTTATTTTATATCAATTTATGTGTTGGGGTGTACCACACCCCAGAGTGTCAGATTAAGTTGTCTTTTAGAAGTGTGTCATTCTAGGGTTATAGAGCTAGCAGAAAAACTTGGTTCGACACAATCTACACTCTACCGACATTACTTATGCAATAACCTGATATTGAAGAAAATATTCTATTGCGTCCAAGGTGTTAAAATACAGATTGGATCTTTAATTAGTAAATTGTGTAGGTTGTTAAAATTTAAATTCATAAAAATACCTAGAAATTATTTCCAATTCATACAAGAAATGGAGTAATTATAAGATAACCCCTTCCAGAAATAATCCAGACGTATCTAAGAGGTTTAGGTTATTAGGTTGTTTGGCTTTATGAAGCAATGAAGCAAGAAAGCATAGCTATAGAAGCAATAAACTGGCTTCTA
Source organism: Gonocerus acuteangulatus (assembly GCA_946811695.1). Classification (NCBI taxonomy): domain Eukaryota; kingdom Metazoa; phylum Arthropoda; class Insecta; order Hemiptera; family Coreidae; genus Gonocerus; species Gonocerus acuteangulatus. The sequence continues at coordinate 12,533,849 of OX328128.1, forward strand.
AGCCCGCAGCAAAGTCGAGAAGTGGGAGTTATATTGAAAAAGTTCTTCTTTCTGCTTCCCCACTTACTCAATTAACAGCCGCCAACTTGCTTAAGAGGATTCATTTTATATAAATCCTCAGATAATAAACATCTTTAAATATATAGTTGGGAATTTGTTGTTATTATTTTATTATTAATAATTAATAATAGGAGAAAACCTTTTAAAATAATAATAAGTACGATATTATACGATCTTGTTGTGCCAAATGATTTATAGTTGTAATAGAAATTTATTTATTTATTTATTTATTTATTTATATGATTTAAGAGCTAGCAACTAGGCGATTAGCTCTATAAACACGTAGAGTGCAAACAAAATAAAAGGTCTAGCACATCAAAAATAAAACATTTAAATAAAAAATTAAACAACTGAATCTATCAACTATACAAGACAAAAAAAAGGGCTGAAAGAGAAGAAAAAAAAATAGAATAATAAAAATACCAAACAGAAAGGGCAACTATAAAATAAAAAACAGATAAGTAATAAATTATTTTTAATAAACTAAATCTTTTCCCTTTATTTTGTACAAACAAAATTGAATTATAAAATTAATTTTAAAATACTTCAAAATTTACGTTTTTGCTAGAAATTATTTACTCTAGCATGAATCATGCGCAGTTGTAAAAAACAGCAAATATAATTATTTACATTAACAAGTTACATTCAGGGGTCTCCTCGTGGTATAGTGGCTAACGCCTTAGATTCTCGTGCGGGAGATAGTAGGTTCGAGTCCCACCGGTGCACTGGGGTCATTTTTCAATAATCATGGTGCAAAAATGACTTTATGTAGATAGATCTCGTTCAAACTTGGTATTGTGTTTATTAAAGGGTTAAAAAGTAGTTCTGCTTTAGTTTTAAAACATTCTGTCCTAAAAAATGTGGGGTATAGAGGAGAGGGGAAGGAGATTGCTCACAATATCGCTACTTCTTCAGCTAATATCGAGATTATAAATTGTTTGAAATATTAAAAGCTATTTAAAACATTAATTAAACATTTTTAGGCAATAATAAATATGTTCAATAATAATAATATTTATTTACTTATTAACTACCAATCATCGGTATGATTCAATAAATCCTGCAATCAATCCTAACATTTTCGATGATACGACGCCAATCGGAGAAATAAGTGCTAAAAGTTTTGAAAGGATTTTTCCTTTATTTAACTCACTTTACAATTGGCTACTTTTTGTTTTTAATTGCATTAATCAGTAAAATTAGCGTTTTAACAAAGAAAGAAGGCAAGAAAATGAGAAACTTATTGGCAATAGTGTTTTCCTAGAGCAAACGTTGAGAAGGCGGGGGATTCATTTCCGCTTTTGATAATGTCAGTTTCCTGTTGTGTTGCCTTAAACTTCCTTCTCTTTAAAATTTTTTGCTTTTATTTTTATAGAAAGATCAAACCCTACCAATATGCTTCTATTCCTTTACTAATAGCACTGTTTAGACTGTTGAACCGCAAATCACATTTAAGTACTGAAAACAAACTGATCATTTACAAATCACTACTGCAACCCATTTGGACATACGGTTCAGAACTATGGGGAACTGCGAAAACATCGAACATCAGACGCATTCAAACATTCCAATCCAAGGTCCTAAGAACAATAGTCGATGCTCCCTGCTACGTTTCCAACCTCAACCTCCATAAAGACCTCAATATCCCACTCGTTAATGATGTTTTATTATCCAGATTCCAACGTTTCCATCATAAACGTTCCGCTCATCAAAATCCTGAAGTCCTCTCCCTATCAAGTGCCACCCACCCACTCTCTCCACCGAGGCGACTCAAAAGACATTGGCCTAGAGATCTGCTGCAGTGACCAAGCGAAGTGTTAGCAATGGCTTTCTCTTTGTTCAAGTGCGACAATTTTCTGTGGCTCACCGATCTCTCTTCGACTCCAGCCACTGGTCGGAGCAGAAGGGAACTTGTGTAGGCAACTTTCAACGTCATCTGAGCGTCTTTCTGGCGTTAATCGAGGATGAAGTTGGAAGGCCTTGAGCACAGAACCTCCATATTGTATCATTCATCATATTACCAGATGTATTTATATACAGGATGTAATAATCAATAAAGAAATATATATATATATATATATATATATATATATATATATATATATATATATAAAACTAATAGCACTATCGTTTAGAACGGAACCATTCTGAGATGACGCAGTTCCTGCGAGTCAAGTTAATAATAAATTGCCTATTTATTTTATATATATATATATATATATATATATATATATATATATATATATATATATATTCCTTTTTTATCCTAGGAGGCATGGGGTCATTAAGCAGTCTTCCTTTATTATACTACTTTATTTATAATATACTATACAGTATAATAAAGGAAGACTGCTTAATGACCCCATGCCTCCTAGGATAAAAAAGGAATTTTGATATTTTGGGTCATCTATAAGAATAAATTATATATATATATATATATATATATATATATATATATATATATATATATATATATATATTTTTATTCAATAATCATTAAAATAAATTTTCATTGAATAAGAATTTATTCATTTATTTAGTTATTCATTGAATGATTTTTTTTATTTTTTTTTAAATGAATAATTAATTATTTTTCATTTTTCATTCAATAATAATGCGGTTTATGAAACAACAAACTCAGATTCTTTCAAAAGTCAGTGAACAATATCACTTAAATAAATAATTGTCATTAAAAGTAAGAACGTAGTCATTTTGATTAAAAGAGATTGTTAAAAGAAATCACTTGTATTTAACGAAAAAATTCCATAAAATAAATTAATTTCATTCAAAGAAATTTTTCGAATAAATAACTTTGATTTAATAAAAACTTTTATTCAATACGTCATTTTTATTCAATAAAATTTTTCATTAAATAAATCATTGTTATTTAATAATGAATGAAAAGTTATTCATTATTCAGAATGAAATATCAAATTTATTCATTATTCATTAGTCATTATTCTGAATAATTTTAGCCCAGAACTGCATTTTTTATATTAGGTAAATTATAAAATGGGCAAAACATACACGAATATCTGTACATTGAATACGTTAAAGCGTTAAGGATGAATAAAATATCAAAAGTGAATTCAATTTGTTGTTCCCCAGTATAAAAAAATAAAGAATCTATGCTGAAATAAAGTAAGAATAAATAAAGGAAATAAAGCCCATTACCACGGTTGCCTATAGGAAAAGGTTAAATCAGGGGGGTATTGCCATAAGTCTGGGAATATTGTATTGGAAGCCCTTCGCTGCCTGCTTTGAAAGCCGGGAAGATAGTGGATCCGAGAAGGAAGAGGTAGGGAGTGAACCTTAAAAGCTACTTCCCCAAGAAATATAAGCAATAAATCCATATCGTCTCCTGAGGGAGAGGAAGGAATAAGGGAAGACACAGAGCGGGAAGCTAAATCAGAATGAATGTCCTCAGATGGCCTGGTATCCAAGCAAGTTATTTTCATTTATGCTTTTATAAAATAACATATTTCTTAAAGCTCTGATTTGTCAAAGGTTATTAAATTTTTAATTTCTCTATTAGATACTAAACAAGACAAGCCAATGTGCGAGACATGTAACGATCCATTAGTGAAACACCTCCTATTAGGCTTGCCATATTTTTGGTGAGTGAAACCTGGACACATTAACACTCCAATGGTCGCGCCATTGAAACTACCATTGGTGGTCGCCTCGTATCTGAGAGATACGCCTGAGTTTCAGTCTCATTTGCCGTAAATAACTTTAGCTGTTGTATTAAGAATGAAAAAAAAAACTCTTAACAGGAGATTAATACATAAAAAAATTAGTAAATTTACCAAGAAAAAGTATTTATTTAAATATGTTGATGAAAAGGGGAAGGGTATTAATTAATAATACAATCCAAGGTGAGGAATAACCCTTCTAAGTTCAACATATACTTTTATTATATAATAAGTTTATATGTTGAACTTTGAAGGGTTATTCATCACCTTGGATTGTATTATATGTTATTTATTTATTATATGAAAACTCATATAGTTGAAATATACAAATAACAAGTAGGTAGGAAATATTAGGGAAATATTAATAATATTTTGTAGTAATATATAACTTCAAAAAACGTCTTCTGTATCATCATCCACTTTACGTCCTTTGAGACACTATATTGAGCAATGATATAGACATAAATATTGGCCGCACCCCTTGCATTTATACTGGGTAAGCCTTGTAGTCTTGTTTGCCCAAAACACTTGGGCAACAGATGCTGTGTATCTGAGAGATCTCACGCGATCATTGGAGTGTTAATATGGGATGGGCATACCGTGGGGAATGGAATAAAAATGGTACTAATTTTAAGCAAAATGGTGAGTTTTAGTGAGAAATCTGGAGCTATAAATTTTTACCAACTTTTTTAAAAATAAAAAAGTAATTTTTGATACTTAATTTACACTTGGTAGCGCTGTGTAAGTAGTTCCAGGATTTGCTCACAGATTACAGTCAGAATACTTCTTATTTCATTGACACTGTGCGCGGTGGTTAAAAATGTTGATTGTAGAAAAGTAAACGATTCATAAAAGATTCTTAAAAACATAAATTACCTATTTACTTTTTACATCTCACAGCCGTTTCCGGGGCATTGATAAAACCGGGACAAACCGGGACGTATGGCAAGCCAACCTACTAACATACTACCACAACTTTAACAACTGAACATATCATAAATACAAATGTAAAGTGTCAATTGTGAAAATTGGTTTGGTACCTTAAAGATAACTCTCCATATATTTTTATCGTATCGTATATTTTAATTAGAATTAATGCATGTTCAAAAAGGATGTTCGTTAGTTTGATTTTCTGTAGTGCCGCCACATGGGGGGGACAACCGGACACAGTTGTCCCGGGCCCGGGCGCCGTAGGGGCCCGGGCCGATCCTCGCTAATTGGAAAAAAATGTATAGGTATAAGCTTGTAGAAAGAATGGGGTTTAGAAATATAGACGGGCGTAGCCTATATTTATTGGAATGGGATCTATATTTTTTTTAATGTACATGAACGACAAAACAAGTGCATTCCCGGAATAGTATATTTCATTAGGAGTCGTTATAAAACTACAAGTATCGAAAGTGACCTTTGCTGAAGCGATTGTCGGCTTTTATTCTCATTTTGCTCAAAACTCAAGATCAAAATAATTTTAAAATGTCCAAAGTCCTATAGCAAAGTACTAGAATTTTCAGTCTGGCTCTGAGAAGTGGATGCCCGGTTCTGAGTTGTGGGGGCCCGTGATCTGGTCCCAAACTGCATTTGTAACGACGATATGAAATATGATTATTAAAAATAATTATAAGTAAATAAATAACGTTAATGATTATTCATAATAATGGTTTAATTTTTGTGATACGTAAAATATATTAGTATGCAACCTTTTGCTCCTTTGTATGGGGCTTGTGTCTATAACTAATAAATATTATAATTATTTTTTTAACGGTGTATAAACAGTTGGACTATTGCCGCCGGGCTATCTATAGGTTGCCACGCCCTTGTAATGCCAACGGCACGTGGTCGGTCACCCATTCAGGAATTGGCCACGTACCTATGGCAGAAATATTATTATTATTTATTCATTCTATTTTACAATAGAATGAAAAATATTTAATTTTATATTCAGTTTCGACATTTAAGTTTTTTTTATATCGTGCTATTGTACACATTACCGAAAGGATTAATATATTTTTGTAAAATATTTAAAAATGAAAAATGTATACCACGTTTATATTGATTGATAAAATAAATGTCATTGCGTATCAAACATATCGAAAGTAATTAATCCTGGTTTAATAAAAAAAAAAAAAAAAAGTAAAACTTGCGATGAGCAATATTAAATCCCACGGATATAACTAGGGAGATATTATAAACCACTTTATCCTTCCTGTGGTTGAGCTGGGCATATTTGTCGAAGCCCCCAGAAATGCAAATACATTATGATATTGAGGGAAATGTGGACTGAACCCCCCCCCCCCCCCTTCATCACTCTTTCTCTCTCTCTCTCTCTCTCTCTCTCTCTCTCTCTCACACACACTCTAATCCTCCTCCAGCTGATGTATCGCCACACATTTTATTTATTAAGCTTTGTGTTCATATTATTCAAACATTCCGTTGAGAGGATACATAATTTATGTTAGAGTAATTTCTATCTTGTTTCCGTAGTATAAATAATCTTTCATTTCGTGAGTTTTGTATTGATAGATAGCTTACAACTGCAGGTTGATTACATTGTGTTTTAAATACCTGTATTTCTCCAAACTATGTAAGTAATATAATCCCCACAAAAAATTTCAAGTCTAGGTTTAAGGTTTAACTGGCGCACAACCCATTGCTAGGTCAGGGCCTCCTGAATCAGCTTCCGTCGGCTGTCCCGATCTTGTGCAGCAACCATCCAGTTCTGTACGCCTAATAGGGTCCTAGCGTCACGTGCAACTCCATCCTTCCATCGGAGCTTCGGCCTCCCACGTCTTCTGCTTCCATGGAGCACTTCTTCGATTGTCTTCCTTGGCAGTTCTGCTGGATCCATTCGAGCAACATGACCGGCCCATCGGAGTCTTCCCAGACGGATGAAATGGACAACATTTTTTTCTTTGTAAGCCTCATACACCTCCAGGTTAGTCCTTCTTCTCCATGTCCGGCCATCGCATACTCCCCCCAAAATGGATCGCGGTATCCTTCTTTCTTGAATTAGGAGTGCCTGCTCATCCATTTTGGAGATGGTCCATGTCTCTGAGCCGTATGTCAACACTGGTCGTATAAGGGTTTTATAAACCAGCAATTTTGTTGACCTATTTATTACTTTACTCCTGAGAAGACTCCTGAGGCCAAAAAAACAGCGAGTGGATTTAATAATTCTAGATTTTATCTCGTCTGTTACGCTATTGGCTATGTTTACATAGCAGCTAAGGTATGTAAATTCTTTAACTTTCTCAAATGAGTAGGAGCCAAATTTTACATTTTCCCCTAGCTGTGCTTCCAGCCCCATTGCCATAACTAGTCTAATTTCTAGTCTAGGCCCCTCCCAAAATAGTTTGCCTATAAAAGTTATGAAATCAGGACCTTGGAAGAGAAAGGGCGAATCACAAAATTCGGATGCTGGGAAATCAAAGCCACAGTTCTGAAAGTGCTTCAGAATAGCAAAGGCGAATTTTTACTTTATGGAATGCCTATTCATAAATCTGATAGAAAACTTTGCAATTGAAATCAAATGTTATAATTTTAATTAATACGATTTAATTATGGTTAACAAATGCTAGGAGAGGAGTTTCAGACCCAGGATTCGCCCTTGAAATCGGACATAAACTTTTTCATAGATAATAGTGCTACTCACTTTAATTTGAAGCTGTGAGGGAACTAAAGGCGACCGAGAGAAACATGGCGAAGCGTCGTGTTACCTACAGCTTTCTGACTCAGGAAATAAAATATAAAAAAGAAGATTTTTCAGATTCACCTTTTCTCTTCCAAACTATTCTGTTGTGGAATTCTTAAAAAAGGCGCAACTATTTCTCATGGTATAAAATAATAATTTAATAATAAATAAATGTATGTATACGTGCACGGGTATATACACATGTGCGTGTATGTATGTATATATGTGAGTGTATGATTGTATGAACGTATGTGTATATACGTGAGCTAGTTTAATTTAGAATTGGCATTATTATAAATTTTGTTATGTAGTATAGTTTTAGTATTAATATTGCTTACATTAGCATTGTTTTTAGTACAAATAGTTGTATTAGTTATGTTTAGTTTGTATTAGTTACTTAGTTTGTATTAGTTAGTTAGTGTATTAGTAAAAAAAAAATTGATATATAAAGAATTACAAAAAAAGAGGGAAAACAAAATATATACATAAAAAAATATATATATTAAAAAAGATAACAAATAAAATTATGCATAAAGGAAAAATAAATAAAAATAAAAAATAAATAAATAAAAAAATATAAAAAATAAATAAATAAAAAACTATACAAGAGGGGAAAAAATAAATAAGTAAATATTAATATGTCCATATATAGTTTATTTATTGATCCTCAACCTCAGCCACATATATTGATGAACTAGTTACAATTCCTCATTTTTAAACGTTTCGGCCTCAGGGCCATCCTCATTAACTAGAAGAAAAATAAATTACATGTATTTAAAATTACATTAAAAATTACCCCCTTTTTTTATCTATACAATGTAAAAATTTTTTAAAAAACTATCTTTAACTTATATTACCTTCCTTTCTTGATCCACATATAAACACCCTATTTTACAAGAGCTTGTCATCACATTACATCTAAACTTTAAAACTCTAGGATTTTTCATCTTCTATAAATAACAAAAATAAATAAAAATAAAAAATAAAATAAAATAAAATAAATAAATAAAAATAAAAAATAAATAAATAAAAAAATATAAAAAATAAATAAATAAAAAACTATACAAGAGGGGAAAAAATAAATAAGTAAATATTAATATGGTTATGTAGTCTATTATTTGTTATGTAGTCTATTATTTGTTATGTAGTCTATTATTTGTTATGTAGTATATTATTTGTTGTGTAGTCTATTATTTGTTGTGTAGTCTATTATTTGTTATGTAGTCTATTATTTGTTATGTAGTCTATTATTTGTTATGTAGTCTATTATTTGTTATGTAGTCTATTATTTGTTATGTAGTATATTATTTGTATTGATAGTGCTATAGTGTATATTAGTATTACTTTTAGTACAAATAGTTCCATTACCTAGTAAGTTAGTTGTAAGCAATGATATTAGTTAAAAAAGAAAATTGAATAAAAGTTATCAAAATAACAGTTCATTGTCATGCACTGTCCTAAACACAAAATTACAAACCCATTCATGACATATACACGACTCTCTAACACTACACTTGAGGGCGGTGAGGACCAAGATGTTTTCTCTCCTTAAACACCCAATCCATCCATCCATCTTCCAAAATCCTAAAATACTATGCCACGTTTTAGGCCCTTAATACCTTGTCAATAATCCAGTAATACTCACTTACTTGTTCATTTCCAAAATGACTAGTTTTTATGAAATGATGGCCACTATAACAATCGGATTTATTATAAAATTTCTGACATTTGACGATTCAGGGCCTTAGGGCAACGATGAGTTATCATAAACTCTCTGGTGACATAGAGTTTTATGAACTCTGTAAGTTAAAACGGTTATCATTAACGAAAACTGGCCAAGTTGGAAATGAACAAATAAGTGAGGGGGTATTATTAGGTTCTTGACAAGATATTAAGCGTCTCAAACTTGGCCCAATACTATCTATATCAGAACTTTCTTAAGCAAACTAGTTTTGGGAGGGGCCTGGAACTTGGTCTCTTTTTATCATCGTCAGTTTTATTTGTGGGGGACATCAATACGTTATCTTAAAATTGGGATGATAATGTGTACCAGAAATATAATTCTCAAATATGAATTAAAACAATATACCAATTTTTTATTTTATTTTGTAAAAAAACGAATAAAGACATTAGAAAAATTGAGATAAATTTTTATCAAAAAATGAGATCAGGTTTACAGTGAGTTGAAGTGATGACTAGGTGAGTCCTGGTGAAATATCTGACCGCAGTGTTTGATGGAGATAGGAAAGGGAGTGAATCAAAATGAAAGAGATCAGAGAGACTATATAAACCAAGTCCTTCTCTATATAGATTCAATATATATTCCATGTTCATACAATATTCTTACAAATATCTTCTGATTTCGTTGGGACTTCTGTCAAACGTATTTCAACGCTACGATATTATTTTTTCTTATCGGTGTTCAATATTCATTTAATTATTTTTTTGTTTTTGTTTTGTAACTATTACTCAGGTCAACATTTGATCTAAAAAAAAAAAAAAAAAAAAAAAAAAAAAAAAAAAAAAAAAAAAAAAAAACCTCAGAGCAGTATGGTCCTTATAGGGTTTTTGGGATCGCTGATTACGATCAGCGGGTTGATTAATCTCCGTCATTTTAGATTTAAGGTCATTTGAAGGGACAATAGAGAGAAAACGGTAGGAAAAATGTAATGAAATTCATTCGTATTTTTCTGAGGTTCCTGAGACCGAATTCTTTATGCCTTTTCCTAGATCTCATGTTAAGGTCAAATAGAAAAAGATGTAGACAACGTCTGAAAAAATCCATGCTTATGTTTTTGAGGTCTTCGAGTCCAAATCCGTAGTTTCTTTGGCCTTAAGCCTTTTCCTAGGGGTCATTTGATGGTCAAATAGCAAAAAATCTGAAAAAAATTAGGTTTAGAGCCTTCGAATCAAATTCAGGAACAAAAATATTATTATTCATTATCAGCGGTTTATTGTTGGAAATTTGTTATATTTTTATGGTTGTGCCTTATTAACCGTTGAAAAATTCCATAAATACTTATGGATTATTTTTTTATTTAAGAGTTTTTTTGTTTTTGTTTTTTGTACTTAATCATAAAACAATATCGAATTAGTAGTTAGTGTTTTGTATTTTGTTTGAGTTTTTGATTTTGTTATTTTAACTATTTGTATTTATAATTTGTTCACTACTAATTATTCTACTAATTTAAGGACTAGTAGTAATATTCTGTAATTACACTACTACTATAAAGCCTATTCTGACTAATGTGTTTTCTTTGATAAATAACATAAATGTTTTAAAAGAAAATGGATTTTAAGTAAATTTCGTACCTTAAAACTCTTGTTTTGGTACTTTTTTCTCATAAAAAAACATATAATAACACTGCTGTCCTCTAAAAATTTGAACATTAAGACGAAAAACAACAACAAATGCTGACACTTAACTAAACCTTGGTTACAGATGGAGACAAACAGCCATATGACCCGGGCAAATCCAACTCGCAACATATGAAAATGTCTTGTAGGCAACCCGCAACGCTTTTAAACGTGTTGCGGGTTGCCTATATCTGCGTACCTCTTTATGAACATTCACCACTAAAACGGTATGCCATGAAAACTGTCAATACAATTTGGGGGGGGGGTCAAACTGTCTTCCCCAATTATTTAATCAGGCCTACTATTGTAAGAAATCAGGATAAATAAAAATGTTAGGATTAATTGGGAATTTTTTTCCGTAACAGGGTTAACATGCAGTACATTGTAAATATTACACAGTCAGGCAAACAAAATATGCCCTATATAACCGTCGAAAAGACCGATACAATTTAGAACACTGCAAAAAATGAATAAACAAAAAATTTAAAGATATTCTACAATTTGGAAACAATATTTTCCAATTGTCCATGAATACAACACTATCTTAGAAAAGAGGAACGGGAATCTGTAGAGATACATTAATCTTCTGAGAATGTTGGACAAGATCCAGGGGTATCTCGCCGCTCCTATCTCCCTTGCCCTTAGCTTGTTTACCCTCTAACCCCAGCTGCTAAATCAAGACAGCTAGAGCTACTAGAGTATTCCTCTCATACTTATGCAGTAGTCTTGAAACTTCTTCATCAGGGGTTGGAAACACAAAAAAAAATGTACTCCTATCGAAATGTGTAAGTAGTCCGAATCCCAAGAACTTCGTCATCTTAGCGCGACTCCGTTCATATCTCTAGTGCCATTAGTGAAGGAATATACGCAGTTATTGGTAGGTTTTGATATTTTGTTAACACTCCAATGGTCGCGTGAGATTTCTCAGATACACAGTATCTTACGCAGACTGTGTAAGGGACGCAAGTGCGCGGGTCTAGCTATACCCTCTACTATTCCTAGAGCAGGCAGTGGCTGATGTCAGTTCTGACCTGATGCTCCTCCAAGCAGTAACTATCCACTAAAACTATTTGGATAATAATATCAAGTATGAATATGGATGCAGCGATTGATGAAGAAACAGTGGTAAAAAAAATAGCACTGTAACCGAGAGAACCAAAACTAGAAAACAATGCCAAATGTTTTGGGCAAACAAGACTACAAGGCTCACCCAGTATAAATGCAAGGGGTGCGGCCAATATTTATGTCTCTATCATTGCAAATTATATTATCCAGATGGATGTAAAGTGGATGATGATACAGAAGACGTTTTTTGAAGTTATATATTTCTACAAAATATTATTAATATTTCCTACCTACTTGTTATTTGTATATTTCAACTATATGAGTTTGCACCTAATAAATAAATAACATATAATACAATGCAAGGTGAGGAATAACCCTTCAAAGTTCAACATATACATTTATTATATAATAAAAGTATATGTTATATGAAGGGTTATTCCTCACCTTGCATTGTATTATTAATTAATACCCTTCCCCTTTTCATCAACATATTTAAATAAATAACTGTTAAGAGTTTTTATTCATTCTTAATACAATAGATAAAGTTATTTACGGTAAATGAGACTGAAAGTCAGGCGTATCTCTCAGATACGAGGCGACCTCCAATGGTAGTTTCAATGGCGCGACCATTGGAGTGTTAAGAATATAGAATAAAATCTCAAAGAGAAGGAATTTTGAGGCGCCGCAACAGGAAACTGACTGCATCCTCGCCCGCCAAGTGGGGCCAAACGACAATTCGTGTTTCAAAAAAGGATACAGCCTCTAAATCTAAATCTTCCGATTTCAATCCATCTTTTTTAATGACAGCTTTTTTTTTTTTATTTCTCCTGTTTATTAAATTACGTGTAAATAATTCACACAGATAGAGAAATAACAGCTGATATAAAGGCGAGAATTGCTGCTGGAAACAGATGTTTGCTTGGACTACAGAGAGTACTCAAGTATAAAAGGTTGTCTAGAACGCAAAGGCACTTGTATATAGAAGTATTCTGAGACCCACAGTCACCTATGGCAGCGAGGCATGGACCGTAACCTCAGAGTCTATGCTTATGCTGAGAGTACTCAAGTATAAAAGGTTGTCTAGAAATGCAAAGACACTTGTATATAGAAGTATTCTGAGACCCACAGTCACCTATGGCAGCGAGGCATGGACCGTAACCTCAGAGTCTATGCGTATGCTGAGAGTACTCAAGTATAAAAGGTTGTCTAGAAATACAAAGGCACTTGTATATAGAAGTATTCTGAGACCCACAGTCACCTATGGCAGCGAGGCATGGACCCTAACCTCAGAGGCTATGCGTATGCTGAGAGTACTCAAGTATAAAAGGTTGTCTAGAAATGCAAAGGCACTTGTATAGAGAAGTATTCTGAGACCCACAGTCACCTATGGCAGCGAGGCATGGACCCTAACCTCAGAGTCTATGCGTATGCTGAGAGTACTCAAGTATAAAAGGTTGTCTAGAAATGCAAAGGCACTTGTATATAGAAGTATTCTGAGACCCACAGTCACCTATGGCAGCGAGGCATGGACCCTAACCTCAGAGTCTATGCGTATGCTGAGAGTACTTAAGTATAAAAGGTTGTCTAGAACGCAAAGGCACTTGTATATAGAAGTATTCTGAGACCCACAGTCACCTATCGCAGCGAGGCATGGACCGTAACCTCAGAGTCTATGCGTATGCTGAGAGTACTCAAGTATAAAAGGTTGTCTAGAACGCAAAGGCACTTGTATATAGAAGTATTCTGAGACCCACAGTCACCTATGGCAGCGAGGCATGGACCCTAACCTCAGAGTCTATGCGTATGCTGAGAGTACTCAAGTATAAAAGGTTGTCTAGAACGCAAAGGCACTTGTATATAGAAGTATTCTGAGACCCACAGTCACCTATGGCAGCGAGGCATGGACCGTAACCTCAGAGTCTATGCGTATGCTGAGAGTACTCAAGTATAAAAGGTTGTCTAGAACGCAAAGGCACTTGTATATAGAAGTATTCTGAGACCCACAGTCACCTATGGCAGCGAGGCATGGACCCTAACCTCAGAGTCTAGGAGGTTCTGCGGCGGATTTAAGGGCCTGTAAAGATCGGTGAGCAGTGGAGGATCAGGAGCAACCGAGAGCTGCGGGATCTCTATGTAGAGCCGGACATAGTGGAGCACATAAAGACTGGGCGGCTGCGATGGCTTGGCCATGTGGAAAGGATGGGACCTACAAGACTACCCCGGAAACTCCTGTACGGCAAGCCTGGAGAAGGCGAGGGAAGCCCAGTCTTCGCTGGTTGGACGACGTTGAAAAAGACCTGAGGGATCTGGGGATCAGCCGTTGGAGGAGATTCGCTGCCGACCGGGGAGAATGGAAGAAGCTGCTAACAGAGGCCATGGGCCTTCATGGACTTTAGCGGTCAGCAGTAAGTAAGTAAGTAAATAATTCACGAATTTTTACAATTGAACATAAAATAACATTTCATTTTTCATCTAACTTAATAAAGGCAATTATATCGTTGATATCAAACAATCAAATCTTTTTCTATCAAAGAAAAATCTATTTTCAAATCATTCAAAAATTATAATATTTCACTTAATCTCATTGTTAGATTAAGGTTTAAAATTTACTTGTTGAAGATGTCAGTCTTATTTTTTCGACTCTAATCAGGATTTGAATGTTTAATTTCAACGACATCAGTGCTGATATTACGTTAGAAGAAAAATATAATATTATTGAATTCCAATTCCATTATAAAAGTTCGTGAAATATATACACGTAAGAAAAGAATATATACACCGTAATATACACCGTAATATATACCGTATATATATATATACAATTTATATATACATATATAATTTATATATATATATATATATATACAATTTATATATATATATATATATATATATATATATATATATATATATATATATATATAAAATTATACAGAATTATATATACCGTAAAAAAAGAAGAAAAATATATATACACGTAATTTCATAAAACAGGATAAACAAAAATCTGGCAAGACTAAGTTGTTTTACATTTTATTAGCTTTCATTTAAACTTCTAGTGTCTTCGTTCATGGGTTGAATTCGGCCTCCCGAGCCGTCCCTAGGCCAACCCAGCCTTTAATTAATTTAATAATGGGTACCTTGGGTGCTATTGACTCTAGCAGTCGAAACGGCCAAGAGGAAAATCAGGCGGCCGGAGCATAGTACTGACCACACTATCTCCCTAGTGTGCCGTATGGTCATGAATCGGATACCTCTATAGTATCTGCCCCTAAGGGCCCTCGTGGCCTGTTACGGGACTGATTTTTTTTTTTCATTTAAAAAAAAATGCATTTAAAACGATTACAATGTAAAGGCTGTAGCCTTTTTACAAACACGAAACGCTATTTGGTCCCGCTGTGCGCCGTCTCAACGTTCGCGCAAGGAAAACCCTGTTACCAATACGTTTCTCATCTTCATTCCTTATTTTATCAAAATACTAATTTTATTGATAAATGCCATTTAAAGCAAAATTAAAAAGTGAGTTACACAAAGACGATAACCCGTTCAGAAGACTAACACATTTGAAGTTTTAAGCACTTATTTCTCCGATTGACTTCCCTCCATCAAAAATTGTTTTAGAACCTTTTTTATAGAGAATTTAGTAAGCTTTCGAATGGTTACCTTCCACAACTTCCTAACTGCTTGTAATATAATAATAAATTATTTTTTTTAATACTTTCTTTACTTCCAAAGTAACCAAAATTTAAACATCTCCGTTTGGATGAATTTCAAACATGTAGAAGAAATATTTGAACTGAATCTCATGATCCTAAGAACCAAAATAGAAAATTAGTTCAATATTTTTCAGATAGAAGGCCAATAAAATAGAATTAACAAAGTCAATTCTCCATTTAGGAGCCAAAAAAAAATCGATAAACTAAAACTTACAGCTTAATTGTGTTAAGGCGAATCTTCCCGTACAATGGCCACGGCCAATTTTTGCCCATTGTGCGGGAAGGTTCGCCTTAATAATAATAATATAAGATAAACATATTAAAAAGTTTAATCCCATAAAGTTATTTTCGAACTTTTTAAAAATGAAAAAAAAAAGAAAAAGTTAAAAAAAAATATATATATATATATTTTTTAAATGAAAGTTAACAATTATTTTTAACCCCAACTTGTGAGTCGTTCATAAATCTTTATCGTTATGGAAACCTCTACATTCTGGGTCTTTGCTCCTCTGAAGAAGAATACAATGCAAAATACTATTATTGCTTTTCATACTTGAAATAGTGAGTAACTCAAAATACAATTATTGCTTTTCATACTTGAAATAGTGACTAACTCAAAATACAATTATTGCTTTTCATACTTGAAATAGTGAGTCACTCAAAATACAATTATTGCTTTTCATACTTGAAATAGTAAGTAACTCAATATACAATTATTGCTTTTCATACTAGAAATAGTGAGTAACTCAAAATAAAAAGAAATACCTTGAAGAATAGAACTTTATGAAGGTCATTGTATGAAATATTCATCGCAGTTGGGAGGTCATATTTTCGAAGGATTCCTCCTGAAGTGTAGGAAAGGATGAAAAAGTCATCAAAGATGATGGCCACTCATCTCGGGACCCTTAGGGTTTATGCTTGGGGTTTAGTTGAATACCAACCTTTTTCACTCCAAATAAAATTCCATTTAGAAGTGTACCTTTCATTTCTAATCCACCAGTAATCAAATATCCAGAAGCACTTTATAAACATACATACCATTCAACATCATATATTCTGCAAAAGTGTTCTTATGATAATACGCCGCTATTTCGTCACCATACCGTACCTCAGAATTTTGGTAGTGTAGACTGCATTACTAAATAATTTGTTTTAAACAACCTATACAAATATATATATATATATATATATATATATATATATATATATATATATATATATATATATATATAAAACAACCTTGAATAGTTCTGATCATTTATATTTGTAATGAAAATTGTTCAATTAATAATTTGGTAAATAATTTGCTTGCAGAGTTATGTTTATACATGATACTACACTTCTTAATAAATACACAATGGTCCGATTCATGGTCCGACTCTTGATCTCAAATATCATTTAAGATATTTGTCATTTTTATATATATATATATATATATATATATATATATATATATATATATATATATAAATATGTATATATATATATATATATATAAAAATGACAAATATCTATATATATATATATATATATATATATAGGTGTGTGTGTGTGTGCATGTAAATTAGGGTAAAAATATAAATTATTTATTCCTTGTTAATTAACGCAGTTTATTGTGATGTTTGTATAATTATATTAAAACGTTGTTAAATTACATATATTACTTTTATAATGTTTTTTTTAGTTTTAAGTCAGTAGCTGTAATATAAGTTTGTAAAATGAATCCTCTATCATGATTTTTTGCCTGTTTTGAAGATTGTTTTTAGCGCGGTTCCTCTCTATCTCCATAGGGAGAACCCGCTTATGAGGTTGACCTCATGACGCGATCCGGACGCGCCGACCAGAAACTTTCTCGTTTCAGGCCCCATAGATCACGAAAATATAGGTGGTTCAAATTTGTATATATATATATATATATATATATATATATATATATATATATATATATATATATATACTTGTCTGTTCGCGCTCCTGACGGCTCAAAAATAGTCCGATTTTGATGAAATTTGGTACAAAAATCAGTCTTCAAATTGAAAAGTCAAGTTTGTTAACCAGCAGAATCCGCCCAATGGAAGATGGCGTTTGGGGCGAAATTCAAGCAAAAAATATCGTAACGCTTACGTTTTTGAGTTCATATGCTTCGAGGTACTTCTTTTATAGGTTTCTTAACATAGAAAAACGAATAAAACTATTATTAAGGCGATATCTGTAACCGTTTTTGAGAAAAGTGGAATCAATGTTTTCGCATGTCATTATTTTTTTGTGGCTACTTAGAATCGCGGGATTCAATTGAAATATTTTCTACAGCTTGGAAATAATTCCCAACTAGGATGTTTAAATTTTGGTTATATTTGGAGTTAAGAAAGTATACGAAAAAAAAAAAACATTTTATTAATAGACATGAAAAGTTTTTGGATCTTCATACATTTTTCAGAAATATCTCAAAAACGGTTGGTAAATCGAGTTAAGTGGAATGTGACAGTTCGAATGCTTGCTAAATTCTCTACAAAAAAGGTTTTGAAGCAATATTCGATGGAGTAATGTATATCAGAGATATAAACGCGTAAAACTTAAAAGTTATTGTTTTGTTCTTTTGAACCTTCATTTGTCTTTGTTTAACTCACTTTTTAATTGGTTGTTTTTGTTTTAAATTAAATTTATCAGTGAAATTAGTATTTGAGTAAAATAAGCTAAGAAACATTGAAAGGTATTGGTAATACGTTTGGAATGGCTGTAGAAATCAAGATGGCTGTGGCTAATCATGATGGCGTATACATAGGTTTGTTTTGAATTGTCCTATCTAAAGTAAACAGGACGCAAAAACAAGTCAACACACCTCCACTGTTTAATTCCTTTAATTTAACAAAACGTTTTCGAGGTCAGCACCTCATCCTCAGTGTCCTCATATAGCTGGGCGAGGTTCACTCGGACCTTCCTCCGACTATACTCCTATATGTATAGTCGGAGGAAGGTCCGAGTGAACCTCGCCCAGCTATAGGAGGACACTGAGGATGAGGTGCTGACCTCGAAAACGTTTTGTTAAATTAAAGGAATTAAACAGTGGAGGTGTGTTGACTTGTTTTTGCATCCTGTTTACTATGATGAACCTTCACCAGCCAACCAACCACAATTGTAGAGATGATGAAAAGCAAACAAGGAGTATAGTCGGAGGAAGGTCCGAGTGAACCTCGCCCAGCTATAGGAGGACACTGAGGATGAGGTGCTGACCTCGAAAACGTTTTGTTAAATTAAAGGAATTAAACAGTGGAGGTGTGTTGACTTGTTTTTGCATCCTGTTTACTATGATGAACCTTCACCAGCCAACCAACCACAATTGTAGAGCTGATGAAAAGCAAACAAGGAGTATAGTCGGAGGAAGGTCCGAGTGAACCTCGCCCAGCTATAGGAGGACACTGAGGATGAGGTGCTGACCTCGAAAACTTTTTGTTAAATTAAAGGAATTAAACAGTGGAGGTGTGTTGACTTGTTTTTGCTTCCTGTTTACTATGATGAACCTTCACCAGCCAACCAACCACAATTGTAGAGCTGATGAAAAGCAAACAAGGAGTATAGTCGGAGGAAGGTCCGAGTGAACCTCGCCCAGCTATAGGAGGACACTGAGGATGAGGTGCTGACCTCGAAAATGTTTTGTTAAATTAAAGGAATTAAACAGTGGAGGTGTGTTGACTTGTTTGGCATCCTGTTTACTATGATGAACCTTCACCAGCCAACCAACCACAATTGTAGAGCTGATGAAAAGCAAACAAGGAGTATAGTCGGAGGAAGGTCCGAGTGAACCTCGCCCAGCTATAGGAGGACACTGAGGATGAGGTGCTGACCTCGAAAACGTTTTGTTAAATTAAAGGAATTAAACAGTGGAGGTGTGTGGACTTGTTTTTGCATCCTGTTTACTATGATGAACCTTCACCAGCCAACCAACCACAATTGTAGAATTGTCCTATCTATATAACCTTCCTCATAGCCTACAACTGAAGATATCGTTATTTCTTATTTTATAGGAAGATTTAACCCACGAGAGAATGGAATTTTATTTGTCATGAAGCACATATTTACAGTTGATTATAACAGTGAAACGAATTTGTTAGCAAAAGAAGTAACTTAAAATGACAACGAATTTTCGGTTTTTTTTGGAATAGAGCCTTCTGAGCAGTAGTCGAAGAGTGAGTACGTTTTCAGTACATAATTGTATTGACTTATTCAGCCTTCCTCAAGAATGAGGATTAAGAATTATCCGTATTATTCAGTGTAAGTTGGCTACTGTCAGTTTCCTGTTACTTGTGATGCCTAATCAACTCCACTTATTCGAGATGTACGGAACCGCACGAAGATGACGCAGTTCCTGCGAGTCGGACTTTTATCATATATTAAGGCTATTATAATGTTAACTGTTACCTCCCTTTGATGGGAGTTAGCCAAGAGTATTAGTCTTTAGACTCCTAAGTAGGATTATAGTCATTCTTTTTGTCTAGTATATATTTCTACAGGCACTTTTGTATATATATTTTTTTTGAGCGAGCGAAGCGAGAGAAGTGGACAGCGTACTAATATTCACATGCGTTTGGAAATGTCTTTTTTTTTTCTTTTGCTTAATGATATTAGGGAAAGTGGTTGAATAGGATTCGGGGTAAGAAGAAGTAGACCTTTTCTCTATATAAATAGTACAATCTCCGGCTTGGTAGAGGCCCGCCCATACATCACTGTCCGGGGACAATCGCTGTAAGGGGGAAGGGGGGTCTTATCGCTTCTACCTACCCCTAGTCTCTGTCGGCGAACTCTTCCCTTACCTTCTTCTCCAAAATCACATGCAGGCAATCAGTATTTTACAGTCTACGAAATCAGCGTTGTTTTAATATTTTATTTATTTTCGTTATAGTAACCTTAATGGTTGAAGACTGAGGGTTCTATACATGTTTACCAGTGTAGGGGTCTCAAAATCATCTTTTTAGGGGTAACATTTTTTTTCCATTTTTTATGAGCTCAAATTCTTCCCTAGCTAATCTCATCAATTTTTTTTACGGCCGCAAACATGACATTGCCCTTTCTTTTTCTTCGGAGGTGGGTTTTCCATTGTTGCTCCTTGACTCTTCGGGAATTTTCTTTAGAGAATTTGTTTTTTATCGTAAGGAAGTGACGGAATGCTTGCTCTGGACTGCAAATGTTCATGCATGAGATGAAATGCAAGATCCTTTACGAGGTCGCGCGGGGCACTCCCTGCGCCAGCGAGCTGTTCCAACGGTTGACAAGCTAGAACTGAGGAATGCGTGAAAGGGTAGAACACCACTCAGCAGGGCCGTAGTGTGGCCCGGCAATGTCTTACTAGACGAAATAGTGGCTATGGCGCCAGCGCGACTGTTGGAGGTTTAACCACCGTTATCTACGGGTTCTGAATCATGAAGTTTGTCTACTAGGTACTTCCGTCGTGCCTCATGACGCCAATCTAATATGCGGCTTTCCTACTTATGGAGGAAGAGAGGTAACGCGCTAACAAGTTCTTTACCCAGTGTGCCATGCTACACCTAATTTCTGTCTATGACTCTCCCCGTATCAAGATCTACTTGATACCTAGTTGTCTATGCCCAGTTACAAAAATCGGTAAAACGATGTGAATTTGTTTTAGTTCATAATGATACCGGCAGAGGCCAGCACAACAGCACTTCATCTAACAGCCGACAGAGTCCAGTAGTTGTCGATTCAAAATGGCCATCACAATCTGAATGGTTCAGTGTAGCCTATTTTTCTTGAACAAATCTTTTGACCTTTTGACCAAATTTTGAAATTTGACTATTTTGACCTAGCCTATGAGATTTATCGTATGAAGACCTACCTGTGTGCCAAGTTTGGTCAAAATCGGTCAAACGGTGTAGATTTGTATAAGGAACAAACAAATAAATAAATAAACAGAAAAACAGACAGACACGTGATTTATATATATATATATATATATATATATATATATATATATATATATATATATATATATGTATATATATATATATATATATATATATATGTGTATATATATATATATATATATATATATATATATATATAGATATCCAAAATTACTTTAAGTGAAGTATCCTTTTGATGGAAAAATAAAAGGTAAATATTGGTGAAAGTAAAGAGCTTAAGAAGGGCTGATGTGTGTTCTAAGTTGGAAGCACTGGTCTCTGTGGGGTACCCCCCCTAAAACAATCTAATCAGGGTCCTACACCGGTGTTCTTCTCTCTCTCTCTCTCTCACACACACACACACTCACTCTCAAACACAAACACACTCTCTCTCGTTCTCTCTCTCCACCTCACTCTCTTTACTTCACTCTCTCTCCCTCACTCCCTCTCCTTCTCTCTCTCTCTTCATCTCTGTCCGTCACACACTGACACTATCACCCACACCAAGACACTCCAAGATGTCCCCATCACCCTTGTTCAGTCTCCTAACTCCTCCGAACCATTTCCCAGCTCATCCTCTTCCGGTCCACTCACTGTCTACTCTCTCTACAAACACTCTCGCCGTTTAGCTCTCGCAGTATTGCTGTGTTACCTCTGTCCTCTTGATTGCCACTCTCCACGCCCTACGCCCTCAGACACTCGTACCACGTTCTGTCTCCTTCCCAACTATCACATGACATTAGGTACCTACGAGTAGCACATTAGTACCCAATTTCAAAAATGTCTACTCTCAAACCCGAATTATATTCTGCAATGCTCTACTTCATGTTCAAAATGAGTATATTGTAAAGATCTGAATGAAAAACATGAATGAATGAACCAATAGTAAAACACATACTAAGAGAATTTTAACAGCGACGAAGTCTACAATTTCTACTGAACGCTATTAACTTATACAAAAAATAAATTCCGACTCGCACGACCTGCATCATCTTAGTGCGATTCCTTTCATATCCCTAACTTTATAGAAAGGTTGAAATAGAAACAGAGATAATTTATGACTCCAAATATGCCACGGTTGCAAGGGAAGATACCACACTACCTGACATAAAAAAATGACTCCCTGGCCTTGTCACGGTTCGCTCTAGAAACACACTACTTACTTTTTCTTATTTCATTTTACTATAGGTAATATGCGGCGCTAATGGCCAAGATTTGTCGATGCGCCGTAAAAAAGAAAAAAATAAAAAAAAAATCTATACGTAATACTAATTTTAAAGATAAATGCAATTTAAAACAACAACAAAATCAATTAAAAAGTGAGATAAACAAAGAGAAAAACAAACACTTATTAAGTTTTAAGCGCTTAAATCTCTGATTGACGTTGCCCCATCGAATATTGCTTCAGAATCTTTTTTGTAGAGAATTTAGTAAGCATTCGAATGGTCACCTTCCACTTACCACGATTTCCCAACCGTTATCGAGATATTTACGATAAATGTATGAAGATCCGAAAACTTTTCATGTCTATTAATAAAATATTTGTTTTCGCATACTTCCTTAACTCCAAATATAACCAAAATTTAAACATCTCAGTTGGGATTAATTTCCAAGTTGTAGAAAATATTTCAATTGAATCCCGCGATTTTAAGTACTCACAAAAATATAATGACTTACAAAAACATTGATTCCACTTTTCTCAGGAACGGTTACAGATATCGCCTTAAAAATGCTTTCATTCGTTTTCTTATGTGAAGAAACGTATAAAACAAGTACCTGCAAGCATATGAATTCAAAAACGTAAGCGTTACGATTTTTTTTGCGCGAATTTCGCCCCAAGCGCCATCTTCCATTGGGCGGATTCTGCTGGTTAACGAACTTGACCTTTCAATTTGAAGACTGATTTTTGTTCCAAATTTCTTTAAAATCGGACCATTTTTGAGCTTGCTAGAACGCGAACAGACAAGCACATATATATATATATATATATATATATATATATATATATATATATATATATATATATATATATATATATATATATATATCAAATCAAATCAAATCAAATATTTTATTTGTTTTTGGGAATGTATCCCATACAAATAGAGTGTGTACTACTCATAAATATACAATACCAGCTGAATCCCATACAAATAGAGTGTGTACTACTCATAAATATACAATATATATACACAGAATTTTATAATTCATTACTATTGACATGTTTCATTATTTAATATTGAGGAAGAAAAATAAAATAAATAAATAAATAAAAAAACAAGCTTTACAAACATATAAATTGATTTTAAAATATATATATATATCAAATTAAATCAAATCAAATATTTTATTTGTTTTTGGGAATGCATCCCATACAAATAGAGTGTGTACTACTCATAAATATACAATACTAGCTGAATCCCATACAAATAGAGTGTGTACTACTCATAAATATACAATATATATACACAGAATTTTATAATTCATTACTATTGACATGTTTCATTATTTAATATTGAGGAAGAAAAACAAAATAAATAAATAAATAAAAAAACAAGCTTTACAAACATATAAATTGATTTTAAAATATATATATATATATATATATATATATATATATATATATATATATATATATCAAATCAAATCAAATCAAATATTTTATTTGTTTTTGAGAATGCATCCCATACAAATAGAGTGTGTACTACTCATAAATATACAATGCTAGCTGAATCCCATACAAATAGAGTGTGTACTACTCATAAATATACAATATATATACACAGAATTTTATAATTCATTACTATTGACATGTTTCATTATTTAATATTGAGGAAGAAAAACAAAATAAATAAATAAATAAAAAAACAAGCTTTACAAACATATAAATTGATTTTAAAATATATATATATATATATATATATATATATATATATATATATATATTAATGTTTGTTTGTTCAAACACTAGCGGGATTTACTCTTCTAGCATAAATTTTCTGAGGTTAAGACTCCTGATGGTGTACTGGAGAAGAGCCCTGATGGTCGACACATCGGTGGTATTGAGTATCTGATAAAACTCTTCTGCTGATTTATTGATAAGGTTGGGAAGATAATATCTCCTGTAGGGTAAATAGATTGGGCAACAGCAATAGAAATGTGCATATATATAAATATATACATGTATATATATATATACATATATATATATATATATATATATATATATATATATATATATATATACAAATTTAAACTACCGTTATTTTCGTTCTCTAGGGGTTCTGAAACGTAAGAATTTCTAGTCTGTACTCGGATCGCGTCATGAGGTCAATCTTATAAGCTGGGTTTCTCCCTATGGAGGGAGGTAGGAACTGCGCTATAAGATGAATATCAAACGTCTGGGACAAGTTTCAACTTAATCAATCGTTTCTGAATACCCAAACTGAAAATTAGTTTGGAAAAGTAGGTGGGTCAATGTTTCGCCCAAACATTCACAGCTAACGAATTAAAAATAATTACTCACTGACCTATCATCGCCCAGTCCAAACAACTCGACAGAAAATTTTGAAATTTTGCATGGACACTCCCTATATAACGTAGGCACTCGCTAAGAAAGGATTGTTTTGATATTCGAATTTTTAATATTTTTAGAGGGGGTTGAAGTTTTAGTTGGTTAGAGCAGTCAAGCCTAGGCAGCATGCATTTCTAGGACGATAAAGAACAGCTGTTACCGCACATTATCTATTTCATAGTATTATTTTTAATTGAGGTTAATTTCCACTATGATGGCAGTCCATGAATTATTATAAATAAACTGTGATTTTGTCCCTCATAGAGTTTACGCCCTGGTAAATAATATCCCCATATCGCCCATCCGAGGTAATGATATCCCGAACCACTTGACTCAAAAATTTGAAATTTTGCAAGGACAATCCGTTTAGAATGTAAACACTCGCTAAGAAAGGTTTTTTTTTTATATTCAAATGTTTAAGTACTTTTAGGGGGGGTTTGAATTATTAAGAAGTTCCTCATCGGCTCAAAAATGTTTCGATTTTGATAACATTTGGTACAAAAATCTTTCTTCTCATTTAAAAGGTCAAGTCCATTGACCAGTTGAATCCGTTTACTGGAACATGGATTTTGGAGCGAAATTTGTGCGAAAGATTCCTTAACATAGGAAAACGAATGAAACCATTTTTTAATCGAGTTCTGTAGCCATTTACCAGAGAAATTGATAGAAATACTTTTCAAAACTAATTTTCTGTTTGGGTATTCAGAAACGAAGTATATGGAAAAAAATTGTATGAATAGTGTTACAAAGTTTTCGGATCTCAGTATATTTTCTAAAATATCTCGAAAACGGTTGGGAACTCGTAGTAAGTGGAAGGCGGCTATTCGAAAGGTTACTAAATTCTCTACAATAAGATTCTGTTGTAATGTTCGGTGGGGTGATGTCAATCGAAGAGATAAGTGCTTAAAACTTCAAATTTGTTAGTTTTATGCTTTTCACTGTGTATTTGTCTCTGTTTACCTAACTTTTTAAGCGATGTTGTATTATTTATTTTATTTATTTATTTTTTTTTACTCTCCAACGGAAACAAGCACGGTTACCTCCACATAGTGTTTCCTGGGTAACTTTAAAGCCCGTGCAATAATAAGCTGTACAAAATTATGTAGTAGCTTTAATTTTGATCATATCTTATTTAACTCAATATAAAAAATACTTATCGGCCGAGGTGAAGCACGGGTATTCAGCTAGTTGTATATATATTTGCAATATACATTATTATTGTATATTATTAATAATAATATAACTTAACTGGGTTAATGTGAAACTTTTTGAAAAATGTTCAACTGAGACCGCCATTTTGTAGTAACCAAAACGAAAATTATGTTTTGTGTTTTCCTTTCTTGAATATTACAAATTCTACCGCCACAATTATTCCAATGTGTGCTTTCCATTTTAAAAAGCTAATTAATTATAAAAGTGTTAAACAAAAACGCGTCGAGGAAACCATCGGAATACTCAATCAGTGAAAACAGCTGTTTCTTGCGGCTTTGCGGCCCTTCATGCGGCTCTGCGGCCCTTCATGCGGCTGTCAATGCTCTTTCACTCTCCACATTCATTAACAAGAATTAGCATATGATGAGGCTTCGGGCAAGCAATGTATACAGAACTTCATTAAAGTTTTTCGAAAAAGGCCTAATAGAACAGGAAAACCATTTTTTTATTAAAAAATCACAACGCTTGAAGCTTTGCAATTATGTATTTGGAATATATAATTTAGTTAAATGAGATGGTTTAGTAGACTTTTGAGATCTAGAAAGTCTAAATCATCGGGTTTTGTTCATGTGATTCTGATAGAAATGTACTGTCCACGAAACAAAACAGTTCTCCCTGTCGCCCATAGCTTGTCAACATGAAACGCTGACAAAAATACAACACATTTTAGTTAAAAAAATGTACAACCACATGCCCGAGCCTCGATCTTCTACACCTTCCAATTAGTTAAACGTTAGCTCGGGCCATGTATGTTTAGCTTTCTTATGTTCTGTATTGATTTCGATGAAAATTCCAATCTAATTGGCGAAAGCCACACAGGCGATGCCATTTCAAAAAAAAAACTAGCTGCGCCCGCGACTTCGTCCGTGTGTATAGTGACTCAGGGCAGAATTTTCGGATATATCTTTAGATCTACTTTGGATTATAAACACCGTCATATGGGTATTTTAAAAAAAAATCTACTTTACAGTAATGCTTCTCTATACACGATATTAGGCGTATAGCCATCGGGGATCAAGCATACAGGCTGCTAGGATTGCTAAAACATGACAGAGCTACTAAGCTGAACCCTTAGGGATTGTTAAATCCTAGTGTGTATAGAGTGTCTGACTGGCAGCAGACATATTTTTTTTTTGTTTTTTTAATATTTATTTTATGAGCTTTTCGCAACTGTGGCGACTTGCTCAGAACAATCATAACACACACACACACACATATATATATATATATATATATATATATATATATATATATATGTGTACACATTCCTACACATATACATACATATATACTTAGATACAATTAGATTATTACATATGTGCGTACAAACACATTATTATAGATATTCATTAAACTATATTTATACAGATTATTCTACTTTTAAACATAGGAGAATACTATTCTATGATTATTTCTTTAAGCATACAAATAGTGGGTTATATTAACAAATTATAAAAATTAACAATTTAACAGATTTTAACTTTGCTAGTTTTGTGTTGTGAAATTTTGTGACAAGATGTATGTTAGTGTTTAATATGCCTTGTGTCTAGTGCCAGTCAGTGATATGCTTGTAAAGAACAGATGTGTAGTTTTAATACATATACACACAAACACACACATATACACACACATATACATATATATATATATATATATATATATATATATATATATATATATATATATATATATTATCACTTTTTCTTGTTTCTTTTTCTGGCAGGGGGTCGATAAAGTAGTACACACTTTTTTCACTTTAACTACTTTATTTTGTATATACACAGGACGAGAGGACTTCCTGATAAGGAAAGGCCCTGAAGAGGTGTGAAAAGGCACGAAACATGTCGGGCGAAACATACAAAATAAAGTAGTTAAAGTGAAAAAAGTGTGTACTACTTTATCGACCCCTGCCAGAAAATGAAACAAGAAAAAGTGAAAAAATATATATCGGGTCATCATTCACCAGAATTAATATATTTTATATAAATAAATAATAGTATATTTTTGTATAAATAATAATGGTATCTCTGTGCATTGTGTTCACGTACATTTTTTTTTTTTTTTTTTTTTTTTTTTTTTTTTTTTTTTTTTTTTTTTTTTTTTTTTTTTTAAATATGCAATAATTTGTTTAGTAAGTTGGTCTTTTTGAGGTAGTTCAATATCTCGTCGATATATTTGCTTCTATCGTCGAGTAATTCAGTCATATTGTAAGGTAAGTCATAGTTTTGTCGCTGTAAACATTCAGTCAGTATGTGCTTTATAGTCAGCGGTGTGTTACACTGTGTACATGTCGGTCTGTCCTGGCTTGTCATGAGATAAGAGTTTGTCAGTCGGGAATGGCCAATTTTTGCTGGTATTTAAAACGTAAAACCAGTGAAATATTTGTAGAAAATATTAAAATTATAATGAAAAATAAATAAAAGTTTAAGGAAAGAGAGGAACCTTTTTGGCCAGGTTCGGTTGGTAAAAATACATTTTAAGATAAAAAAGAGTTTTAATTGATAAACTTTTGGTTTGAATTTCAAGGCTTAATGCGATGTGAATGCACAAAGCTCTATCTGGGATCACCAACCGCAATTAACAGAGCAAGAATAATTCAAAACGAGCATGAGGAATTTGACTCACGCTAAGCAAAAACAAACCGATAAGTATTTGCGCTGGAACTTGAAAACTATCAAACACCGACATACCTACTTGTTCAGCTAGATTCTCGTGTGAGTTCTGCGAAGACATACATAATAGCATTTATTTTCCGATAGAAATTAAACTTTCTATAAATCACGTTTGGAATCGTTTTCAAGATTTAATACACGTAAAGCTGATTGGGGTAAATATCAAAGTGATGTAGAAAGTAAATTAAATGGTTTAAAGACCTTAATTTGAAGAGTTTAACAATATATGGTTTATTTATGGCGTATGGTTTATTTATTCTCCCTCCAACTAATATGTTTTTTTTTTGTTTTTTTGTTTTTTTTTTAAACCTTTATTGATAATTACAACAATATGCTGTACATATTTCCAGTAATTTTGCTGGTTATTGTACAATTGCTTTGTGAGACATGATATGGGAATATGTACAATTACACAACCCACTAGATTAATAAATTTTGAGCATTGCAGATCGCATGTTATAACAAGTTGTCTCTACGCCACCGCCGCTTCAATCTTCTATGAGGATTTTGTGGATTATGGAAGGAGGATAGGATAAAGGGGATATTGAAATCATTATGCAGGGTTAGGTTGGAGACGTAGTAAGGAGCATTGGATATTTTTCGAAGGATTTTGGATTGCATTGTTTGTATTCTGTAGGAATTGGAAGGTTTAGTGGAGCCCCATAGTTCTAGTCCATAAGTCCATATTGCTCGGAGTATGGTATTGTATATAAGTCGTTTGTTAGCCAATAAAAGTTTCGTGCGTTTGTCCAGTAAGCGTGATAAAAGTCTAAAACGTCTGTTTAGTTCCTGTCTTTTCTGTGTTATTTGTGACTTCCAAGTTAAACGTTTGTCTAGCATCAGTAACTAATATGTGTATTTATTTGCAAACTAATATGTATATTTATTTTTCTATTGATGACCTGCTATCATTAATATATAAGTAAAAACTATGATTTGAAATTCATAAACATTTAAGTCGGTAATTGTATTTACTGACTGCCCCATCTGCCTCTGTGTAGATCGTACCTTTTTATAGTCAATGCAAATTGTATTAGAACATTATTTTTTTTTAATTGTTTCATTTTCAAATTTATTTACAATTGTTCACTACTGTTTATTCTTATCTAATTGTTTTAAGTGATGAATTGCCCTTGTCGCGGTCTCACTAATGTATAAACAAATAAATTAACAATATATTATTAGAAATTATTGGAACAGCTGAACAAAGAATACCAAAATCATGGAACACTGGGGCTGCTCTCCTCCTTGGGTGCCATGAGGAGAGCAGAGCAGCAGTAAATAGCCAAAATCATGGAAGACTGGGGCTGCTCTCCTCCTTGGGTGCCATGAGGAGAGCAGAGCAGCAGTAAATAGCCAAAATCATGGAACACTGAGGCTGCTCTCCTCCTTGCGTGCCATGAGGAGAGCAGAGCAGCAGTAAATAGCCAAAATCATGGAAGACTGGGGCTGCTCTCCTCCTTGGGTGCCATGAGGAGAGCAGAGCAGCAGTAAATAGCCAAAATCATGGAAGACTGGGGCTGCTCTCCTCCTTGGGTGCCATGAGGAGAGCAGAGCAGCAGTAAATAGCCAAAATCATGGAACACTGAGGCTGCTCTCCTCCTTGGGTGCCATGAGGAGAGCAGAGCAGCAGTAAATAGCCAAAATCATGGAAGACTGGGGCTGCTCTCCTCCTTGGGTGCCATGAGGAGAGGAGAGCAGCAGTAAATAGCCAAAATCATGGAACACTGAGGCTGCTCTCCTCCTTGGGTGCCATGAGGAGAGCAGAGCAGCAGTAAATAGCCAAAATCATGGAACACTGAGGCTGCTCTCCTCCTTGGGTGCCATGAGGAGAGCAGAGCAGCAGTAAATAGCCAAAATCATGGAAGACTGGGGCTGCTCTCCTCCTTGGGTGCCATGAGGAGAGGAGAGCAGCAGTAAATAGCCAAACGAAAGCTAAACTCCATTGTGTAATTAATACTAACAAAAAGATATGTTGGATTATTAATTAAACAAGCGTAAATACATGTTTGAGTTTATGTGTGTCTGTATGTGAGATAGAGTCTATACGAGCGTTTGGTTGAGCGTAGGATCCGTTTCAGAAAAGACACATTTTTTTTTTTTTTTTTTTTTTTTTTCTAAGGAAACCATGTCTATTATTTTTTTTTATTATTATTTTTTACGGCGCATCGACAAATCTTGGCCATTAGCGCCGGCCTCCAGGGTGCAGCCAGGAATTTTCTCAACGAGCCCTGAGATGAGAAAATTCCTGTCGCCGGTGGAGATCGAACCCACCATCTCCCACTTATGAATCCAGCGCGCTAGCCACTAGACCACGGGAGAGCCCAATAAATTTATTATTACTATTATTATTATAGTTTCCTCGTTGTTAATTTTGTAATCTTTTAATATAGATTTTTTTGGATATATGCGGAGGAGGTCCTAGAACATTGAAATTATTTTCTTTTTTTTTGTACATTACGCTACAACAAAAAGGGTTATAGGGAACACTTTAAAGTAGAGGGTACTTTAATATACCTAATGGTCATTAAAACCCTGGATCACTTCACCACTAATATTAATTAAGATGTAGGACAATTACAAAAAAAAAAGAAAAAAAAAAAAAAAAGAAAGAAAGGAATAATCGTCCCTACAATGTCAAACTATCGAATATGAAAATCGGAGCAATCTGGCGAACGAACATATTCGATACATTTACGAAGTCATATATTGCAAATTGCCTTATTCAATGGTTTATTTAATGCATTAAAGACTATTCTAAATGTATTAGAGTTCTGACATTTTGCGACAAGCCGTATCGTCTACAATCTAAGAGCAAAGTCTCGAATACGAAGACGAGATTTTTCATACTCTATAGTTTGATATAGTAGGGAAGATGTATCCAAATGAAGTCAATATCCTATATATATAATATATAATTTGCAAGAAATACTCAGAAAATTTAATATAGTTAATTGTGATTTTTTAATTTTTTTTGTTTGTGAAAATATTATTTACTTTAAATATATTATTTGAACCAATGTCTTACTCTCTATTTTTTTTTTGTTATTATTTTTACTTCTCGCTAGCTATATGAGCAAATCACGTTGCTGTTTTGGAGCTCAGTAAATAAATCCATTAAGAAGTCCCTAAATGTCTCTAAAGGAAAAGTATGAAAGCCGATTACTCTGGGGTCAGCCTATTTTTATTTTAAAATCTGTCAAATATTTTTTTATATTTAAGGTACAAAATTTGTTTTAAAAAAAAATCATTAATCAGTTCTGTCATGTAGGCAAGAACGTGTGAATTACTCTGTGTTTGGCAGTATTCCATTTAAAATGTATTTATATCATTGTATGATTTTTTTCATATATTGCACGAATATTGAATAAAACTTTTTTTTCTTTTCTTTTTTTTTTCAGTGAACGTTGTAGACGGAGAAGTGCTACACATAACCAAAGTGAGCAGACTTCACATGGGTGCTTACCTGTGCATCGCTAGTAATGGTGTCCCGCCTTCAATCAGCAAGAGGGTCATGCTCAGAGTGCAGTGTGAGTATCAATATGATAGTGTTTTTTTTTTTTTTTTTTTTTTTTTTTTTTTTTTTTTTTTTTTTTTTTTTTTTTTTTTTTTTTTTTTTTTTACGGCGCATCTACATCTAGGTCATTAGCGCCGACATCCAGGGTGCAGCGAGGAATTTTACCAGCGAGCCGTGGGATGATAAAATTCCTGCTGGAGGTTGGGAATCGAACCCACCATCTCCCGCTTATGAATCCAAGGCGCTAGCCATTAGACCACGGGAGACCCCAATATGATAGTGTTATCAGAATGAAGCTTAGAAATATCAAAACTATTCCGTAAAGGATTTTCTCTACTAATCAATGTTTTCAGCAAGGTGGATAGTTTAAAATAAAAATGAAAAGAACATTTTAGCCCGGTTCCTCCCCCTTAAATAGGGAGGAAACCCGCTTATGAGGTTGGCCTCATAACACAATCCGGAAGTGCCGACACGAAGATTTCATGTTTCAGATCTCATAGATATAACGGTGGTTCTTTGTATATCTACTATATGTATATTTGTCAAATACCACTCACTCACTCACTCACTGACCTATCATCGCCCAGCCCAAACCGCTCGATAGAAAAGTTTGAAATTTTGCATGGACACTCCCTATAGAACGTAGACGCTCACTACGAAAGGATTTTTTGATATTCGAATTTTTAAGTATTTTTAGAGGGGTTTAAAGTTTGAGTTGGTTAGAGCATGCAAGCCTTGGCAGCATGCGTTGCTAGGACGATAAGAGAACAGCTGTTACCGTACATTATCTATTTCATAGTATTACTTTTAATTGAGGTTACTTTCAACTATGATGGCAGTCCTTGAATTACTAGGGTATGGAATGCTATCAACTTGGAATAGTTTTAGGCAAATAAAACGCTGTTACAACTAAAATGAAATGATCTTTGGAATTAAAAAGGAATAGATCAAACCAATTGTGCTTATAAAAGAAATGATCTTATTTAATTCATTTTTAAGGTCTTTAAGACACATTTTTACCATCAAATCAAAATTTCGGGGGGGGGGGGGGGGCTGCACATCCCTCAGTTGCCCTTATATACGCCCACGCTGGTAACCTATAGATAACGGGTTATCTCTACGTTATCTGTTTTTTTGATACTGGTGCGGAGCGTCCCAGTGTCAAGAAACATTATACTTTGATTACCTATAAACTGATGACTAACTTATTGTATGATGGGAACCGTGCTATAATAAACTGCACAAAATTAAGTAGGAGTGTTAATTTCGATGATACATCATTTAACGCAATAAAATAACTACTTATCTGCCGTGACGAAGCACGGGTATTCAGCCAGTATATAATAAAGCGATATATGCATCTGTTTTCGAGAAACATTGACACACTTACTTTTCCAAACTAATTTTCAGTTGGGTATTCAGGAACGGATTAATTTAGTAGAAACTTGTTCCAGATGTTCGATATTCATTGAATCTACGATGGATAAATTTTGGTTCCGTTTGGAGATAAGGAAGTACTAGAAATAAAATATTTCATTAACAGGCATGAAAAGTTTTTGGATTTTTATATATTTTCTAATATATCTCGAAAATTATTGGGAAATCGTGGTAATTGAAAGGTAACCATTTGAAAGCTTACTAAATTCCCTACAAAAAAAAGTCCGTCACGCAGGAGCTGCATAACTAAGCACTTTCCTCAGAATTTGGGTAGTGTAGACTGCTTTCCAGAACAATTTGCTTAAAATATCCTACATAAATAAAATAAAAACATGAATAGTTCTCTTATAAATTTGTAAAGAGTAACTGATCAATTATTAATTTGCTTCCAGAGTTATGTTTACACATGGTACCTATTACACTACGTAATAAATACAAAAAACCTCATATTATCGTATTTTGATCTAACGCAGGAACAGGATACAGTCACTCTAGTGGTAGAAAGCGCTCCTTGCGGAGGCTTTGTGAGCCTACGTTTGGCGGACTTTTCTATTGAAATATATTACAAATTAAACCCCCGCTTTCCGATTGACCGATTCAGCTCATTTTTACAACACTTCTTTCTCATGAGTTACCCACGACGTATACCGCGTTTCGTTACAATACAGCAGAAATTACGACCGGTATGAGTATAATAGGAATTTGGGTCCGGAGTAAACCCCCCCTTCTAATGAACCGATTCAGTTTATTTTTACAACACATATTTACCTGTAGATTACCACTACGAATACCGAGTTTCGTCGAAATATACCAAAAATCACGGCTGGTAGTGGCGAATTGGTATTGTGGGTCCGGAGTAAAACCCCCCTCCTAATGAACCGATTTAGTTTATTTTTACAACACATATTTACCTGTAGAATACCACTACGAATACCGAGTTTCGTCGAAATATACCAAAAATCACGGCTGATAGTGGCGAATTGGTATTGTGGGTCCGGAGTATACCCCCCTTCTAATGAACCAATTTAGTTCATTTTTATATCTCAATTTTCTCTCTATATTAACACAACGAATACCAAGTTTCGTTGAAACATAACAAATATTACGGCTGCCATAGTCAAATTAGTGTTATGGGTTCGGGGTAAACCCCCCCTTCTGGTGGACCGACTTTGGTGGTTAACGATCTCGTTCAATCGTTTGCTAATTGAATGCTATATACCAAGTTTCGTGACGAAAAAACAAAAACTCTGGCCGCTATCGTGTTAACAGACATATATATATATATATATATATATAATATATATATATATATATATATATATATATATATATATATATAATATATATATATATATATATATATATATATATATATATATAACAGACATATATATATATATATATATATATATATATATATAAATTTTAACGGGGGTCATTTTCGGTGTCTACTAGGTAGGATCGATAAAGATTTGAAGAAATTTTTCAAAAATTCCGTCATGAGTCCAACCTCAATAGCTACTTTCCTTCGGAGGAAAGTGCTAAAAGTGCCTATGTCATTTTCGATGTGGCGATGTCAATCCGAGAAATAAGTGTTTGGTAGTAGAATGTTATCTACTCTGTAGTGAGTAGTTGAGATAAGGCCCGCTAGAGTCTCATGTAAAACATATGGTACTTAGATTGTCATTCTTAAACAAAAGACGCTAGGTAGTTTTCCAGCAGTTTGTGAGATACAGCCATGTAATAAAGAGATGCTATTTATTATTTAATCTGTGCGAGTTATTTACACCTAATTACTAAACATGGTGTCAGGTGTTTTACGCGTCTTAAGAAAAGAATAAAGGACAATTTAGCGAGCAATCAGGTGAGCTGTGAATAATTGAGTATACCTTTTTGTGAATAGTTTTTTCAACATAAAACATGGAGAACGAATTTGTAATGCCAGGTCCTTTAGTTTTCGATGAGAACTTAGGCAATAACTGGAAAAAATGGATACAAAAATTTGACAATTATATGATTGCATCAGGTAAAAATAAACTAAAAGATGAAAAACGGAAAATAGCATTATTTTTGAATTATATTGGAGATGAAGGTCTTGATGTATATAATAATATGATTTTTGAGAAAAATATAGAAGATGATATGAGGACCCTGAAAGACGGTATTGATGGATTTGCAGCCTATTGTATTCCCATGATTAATGTTCCTATGGAAACTTATCAGTTTAATTGCTTGAAGCAGAAGGGGATGCAGAATTTCGACCTGCACTTGACTGATTTGAAGAAACAAGCTGCAAAATGCCAGTTTACTTGCAGTGGCTGCAACAAATCATATGCAGAAAGAATGACACGAGATCAATTGGTGCTAAACTGTCCATATAAAGACCTTCAGAATAGTTTGTTGAAAAAACCTGAACATACGTTGCCGGAGATTGGGAATGCTTACCGGACATACGAACTAAGCGAGCGTTTCATGAAAGATCTGCTTAAAACTTCATAATGTTTAGTTTTGTTCTTTTCAACGGGGTTTGGTCAATGTTTATCTTACGTTTTAATTGATTTTTTTTTATTTGCATTTAATAGTAAAATGTGGATTTTAATAACATAAGGTATGGAAATTAAAAACGTGTTGGTAATGGTGTTTCCCATGGCGAACGTTGAGAAGGTGGGGGGAGTCATTTCCACTTTGAATACTATCAGTTTCCTGTTGTGGCGCCTTAAATCTTCTTTCTCTTTGGGATTCATTTTATATTTTTCACGATAGATCAAAACCTACCAATAACTGATTGTACTCCATTGCTAATGACTAGAGCCCGGAAGATAGGCATTTATTTTTGGTTAAAATGCAATAATTAAAATAATTTGGTAATTAAAATAGGTAATTATTAGGAGTGAAGGCAAAGAGGACTCTCACTCATTATTAATGAAAATATGTATTTTAAATACTCATTCATTTCTTTATTATCAATTTATCACAGAATTAGTGTACTTACTCTTACTTTCCCTTCTTACAAGCAACAACAAGATGCTTTTTCAAAGTATCAACTCTCATAGACCTTCTAAGAAACAAAAATGTTTTTCATTATGGAAAAACTTCCTCTGCATTATCTTATCATTTCTAAATACGGTAACTACACCATTGTCACAGCAAAAGGGGTATGAGGAAGGAGACGTACTTCTCTCATCCTCTCTCTTTCCTGCTATTCATTATGCCTGTGTATTCCTTCTACTAAGGAAGGCTCTGTTATTTACAGAGGGTCAATCCACGGGTTGGGAAAATAAACTTTCGAATTGATATTTGTGACGGCAAAATGTAATTTAATTTGTGAAACCTTTTTTGTTTTCGACGAACTAAAATTGAAAATTCGTTATGTGCTTTTTAAAATGTTTAAATCGCAGAAAAAAAAATTGCATAACGAGCAAAAAAGGCAAAAAAAGGCTTTACATATTAAAATAGGCAAAAAAGGCAAAATAAAAATTGTCGCTACACTTCCTAAATGCACGGAAACATATCTATTTCTATCTGATTCTTCAATATATCCATTCAGATAAAAAAGGCATTTTACTTCCGGGCTCTACTAATGACACTAGGGATATGAACGGAACCGAGCTAAGATGGCGCAGTTCCTATGAGTCGGACTTTTTATTCTTACAAGTAGTAAGTTTTATTGTTTTGATTATTATTACAATAACTTTTTCAGTCATAGAAGAGCGCATGCATGCGCAGAGTCATTAAAAAAAATTGTTATTTTAATAAATGTTTGACATCTTATCGATAAATCTGGGAAAATTATCAGTAGGCGGAAATGGAGTTTCATACAAGATTTTACAAGTTTTTTTTGACACTTGAAAACTGTTTTGGTGGTCATGAGCTAAATTAATTTTTGAATCTGTCCTTGAATTCTTTGAATATAATGGATATGTAACAAAATGTGTCTGGTTATTTATTTCTTCTTAGATAGCAACCTCTTCTCCGACCGTTTTTATCATTTATTTTAACAATATGAACATCTAATCATATATAAGTGTATTTACAAAATGATAATTTACAAGTACTGTAGAATTTCTGAATTGATAGCGATGTCAGTTGTTCACAAGTTCGAGTCGTTTATGTGGTGACTATGTGTTCATACTTTTATATTGGAATTTTATTAGTGGGCTCCGCTGCAAGTGGTTCTGAAGTTAAACAGGCATCACAAATAGTAGATTCTATTATAAACCGGCTCGATGTTTATATAAAAAATCGGAATCTTGATGTGATCACACTGCCTGATGTAGAAGATGGTAGATATTTTGTGAAGAAATTCTTTTGGAACGGCGTTTTGAAGGATTTCGCCACAATCGGTAGACAAGGCAACGCAACAATACAGCCACAAACGACCGGAAACAACGCAACCAATTGGGTCATCCAAACAAATGTTGGTCTAGGATCTCTGATCGTTGAATACGACTTCCATCTTAAGACTTTTTTCGGACTTATTAACTACGAAGGACATCTGGTGGTCGCGGCCAACAAGAACCTTCTTGACGTCGAGGTTACTGTAATTACGAACAAGATACAAAAATCCTGCAGCATTGTGGTAAACGACATTGCAGTTGTTAAGTTGGAAGATTTCAAGGTGACCATCAGCAGAGATGGATTTCTGATAGGTTTTCTCGAAGGTATGCTCCAATATCTTTTCACCTACGTCGTCCCAATGATGAGGGAAGGCACAAACAACCAACTCCACGAATTCATACGCACCTACCCGATAAACCCGCAAATCACAAAATACGTCTGCGAATATTTTGATAAATTATAAAATCATAAGTCAAAATCAAATAATCAAGGACCACAACAAAAAAAATAATAATAAAAGTGACCTGTGAAATAAAAAAAAATAATATGATACACCAAAGATATTTTTTTTTAGTTTTAACTGTTGACTATGTTTTTTTTTTTATATTTTATTGTTTAATAAATTGTATAAGGTAGCTACATATTTCTTGTCATTTCCTTTTGTTTTCTTAAATTATTTATTAATTAATTAATTTATATTAATTTTAATTGTTGAAACAATTAAGTTCTGATCTATCCATTGATGGAACCATTACATAAACAGTTTTAATAGAAATTATGGAGAAGATCCCATTTACTTTGAATAACAATTAAATTCCCGAAAATTTAAAGTAAAATAATATCTTTACAATAATAAATTGATATATACTCAAATGGGTAAAACTAAACACCTATCTAAAAAAGTCCGACTCGCAGGAACTGCGTCATCTTAGCGCGGTTCCGTGCATGTCGGACAAATGGAATAGATTAGGCATCACAAATAACAGGAAACTGACAGTAGCCAACTTACACAGAAGCGGATAATTTTTAATCCTCATTCTTGAGGAAGGCTGAATAAGCCAATACAATTATGTACTGAAAACGTACTCACTCATCGACTACTGCTCTGAAGGCTCTATTCCAAACAAGCGAAAATTCGTTGTAATTTTTTTTAAGTTTCTTGTTTTACTAGTAAAGTCGTTTTACTGTTATAATCAACTGTAAGTATATGCTTCATTGCAAATAAAAGTCCATTTATTCGACATAGAAAGGTTTAAATCTTTCTATAAAATAAGAAATAACGATATCTTCAGTTGTAGGCTATGAGGAAGGTTATATAGATAGGATAATTCAAAACAAACCTATATTACGTCGTCATGATTAGCCACTGCCATCTTGATTACCACAGCCACTCCAAACTTATTACCAATACCTTTCAATGTTTCTTAGCTTATTTTACTAAAATACTAATTTCACTGATAAATTCAATTTAAAACAAAAACAACCAATTAAAAAGTGAGTGCAACAAAAACAAAGACAAAAACAGGTTCAAAAGAACAAAACAATAACTTTTAAGTTTTAGGCGTTTATATCTCTGATATACATTGTTCCATCGAATATTGCTTCAAACCCTTTTTTGTAGAGAATTTAGCAAGCATTCGAATTGTCACATTCCACTTACCTCGATTTACCAACCGTTTTTGAGATATTTACGAAAAATGTACGAAGATCCGAAAACTTTTTATGTCTATTAATACACTTTTTTTTTTTTTTTGCCAACTTCCTTAACTCCAAATATAACCAAAATTTAATCGTCTTAGTTGAGATGAATTTCCAAGATGTAGAAAATATTCCAATTGAATCCCGCGATTCTAAGTACTCACAAAAAAATAATGACTTACTAAAACATTTGTTCCACTTTTCTCAAAAACGGTTACGGATATCGCCATAAAAATGGTTTCATTCGTTTTCCTATGTTAAGAAACCTATAAAATAAGTATCTGCAAGCATATAAACTCAAAAACGTAAGCATTATGATTTTTTTGCGCGCGAATTTCGCCCCAAACACCATCTTCCAGTCGGCGGATTCTGCTGGTTAACGAACTTGACCTTTCAAATTAGAGGACAGATTTTTTTACCAAATTTCATGAAAATCGGACCATTTTTGAGCTTACTAGAGAGCGAACAGACAAGCATATATATAAATATATATATATATATATATATATATATATATATATATATATATATAAATATATATATATATATATATATATAAATATATATATATATATATATATATATATATATATATATATATATATATATATAAATATATATAAATATATATATATATATATAAATATATATATATATATATATATTTATATATATATATATATATATATATAAATATATATATATATATATATATATATATATGTATGTATGTATATATATATATATATACAAATTTGAACCACCTATATTTTT
Source organism: Gonocerus acuteangulatus (assembly GCA_946811695.1). Lineage (NCBI taxonomy): Eukaryota > Metazoa > Arthropoda > Insecta > Hemiptera > Coreidae > Gonocerus > Gonocerus acuteangulatus. The sequence goes on from OX328128.1 coordinate 12,574,567, forward strand.
GTGATCTATGGGGTCTGTAACGAGAAAGTTTTTAGTCGGCACTTCCGGATCGAGTCGTGAAGTCAACCTCATAAGCGGGTTCTTCCTATTGAGGTAGGGAGGAACCGCGCTAAAGTGCACCTAAGCACTCCTAATCACTTCAGATTCTTGAACAATGCAGAAAACTCATCGATAAGCTTCTTTATGATACACACACATTATATATATATATATATATATATATATATATATATATATATATATATATATATATATATATATATGTATATGTATATATATATGTATATATATATATATATATATATATATATATATATATATATATATATATATATATATATCCCACTAGGGAGAAAGTGTGGCAGTATGCTCCGGCCGCCTGATTTTCGCCTTTGCTGCTTCGGCTGTTAAAGCCATTAGCACCAAGGTACTCATTAATAAATTAATTACTTGGCCTAGGGACGGTCAGGGAGGCTGAATCCAACCCATGAACGAAGACACTAGAAGATAAAAATGTTCCATTGATTGCTAGATGCAAAAATTACTCCATTACACTTACATTAATTAGTCCTTCAGCGGCTTACATTTCGTGGGCAATGTAAAATTAAAAATTTGACTTGGAACTGACATAATTTAGAAAGAAGAGCCACATATTTGTAGAAATACTTCTGTAAAGCACGCATTCAACAAAACAGATATTATTTATTCATTTAATTTGACACTTCCAACACCAATAACCATGCTGATTTCCTAGAATAGCTAAATTCGGAGGATACTGTTCTTTGTGTTATCGCCATTGAAGCGGGACACAATAAATAATTTGACAGGTCCAAAGACTTCACAATGCACTTGCCCAATTGCTAAATGTTAATATTTTTATCTTTTAAGTAGGAAGAATTACAAAAAACTTTTCAGCTGAACAGTGCCCCTTCGCTAGCCTTGAATAATGCACAGGACGTGACGCAGACAAAGATAACTAATCACTCAACAAAATGAGAAACAGCTGTTAAGAACTACAGAACCATTAAAATCTAAACGCACTTAACTTTAAAGTGCTTGATCGGATTTACCAGACGAATTAACTTGTAATAATATATTTGCTCACTAGAACGGAAGCCCAATATACCAAAATAAAATAGTTGACAGAATTTATATAACTTAAGGAAAACAACACCAACAATGCGTGAACTATATAACAGATTCATATGCAGAAAGAAGAGGAAAAAACAGTCAGCGAAAAATGGAAGCGGTCTTGGCACATGACCATAAACTAAGAAAAAAAAAAACTAAGAGAAATTTAACGAACAATCGATGATTGGCCTACTGGCATAAGGAAGACTAGAAGAAAGTCCGACTCGCGGGAACTGCGTCATCTTAGCGTGGTTCCGTTCTTATCCCTAGTGTCATTTGGAAAGACTGAAAAAGAAACACTTATTATTATGGTTCAACCTTTCTTGAAAAGTTTTATGACCGGTGTCAAAGGACCAGCATACCCTTTTACCTGGAACAGCCTACAGCTGGCTTGGCCAGGTCCCACTGCTACAGACATGAAATTCTTATTTCATAGTTCAATGTATTCAAAAATATTAAAACGTTTCTCATTTTCTTGACTTCTTCTACTATAATACTAATTCTAAAAACAAATTCAATTTAAAAAAAAAAAAAAAAAGTCGATTAAAAAGTGAGGTAAACAACTACGAAAACCCGTTCAAAACGAACACATTTAAAGTTTTAAGCACTTATTTCTTCGATTGACATGGACTAATCGAAAATATTCTTAGTACATTAATTGTAGAGAATTTAGTAAGCTTTCGAATAGTATCTATCTACTTACCACGATTTCCCAACTGTTTTCGAGATAATTAGGAAAATATGCGAAGTTCCCAAAACTTTTGTCTTGATAAAGTATTTTATTCTAGTCCTTCGTTAACTCCAAACATAACCAAAATTAATTCATCTTTGTTTATATAAATTTCAAACATGCAGAAAATGGTTTAACTGAATCCTATGTTTCTAAGTACCCAAACCAAAAACGTATTTCAACAACTATTTTGCCACTTTTCTAGGAAACGTTTTTCGCGCGAACTTGGCCTTTCAAATTAGACGAAAGATTTATGTACCAAAGTTCATCAAAATTGGACCACTTTTGAGGCGTCCAGAGAGCGAACAGACATATATATATATATATATATATATATATATATATATATATATATATATATACATATATATACAAATTTGAACCACAGTTATTTTCGGTCTCTAGGGGTTCTGAAACGCTAAATTTTCTGCCGGCTAAATTTTAGCCGACACTTCCGGATTGCGTCATGAGGTCAACCTTATAAGCGAGGTTCCTCCATCCTATGGAGGGAAGGAGGAACCTCGCTAAAAACAGTTGTCTTCATTCGCTAGGGAATAGGCCATTCACGACTGACGTACTTACATTTCAAGGCAGCCCTACATGTAAATTGTGTAACACTCGAGTAACAAAATGAAAACATCCTGACTAAATGTCTATTCAAAGAAAATGATGACATCATCAAATGTGACTCAACTACTCTGAATTAAGGTGAGTCCATATACTTGTATATTGACGCACCTATATAGACAAAAAAAAGTCCGATTCGCAGGAACTGCGTCATCTTAGCGCGGTTCCGTTCTTATCTCTAGTGTTTATGAAGGCATAGAATAGAAACAGTTATTACTTTGTTTAGATCAATAGCGAAACACCTATCCAAATGAAATCTCAAACAAACCAGTCTTGAAAGGTCTTGATTTACAATCTTACCTGTATGGGTCAGCTATACCATAAGTCGGGCAGAAAGGCCTCCGCTCAGAGGCATTTGGAAAGCCTTGGGATCTCTCTCTTTGAACGCTACATTTCTAACAATAAATTGATCTTCTTATTTTACTTAATCTGTTTTATATCCAAATACATTATCTGACTATAAGCAATTTAAAAATAACAAGGAATAAAACAGACAAAAAGAACAGTTCGAATAAGCGAAATCAATTACTTTAAAGTTTTAAGCACTTATTTCTCCGATTGACATCGCCTAATCAAAACATTCATCAGAACCATTTTTGTAGAGCATTTAGTGAGCTTTCTAATGGTCATCTTCCTTTTCCCAAGATTCTCAACCTTTTTCGAGATATTAAGGAAAGTATACAAAGTTACCAAAACTTTTCATGTCTGTTCATAAAATATTTTATTCTAACCCTTCCTTAACTCCAAACGTAACATAACTTTCAACATATTAGTTTTAATGAAATTAGAACATGCAGATAATGTTTCAATTGAATCCCGTGATTCTAAGTACCCAAACCAAAAACGGTATTCAAAAAATATTTTTCCAATTTTCTCGAAAACGGTTAAAGCTATCGCCTTGAAAATGGTTTCATTCGTTTTCCTAGCCCAGGAATCATATAAAACGAGTACTTAGAAGCTTATGAACTCAAAAACGTAAGCGTTACGATTTTTTTGCGCGAATTTCGCCCCAAACGCCATCTTCCAGTAGGCGGATTTTGCTGGTTAACGAACTTGACCTTTCAAATTAGACGAAGGATTTTGTACCAAATTTCATGAAAATCGGACCATTCGTCTTCTATCTAGAGAGCGAACAGACAAATATATATATATATATATATATATACATATATATATATATATATATATATATATATATATATATATATATAAATAAATAAATATATACATATATATATATACAAATTTGAACCACCGTTATTTTCGGTCTCTAGGGGTTCTGAAACGCGAAATTTTCTAGTCGGCACTTCCGGATTGTTTCATTGTATCAACCTTATAAGCGCGGTTCCTCCCTATGGGGGAGGGAGGAACCGCGCTAAAATGAAAACATCCTGACTAAATGTCTATTCAAAGATAATGATGACATCAACAAATGTGACTCAACTACTCCGAATTAAGGTGAGTCCATATACTTGTATATTGACTCACCTATATAGACAAAATATACACATACTTAAAAAATGATTAACAGATTATGGACATACTGATGACAATGATTAATTTAATTACAGCATTACGACTGAGGAACGCTATTCGCCAAAGATGCTCAACATCACCAATACAAAAAAATAAAATGAACCTTCCAGTAGTGGCGCCCCTTTTTGGGACAACCATTGCCTCAGCACGTTGCCTCAGCAACGTGATAACATTGCTATTTGAGACAAATGGTGGAAAACTGCAGACTTGATAACAAAACAACACTTTTGTTTTTGCGGGGGATATAAGAAACCATCATTTTCGATGAAATAAAATCATGTTATGTCTGATATCAAATAAAATATTTACATAAAATATGAAATTGAATAATCAATCTAAGCATCAGAGTTTTTACGTCTAAACCCGGCCATACTTAATAACACTCTGCTGTTATTTGTATAAGTGCCAAATTTCTGATTCTTTAAAAAAAAAAAAAAAGGATCATGTTTCACGACTACACTATTACTAGGAACTGTTAGTGGAATCATAATACGCTTTATGTTAAAATATATAACATTTGTTATATACCAGGTTATCCTACAGCATGAAACATGTCTAAATTTATAAAATATGAATATGAAATATGTCAATAAAATATAAGATATGTTATAAAATATGAATATACAACACATGAATATGAAATTATAATTAATTTCGTTTAGAGCCTGCTGCTCAAATTCAGGAACATAAATATGCTTTAGGTCCACCCGACGAACCTATGTAATGTACTGTGTAACATAAAGTCTTCTTTTTCGTACATGGCCACCGCGCATGCGCGAATGCCAGCGGACGCATTTTTGTGATGCTCTTTTGTAACGATTTTTTTCAGTTTAGTCATCGCTAAAGCATATTTATGCTAACAACAACTTCTTGTGGTCCTGTGTTGCTAAAATGTACATAGGAGGCCATCTTAAATCTTATCCTACAGGATATTCATGTAAAAAAAAGTCCGACTCGCAGGAACTGCGTCATCTTAGCGCGGTTCCAGTTTTTTTTTTTTTTTTTTTTTTTTTTTTTTTTTTTTTTTTTTTTACGGCACATCTACATCTAGGTCATTAGCGCCGACATCCAGGGTGTAGCGAGGAATTTCACCAGCGAGCCGTGGGATGATAAAATTCCTGCCGGAGGTTGGGAATCGAACCCACCATCTCCCGCTTATGAATCCAAGGCGCTAGCCATTAGACCACGGGAGACCCCGGTTCCTGTTCATATCCCTATTCTCATTTGAAAAGCATGGAATAGAAACAGATAATATTTTCCTCGGCCTTTGTTCAAAGGGTTTTATGGCTGGCTATACCTGGGGTCAGGTCCGCAAGACCCTAGAATCCTCTTCTACGGATACTTCATTTCATACGTTTCAATGAATTGGAAAATATCAAATATTTTCACACATTCCTGTGTTCTTTTACTATAGTAATAATTCTACAGATAAAATCAATTAAAAAATAAAATAAAAAAACCAACAGCATAAAGGCAATTGAAAATATTCAAAAGACGTCGACGAATCTTTTTCTCTTGGCAAGCTATATTTCTAACAATGAATTGTTTTTCTTATTTTGCCTAATCTGTTTTATTGTAAAATACATTATCCAACTATAAGCAATTAAAAAATAACAAGGAATAAAAACAGACAAAAAGAACAGTTCGAATAAGCAAAATCAATTACTTTAATGTTTTAAGAACTTATTTCTCCGATTGACATCGCCTAATCAAAACTTTCATCAGAACCTTTTTTGTAGAGCATTTAGTAAGCTTTCTAATGGTATTCTTTCGTTTACCAAATTCTTAACCTTTTTTGAGATATTAAGGAAAATATACAAAGTTACCAAAACTTTTTATGTCTGTTAATAAAATATTTTATTCTAACCCTTCCTTAACTCCAAACGTAACCAAAATTTCAACATATTAGTTTTAATGAAAGTAGAACATGCAGAAAATGTTTCAACTGAATCCCATGATTCTAAGTACCCAAATTAAAAACGGTATTCAAAAATTATTTTTCCAATTTTCTCGAAAACAGTTACAGCTATCGCCTTGAAAATGGTTTCATTCGTTTTCCTAGCCCAAGAAGCCTATAAAAAGAGTACTTACAAGCTTATGAACTCAAAAACGTAAGCGTTACGATTTTTTCTGCGCGAATTTCGCCCCAAACTCCATCTTCCAGTGGGCGGATTTTGCTGGTTAACGAACTTGACCTTTCATATTGGACGACTGATTTTTGTACCAAATTTCATCAAAATCGGACCATTCGTCTTCGAGCTAGAGAGCGAACAGACAAATATATATATAAATATATACATATATATATATATATATATATATATATATATATATATACAAATTTGAACCACCGTTATTTTACATGATACTGTACTACTTAATAAATATACAAAATCTGACGCAGGAGCAGGATACAATCCCCCTAGTGGGAGATAGCGCTCCTCGTGGCGGTTTTTGGAACCTACGTCTGGCTGGCTAATTGTAATGAAACAGTGTTTAAAGTAAACCCTCCTTTCCAATAGACCGATTCAGCTCATTTTTACAACACTTCTGTCTCATGAGTTACCCACGACGCATACCGCGTTTCGTTACAATACAGCAGAAATTACGACCAGTATGAGTATATTAGTAATTTGGGTCCGGAGTAAACCCCCCCCCCTCCTAGTGAACCGATTTAGTTTATTTTTACAAGACATATTTACCTGTAGATTACCACTACAAATACCGAGTTTCGTCGAAATATACCAAAAATCACGGCTGGTAGTGGCGAATTGGTATTGTCGGTCTGGAGTAAACCCCCCCCCCCCTTCCTAATGAACCGATTTAGTTTATTTTTACAACACATATTTACCTGTAGATTACCACTAGGAATACCGAGTTTCGTCGAAATATACCAAAAATCACGGCTGGTAGTGGCGAATTGGTATTGTCGGTCCGGAGTAAACCCCCCCCCCCCTCCTTATGAACCGATCTAGTTCATTTTTATATCTCACTTTTCTCTCTATATTACCACTACGAATACCAAGTTTCGTTGAAATATAACAAATATTACTGCTGAAATGGTCAAATTAGTGTTTTGGGTTCGGGGTAAACCTCGTAAAACTCGTTCAAACGTTTGCTAATTGAATGCTATATACCAAGTTTCGTGACGAAAAAACAAAAACTCTGGCCGCTATCGTGTTAACAGACATATATATATATATATATATATATATATATATATATATCCATATATATATATATATATATTTAAATATATATATATATAAATTTTAACGGGGGTCATTTTCGCTGTCTACTAGGTAGGATCGATAAAGATTTGAAGAAATTTTTCAAAAATTCCGTCATGAGTGCAACCTCAATAGCTACTTTCCTTCGGAGGAAAGTGCTAATAAAAAAGTCCGTCACGCAGGAGCTGCATAACTAAGCACTTTCCTCAGAATTTGGGTAGTGTAGACTGCTTTCCAGAACAATTTGCTTAAAATATCCTACATAAATAAAATAAAAACATGAATAGTTCTCTTTTATTTTTGTAATGAGTAACTGATAAATTATTAATTTCCTTCCAGAGTTATGTTTACACATGGTACCTACTACACTACGAAATAAATACAAAAAACCTCATACTATCGTATTTTGATCTAACGCAGGAACCGGATACAGTCCCTCTAGCGCTCCTTGCGGCGCCTTTGTGAACCTATGTCTGGCTGGCTTTTCTATTGAAATATATTACAAAGTAAACCCCCCTTTCCGATTGACCGATTCAGCTCATTTTTACAACACTTCTTTCTCATGAGTTACCCACGACGTATACCGCGTTTCGTTACAATACTGCAGAAATTACGACCAGTATGAGTATATTAGTAATTTGGGTCCGGAGTAAACCCCCCCCCCTCCTAATGAACCGATTTAGTTTATTTTTACAAGACATATTTACCTGTAGATTACCACTAGAAATACCGAGTTTCGTCGAAATATACCAAAAATCACGGCTGGTAGTGGCGAATTGGTATTGTCGGTCCGGAGTAAACCCCCCCCCCTCCTTATGAACCGATCTAGTTCATTTTTATATCTCACTTTTCTCTCTATATTACCACTACGAATACCAAGTTTCGTTGAAATATAACAAATATTACTGCTGAAATGGTCAAATTAGTGTTTTGGGTTCGGGGTAAACCTCGTAAAACTCGTTCAATCGTTTGCTAATTGAATGCTATATACCAAGTTTCGTGACGAAAAAACAAAAACTCTGGCCGCTATCGTGTTAACAGACATATATATATATATATATATATATATATATATATCCATATATATATATATATATATATATATATTTAAATATATATATATATATATATAAATTTTAACGGGGGTCATTTTCGCTGTCTACTAGGTAGGATCGATAAAGATTTGAAGAAATTTTTCAAAAATTCCGTCATGAGTGCAACCTCAATAGCTACTTTCCTTCGGAGGAAAGTGCTAATAAAAAAGTCCGTCACGCAGGAGCTGCAAAACTAAGCACTTTCCTCAGAATTTGGGTAGTGTAGACTGCTTTCCAGAACAATTTGCTTAAAATATCCTACATAAATAAAATAAAAACATGAATAGTTCTCTTTTATTTTTGTAATGAGTAACTGATAAATTATTAATTTCCTTCCAGAGTTATGTTTACACATGGTACCTACTACACTACGAAATAAATACAAAAAACCTCATACTATCGTATTTTGATCTAACGCAGGAACCGGATACAGTCCCTCTAGCGCTCCTTGCGGCGCCTTTGTGGACCTATGTCTGGTTGGCTTTTCTATTGAAATATATTACAAAGTAAACCCCCCTTTCCGATTGACCGATTCAGCTCATTTTTACAACACTTCTTTCTAATAAGTTACCCACGACGTATACCGCGTTTCGTTACAATACTGCAGAAATTACGACCAGTATGAGTATATTAGTAATTTGGGTCCGGAGTAAACCCCCCCCCCCTCCTAATGAACCGATTTAGTTTATTTTTACAAGACATATTTACCTGTAGATTACCACTACAAATACCGAGTTTCGTCGAAATATACCAAAAATCACGGTTGGTAGTGGCGAATTGGTATTGTGGGTCTGGAGTAAACCCCCCCCCCCTCCTAATGAACCGATTTAGTTTATTTTTACAACACATATTTACCTGTAGATTACCACTAGGAATACCGAGTTTCGTCGAAATATACCAAAAATCACGGCTGGTAGTGGCGAATTGGTATAGTCGGTCCGGCGTAAACCCCCCCTCCTTATGAACCGATCTAGTTCATTTTTATATCTCACTTTTCTCTCTATATTACCACTACGAATACCAAGTTTCGTTGAAATATAACAAATATTACTGCTGAAATGGTCAAATTAGTGTTTTGGGTTCGGGGTAAACCCTCCCTTCCGGTGGGCCGATTTTGGTGGTTAACGAACTCGTTCAATCGTTTGCTAATTGAATGCTATATACCATGTTTCGTGACGAAAAAACAAAAACTCTGGCCGCTATCGTGTTAACAGACACACACATATATATATATATAAATTTTAACGGGGGTCATTTTCGCTGTCTACTAGGTAGGATCGATAAAGATTTGAAGAAATTTTTCAAAAGTTCCGTCATGAGTGCAACCTCAATAGCTACTTTCCTTCGGAGGAAAGTGCTAAAAGTATGCACCTCACAGGTGCGCGCCACTAACGGAGGATTAAATGAAAAGATACTTTAGTAGTAGTAGTAGTACCTAGTAGGTACTACTAATAAAATATGTATGTAGGTACTACCTAGTAGGTACTACCTGCATACATATTTTATTCCTAAATGAACAACATTTACTCTGAATATAGTGAGTCAATATGCGTACAGTCCAATAGATGGGCAAAATTTTATTTATAAATAAAAATACGAATTTATTCGTACTTCATATATTTGTGAATACGAATATAAATAAATTCGTATTCATAAGTGTGAATACGAATTTATTTTTATTCACATATATTAAATAAAATTCTTATCTTCGTCAGTTGAAGAATCTATATATATAAAAATCACGTGTCTGTTTTTTTGTTTTTCTGTTTTTCTGTTTGTTTGTTCCTTATACAAATCCACACCGTTTGACTGATATTGACCAAACTTCGCACATAGATACGTCTTGATCCGGGAAATCTCGTAGTCTAGCTCAAAATCTTCTAGGATTCACAGTTCGGGAGTTACGCCTTCGAAAATGTCATTTATGAAGGAGTAAATTCTCCGAAATAGCCATTTTCTTCCATTGTTGCAACTTTTTCAAAGAAGAAAGGCAATACAAAACTTTTTTTGGGCGAAAAGTTTTTCTTTTGCAAAATAACTGATTACTTTTATTTTGTTTATATTGTTTGTTTATCTAAATGGTAGGTTTATATTCTCAGAGTTTGGACAAGATCTGATTTTAAGATCAATTTTCTTAATATCAGATCAATTTTCTTAATATCAGATCAATTTTCTTCATATCAAATCTATTTTGATTTGATTGCCTAGGGCAACACTGGGCTCTAACCAGAATATGGAGTAATATCGTATAAGTAAGTATATCATAAAAATGTTCTGTGTTTATCTAATCATAATTTGGACTAATATCATATAAGTAAGTATTCATGTTTCTATTCAAAACTTTAATATTTTCAATACTTTTATTAAGAGGCGCTTTTATATTATTTCTATAGTAGAGAAGGAAGGTTGCAATGTCGGTTATATGAATGCCGGTTATGAAGTAATCTCTCACTCGCTGTTTCTCTTAAATTAATAAATGAATATGTTTGTACTGGTATTTGATGGAGAGGGTTGTAGTATGTGGTAAAACGCTTAACTTTATTTAATTCAAACAACTGAAATGAAATATCAAGGAATCAAGTTTTGGGAGAACTTCAAGTGCATTTAAGGGAGTAAAGAATCAGTTTATCTGGACCTGATATAAATTTATAAAATTTGTGTTGTAAAATGAATCGTGTCCCTTTTGAAAAAAGTAGGAACAAGGCTAAAAGTATTTTGAAATTGTTGACAGTGATGTATGTGGACCTTTTCTAACTATGAGTCTCAAAGGTGAAATATATTTTGTTTCATTTATAGATGATTATAGTAGGATTGCTAGGATTTAAACTATTAAACCTAAAACAGAAGTTTTTCATTCCTTTGTTCAATAAGTAAATGAGGTTAAAAACTTAGGAAATAAGAGAATTGGTATTATGAGATGTGACATTGGTAAGGAATATTTAAATAGTAAGAATTATGACTACCAAAAAAAAAAATCTCTCTTTAGCAAACACCATTGAGAATAAAATACCCTATGAAATATTTTTTTGAAAGGATCCAGATGTTTCTAACTTTAATTTATATGGTAGTAAAGATTTTGTTAGGAAACCAGAACAAATAACTTCTAAATGGGATAAAAAGGTGAATATGTGCATTTTAATCGGTTATAGTGATGTGGGATATAAAGTACTTTTGAATAATAAAATCATTGTCGCTAGGCATGTTTATGTTATCCAAGAAAACATAAGCTGTATTGGATTGGCTAAAGGGTGAATCTGATAAAGATCAAGCGATTGTGATTTTTGTGTAAAAGCTACAGATAGAGAAATAGATAGTTTGAAACAAAATAATGCTTGAGATTTTGTTGAAAATAAAAAAGTTGAAGATATCAAAAGGATTTAATGTTGAACAGATGGATGTAGAGACTACATTCTTAAATGATCATTTAGAACGAAAATCCACCATTGGTTTTCTTATTAGGTTATTTAGTAATGCATTATACCGTAAATCGATTAAACAAAAAGATGTTACGGAAGAGTCTACATTTGCAGAATATGTAGCTTTAAGTGAAGTTTATATTTCTAAGACTTTCCAAAAAGATAGAAATTTTTGTTTTATACATAAAGAACTTCTAAAACATAAAGATTTTTTTTTTTTAAACTCCTTTGTAAAAAATGTCATTTTGTAAGGGACTTAAATTTATGAACTTAAAATTAATCCTCTTACATACATATGCAAATTGTTATATTTAACTTATTTTTTTATTTGCATATAGATAGATGTACATAATAAATTACATAAATGTTTATAATCATACAAATGAATGTATATAAATTAATTAATTTTCACCACATTTTGAAACATTATTTTATTATTATAAGAGCTGTGTGGTTTAGCAACCCTATTAATTTGGGCAGCCTCACTTTAATTTTTTTTTTTTAATAAAGTGTTCTTCTTCTTATAATATTTCTTTTGCATACTATTTTTTTTTTTTTTTGCAGATAAATTAATGTATTGAAATATTATTTTTATAAGAAGAGGAAGTCATGTGAATTGTGGTGTTCTAATAAATAAATAAGTAATTAAATTGTCCATGCAATTTTTTATTAATTTAATATCCATAATAATTTAATCATTATATTCTGAGATATGCTTTCGTTTGTCTGAGATAGTTATATCCTCTGACTGTCACCATTTAGTCAGAGAGCTGGTAACGCACGTTTCATGAAGTGTTTTATGCACCTTGGAATTTTGCTGTATTGCACATACCTTGGAACACCAGGTACTGCACATAGGGGAAAGGTGTTAAAAAAATATGTCAAATATATAAAAATGGTATTTTATTCAGAAGCCAACAATATTTAATGTATAATTAAGGCAAGTTGCTTTATTTCTAGAACTACCACTACTGTCCTGTCCTGATGATTGGTGCTCTCACTCACTCTTACGGTTACACGCAGTGTATTGCAGTCTATCATCGGCTGAATTTATTTTCATGTTTGCTGATTACTAATCCTCACAAAAAGTGTCTGTCCTTTTGTAATTATTTTCAATTATGGTGTTTAAATAGCAGTGTGAATAAAAGACTTCATTTAATATTACAAAAAACCCACTTCGGTTTTTTTTTATATGTTATCCCCCTTAAAAGTGTCTGCCTTATATATTATTAATTATAGAATTGCCTTAATTTTACATTAAAGAATTATGGCTTCTGAATAAAACAGTATTTTTGGCCCATAGTTTGTTACTGATTACCATGCGCAGTACCAGGTGTTTGAAGGTATGTCCAGCAACCACATACTTACCTTTTTATCTACACTAGAGACCCACTATAGCAAAATTTTAAGGCACATAAAACACTTGAAAAGTGTGTTACCAGCTCTTGGACTAAATGTTTAAATACGGTTGCAATTCTGGTAAAAATATTGTTGCTCGCCAAGTCAATGTCGTTATTGAAATTCCCAAATACCTTTAATTCATTGTTGTCTATAACTGCAAAAAAAAAAAAAAAAAAATATCTTAAATTTGTTTTTATTCTTAGAGGCCCCTATTTCCTATGATAGAAGGACTATCCTCATAGAAGAGCTCATGAACCATAAAATTTGAAACAGAAGCTTTAATAGAAAGGAAAAAAAAATTGAACAAAAATATGTGAAAGTGTATTTGAAACAACAAACTATGTTTTTAAAACTTTCCTTTTGGCATAAATAACATAAACCCTGCCCCATTTACCTACTTTTTCATTCATAAAAAAAACTCAGTTACTGATTATTAAATGAACAGGTAAACAATATAACACATTAATATTATATTTGTGCAACATTGAGGTTTTAGCTTTAGATGCAAAGCCCTTTAAATAAATAAATATTATATTTAAAAAAAAAAATCAATGAAAATAAAGAATATAGTTTCAGTTATAGATTATTACAACTTATAACTAATCATAACCTTAATTAAATGCCTCATTTTTATTGCTATTTTTTTATGAATATTTATTTATGGACCATATATTTTTTTTTTCTTTAAAAAAATTAAACACAGGGAGTTTGGTTTGGATTTTCTTTAAAACGGTATTGCAATTAAATTATTTGGAATCATTTAACTGTAATACCATTTTAAAATAAGGGTACTTTTTTAAATAAGTATACTTTTTATAATAAGGGTACTTTTTAAAAAATAAGGATTAATTTATTTTCCACCCCACTTTCTCTAAAAAAATGGAAAATAATTTTTTCAGCCGAGCACTCAATTTATAATCTTATATTCTCGTGATTTGGACAAATATCATATAATAATTAATTTTTTTTAATATATAATATAAAGTAGGCGTACCATGGAAGCTGGGTTACAACTATTTAATATGAAGCATGTGTAGCATGGTAGGCCTGGCTACAGATATTTAATATAAAGTAGGTGTAGCATTGCACACCGGGTAACAGCTAGTAATTAAATAAAATTGTATTCGCAAATTTTTCTGCGAATAAAAATAAATTCATAGAAAAAATTGTAAATAATCACAAAAAATGTGAATATTTACAAAAAATCAAGTGATTACAAAAAAAAATCACAATGAAATATACGAATAAAAATTTATTCACATTATAATTTGTGAATAAAAATTCATTCACAATAAAATTCGCAAATAAATCATGAATTCATTCGTATTAAGATGATATTACGAAAGTTATTGAAGGTGATTTTTTTTTTCTTTTTTTTAAGGTGTTTAACGTCTAGTTTATTAGCGCCTAGATTTTTTTTTACCCCGAGTCCGCTGCGGGAAAAAAAAAATCACCTTCAATAACTTTCGTAATATCATCTTTATACGAATAAATTCATAATTTATTTGCGAATTTTACTGTGAATAAATTTGTATTCACAAATTATAATGTGAATAAATTTTTATTCGCATATTTTAGTGTGATTTTTTTTTGTAATCACTTGATTTTTTGTAAATATTCACATTTTTTGTGATTATTTACATTTTTTTTCTGAGAATTTATTTTTATTCGCAGAAAAATTTGCGAATGAAATTTTGTTTGTATTTTTATATTTAATATATGTGAATAAAAATAAATTCGTATTCACACTTATGAATACGAATTTTATAATAAATTCGTATTTATATTCGTATTCACAAATATATGGAGTACGAATAAATTCGTATTTTTATTTATAAATATAATTATGCCCATCTCTGGTACAGTCCAATAGATGCACAGAAATTAAAGAAATTACAAGCGCGTACGGGACTGTTATGTCCCGTAACGTACAATAGAACGAAATCAGCATACGGGACATCAGTGTATCGTATCCAACCGATAAAAAAGTTAAAAATTCATATACGCTTTGTGCAAAGTGTGCAGGGAATCCCGTTTACTGCCTAAATTGTTTTAATATGGACCATGAAGCCCAATCGAATTAATTAAGTCAAGTTTTTTAACAAAAATATTTGAGTTATCATTTTTTCATAGTTACGCCTTGTTAAAAGCTGAAAATTGTTTTGTTTTTTTTTAATATATTTAAATTGATTTTTACGATTCCTGTATATAGTATTTGTAAAGTTTGAGAATATAACGTAGGTACGTATTTTGCATTATCAAGTATTCATTTGTTTGTTATCTAAACCCACTCCCGCTTTAAAGAAGTTATCATATAATCTTCAGTAACAAAAAGCAATAATCTTCAGAAAGTTTTTATGACTTCATGAGATGTACCGTCTCCACGACAAACCACTAAAAGTTCGTACCAAAGCGAACGTTTTAAAGTATATTACTTATTTTTATTACGATTTTTTTTTTTTATAGGGGGGGACACCTAACACGATTTTGAAAGCATCTCTAAATGCTGCGGCTACATAAACTCACAACAGAGCATCTTCAATAAGAAAATTAGAAAGAAAAAAAAATGCTTTCAATAATGAAGTATTTTTCCTAAATGATCAACCTTTACTCTGAAAGATATCTTCTGAAGTCCTATTATTTTCTTCATCATTAACTCAAAGAATCTGGAAAATCATAGTCATTATACAAGGAAACGTCAATTTCATAAATTGTCTCCGATTATCCTTAAAAAAAAAGGAGAAAGAATCCAATATTTAAGAAATGCCTCTCGAGGATGCTGGAAATTGTAAAATCCCTTAAGCCGACATTCTTGAAAGGCTGTTGAGGATTTAAGGGCGCACTTGAGGAGATTCCTCGAAATCTCAGCAATTAGCGAAGGCTAAGGGACTCTGAGGATGCACTTGAGGATACTCTAGTTCGGAGAATAATGGGCGAACTCTTATTTCTTATAAATCGGTCTAAAGGAAGGAAGAGAAGAGAGCTCTAAGATCTGGAGTCGATTAGGGTTTTCATATTTTAAGGAATATTACGTAAATGATGTTTTAAGTACTTGAAGGGCACTAGAGAAAAAGCACTCAGCTCGTTCAGTTTAAGCGTTATAAATTCTAGGAGGGAGGCAAATAAGGGAGGTTCGAGAGGATTCCATGTTAGTCTTTATAAAGGGTTTCGAATAATTAACAAATTTCAAATTAAAACAGCTAAAATAAAATTATTATATTTCTATCTAGGGTAAGTTCAGCTGGGTGTTATTGCAGTCTGGTAGGAATTCTGGCTCAACAAATCTTAGCCCACCGTCATGTGTCAAAAGGCGTCAGGCTTTTAACGTATGACGGTTAGATTAGATTAGCTTAGATTAGAAAAACAGGTGTCCGGCTAACCGAGGAACCGCACCGAGGCCTACAAGACCTATTGTGCCACCCGACGTGTCGTTCTGTTATAATACCAGACCCGTGTCAGGAATGAACCTCCTTAAAGTTGTAAGGTTCAGTTCCGGTATCCTGGTTCATCAATAGTCTCAGTTCCGAAGTGCAGGTACCTCTTGGCTGCCGGTGTCATGCAATTACATACGATGCGGGATGGAGTTTCGTCATCTTCGGAACATAAACAGCACCATGTTGTATTGGTGAGTCCCATGGAGTAGAGGTGTCTCCGTAGTTTACAGTGCCCTGTGAGTAGGGCTGTCAATAATTTCACCTTGCCTTTGCAAAGATTGAGGAGTGTAACGCATGACGGTTGCCTTAGCAATGACTCAACTGAAAAAAAAAGTTGTAAAAAGTGTCCGCTGGCGTTTGCACATGCGCGGTAGCCATGTATGAAAAAGAAGACTGTATGTTATGCAGAACATTACGTAGGCTTGTCGGGTGGGCATAAAGCATATATATTTTCCTGAATTTGAGCAGAAGGCTCTAAACTTAGACTTGGGGAATTGAATAAAACTGCCCGGGAAATTTGATTCTGAGTGCTCAAGAAGAGGGGATGGCTTGACCATTATTCTAAACGAGATAAGTTAGCAGGAGGCTTGGTGGCCGTGAGTGTCAAATTAAGACTCACGGCCACCTTAACTTCACTTAACACACACGGCCTTAACACTGTTATGGCATGAGCACTAAACACTCCGTGCCAAAGGTTTTCAGAAAAATCTGCATTATTATGGGCTTGCCATGGGGAGATGCTGCTTATAGCTATTGCATCCATAGTAGGTGACCATGCTTTCATTTATAGATTCCTGGGATGATCCAACAGCAGCAACATTTTGTTAAAAAAAACATTTCTTACATCGAAATCAAAACATCCAATTGAAGGTTACTGAAATTTCTGAATAATCTTTCTCTAGAATTTCCTTTCCCAGCTCTATTTGAAAATTTACCTTCCTTTTGTGTACCTTTAGTTACTCGAGATTTAGTGGACATTTTTTTTTTTTTTTTTTTTTTTTCTGACCGTGATTTCTTTGTTGACAGAGATTTTTTTCTTCTTTATTTATATCGTTTAAAACATCTAATTATTATAATTGTTTAAATAAATTGACGTTATCGCATTTTTTTGTGAAGTATTGTCAATTATTTCAAATAATATTTGAAAGTAGATATTTTATTGGCACCAATAAACAAATCAGAATTGATGAAGCCCCAGTGCCCAAGGTCCCCTAAGGGGGACCACAGAATTCAAAGAATACTTATGAACAGAGATTTAAACAAATTCTCACAAACTTTAATTTATTTAATGAAAAAAATTTTCAGTAAATGATTTATTCAGAAAGAAGTATAAAACTTAACCATTTTTTAGCCATAACAATGTTAAATGCAATGAAGTTTCTAACCGGTTGTTATTTTGATTGTTGCAGTAACTTCAAATCCAATTATCGTTGTTATCTGTAACACTGGAATGTTATAAATTTTCAGTAATATAAATCCATTTCTTCTTTAACCATAGAATTAAAAATCCAAGACCCCAACTTCTTGGAAAACTTTTAAACTAATGTGAAAAAGTGGTCCCCTGTAGGGGAACTGGAGGGTTAAATAAGATCACTTAGTTCAGAAGATTTTTTTTTTTTTTTTGGATGTTATAGCATTTTAGTTGGATATCAATTTAAGTTCTAGGTTGTTAGCGTTGAGTGGCAATTCCTTTGTAGTGATGGCTGCAAGTGAGATGAAAAGTGCTTAGTGTGTGTGTGTGTGTGTAGTAATATATAAGACAATTCAGTGTAATACAAACTGTGGCATAATGATTTTACAAATCTTTGAAATGGAATTAAGAACACAAATCAGTCAGTTAAAAATAAAATTTTATAAGTTCATTTTACTGTTTTAGAAAGAACATTGTTTGTAAAAAAAAAAAAAAAAAAAAATATAAAAATGAAAAATATTTTCAACATTTACCCTGGTTTACTAGATATCAGATGATCTTAAAATTCACGATTTTACACTAAAATATTTAAATAGGAGATTTGGAGGGAACCCCTATGACTTGGGGGTCACACACACACACATATACTGGGTGCTTCAAAAAAATGTATAAACAATTTAAACTATCGTAGTTTTCCCACTCTACAAGGCTAATGTTATATTTCTTCGCCAGGTGGCAGCATAATCGTCCCTCTATGTTATATTGTCAGTTGGAAGTTGTAATATCAACATGGCGGACGTACGTTTGAGTTTTGAAGAACGTAAGCAGGTTATTAAGTGGTACTGGAAGTTTGAGAATGTAAATGAAGTTCAAAGGCAGTGGAGAAGGGAGTATGATACAGAACCACCTTCAAGATTAACAATTACACGCATACGAGACAAATTCGAAGTTCATGGAACAGTGTGTGATGTGCATAAAGGTCATTCAGGTCGACCTCGAACAGCTACAAGTGATGAGTCATCAACGGCAGTCTTGGAACTGTTTCAACGCTCTCCTAACAAATCTACAAGGCAAGGGGCACGTGAAAGTGATGTAAGTGCTAGCAGCGTGCTACGCATTCTGAAGAGACGCAAGTATCGTGTTTACATTCCAAGGCTGGTGCAACAGCTAAGTGACGACGATCCAGATCGAAGGTTACAATTTTGTGAATGGGTTCAGGAGATGGTGATACGTGAACCGGGATTTATGGGTAGCATCATTTGGTCGGATGAAGCCCAATTCAAACTTAATGGAACTGTCAATAGGCACAATTGTGTTTACTGGGGTGAAGAAAATCCTCACATTACAATTGAAAAAGCTGTAAATTTGCCTAGTGTAAATGTGTGGTGCGGTTTGTCTTCAAGGGGACTCATTGGACCTTTTCGATTTGAAGGCACTGTAACTGGTATTAATTACCTAACAATGCTTGCTGATTCCATATTTCCTGCCATTCGTGCATTATACGGTAATGATATGTTTTATTTTCAACAAGATGGTGCCCCGCCGCACTATCACAGGGACGTACGAGCTTACCTGGATCAAAATTTGCCGGGCCAGTGGATAGGACGCAGGGGGCCAATCGAGTTTCCAGCATGCTCCCCACACCTTACACCACTGCATTTCTTCTTATGGGGCACAGTAAAAAATGAGGCGTACAAACGTAAACCACGTAACCTAGACATTCTTTGGAATGAGATTCAAGCCGTGTGTAGAGAAATCTCATTGGTCGTTTTGATACGATGTACAGAATCAGTGGTGACTCGTACTCAGAATTGTATTGATGCTGCAGGTCACCAATTTGAACAGTATTAACATTTGTTATTTATGTTTCATTTACACTGGACTTTCAGCTTTCTAATTTCCTGAAATTTAACTTTGTAGAACGGTCCCCGGTGGTCACAACCCCTCCCGAAACTATGGAAATTGAAAAAGACCACAATAACTTTTAGGTGACCATTGATACGTTTCAACCATGGGTAAGCCCATGGTTAACCATGGTCACCTAAAAGTTATTGTGATCTTCGTACATCTCCTAGGCCATATTTTCTTTAAAAAGGCTGCCAAAGAGTATGCCGATGCAGTGAAAATATTGATTTTTCTGAAAATCTCACGATTACTCTTGGTCTCATCCTAACCAGTCCTTTACTTCGTTTTTTTTTTCCCCCATTGCTCAAATTTATAGACTTATCGAATAAGGTGGAAGGTCAATAAAACTAAGCCACACACTTTCACACTTTTTACTTTGACTTCCCTACATGTTTCGCACCATTTTGGTGCTTCTTCAGGGGCAATTTCAGCCTCAACTTCAGACTCTGTCTAGATGTGGCACTGCTAGTGGAAGGTTCTCCTCCTCAAGTTGAGGATGTATGTTGCGTTTTAAAGTCTATAAGAGGCGGCAAAATAATGCGAAACATGTAGGGAAGTCAAAATAAAAAGTGTGAAAGTGTGTGGCACAGTTTTATTGACATTCCGCCTTATTCGATAATTCTATAAAAAAGAAAAGAAAATACGGGATGAAAAAAAAGAAAATAATTTTACGATTCGCATAGTCCATAGTTTTCATGACATTCTTTTATATAGCGTTGCAGGAGTTCAAAGTAAATTCAGTATTACAGAATTTATAACTTTATTCAATGATTCCATATTTTTATAATTATATTGTAATAATATTTTTATTTTCATTGAACTCATTTACTGAAGGATAAAGAAAAAAGTGCTATATTTTTTTTAAATGTTACAAATCAGGCGTACGACAAATTACCTAAATTTTGATTCGTAATGATTTATCTATCTATATATATAAAAATCACGTGTCTGTCTGTTTTTCTGTTTGTTTGTTCCTTATACAAATCTACACCGTTTGACCGATTTTGACCAAATTTGGAATAATGGTAGGTCTTGGTACGAGAAATCTCCTAGGCTAGGTCAAAAAAATCTACCAGCTGTCTGCCTGTATGTTTGTCCCTTATACAAATCCACACCGTTCGTCCGATTTTGACTAAACTCGGTACACATGTAGATCTTAATCTGGGGAGTGTCGTAGGCTAAGTCAAAAACGTCTTATAGCTGTCTGTCTGTATGTTTGTCCCTTATACAAATCCACACCGTTCGTCCGATTTTGACTAAACTCGGTACACATGTAGATCTTAATCTGAGGAGTCTCGTAGGTTGAGTCAAAAACGTCTACCAGCTGCTGTATGTATGTTGTTGTTTTTTTTAAATAAAAATCCACACCGTTAGACCGATTTTTACCAAACTTGGCATAAATGTATGTCTTGATACGGGGGGTGTTATAGGTTATGTCAAAGTCATCTAGGACTCAGACTTGGGAGGTCACAGTTTCGAAACAGTTACAGATTCGTGTTATTAGATTTTAATAATACTTATTTGGTTTCTGATTTATTTAGGCTTTTCTATATGTAGAAAGTAGGTGTAGCATGGCACGCCAGGTAACAGCTAGTTTACAATAAATAACACAAACCTGGCTTCAAAAATTACATTAAATTAAACGTGGTAATAGAAAAATTTCTTAATTACTCAAAAATAGAATGGACAACAAACAGATGTACTGTATAGGCTTGCTTCATTTGCTATTGACTTCAATCATAGCCCTCGAAGAAGGGAGGCAGAACAATTTGTCAGAACTTCAGAACTACACAAACTAACAGATTGTTGGCTAAGACGGAATTCATAGTTGCAAGATTAGTCAACCAAGTCAATATCATAAATATTACAACATTCAACAATTTAAATGGATATTCAAATAGTAATACACCAAGAGTATAAAGAATTTAATCATATCATTCATTATTCTTTAATAAAATATTATTTTATTTATTTGAATATAGAATCCCGCAAAGATGTGTATTGCTCCGCTGTTTAGTGGAATTTAGAAACATTCGCACTAATGTAAACATTTGTGATTTTGGACAAATATTTTCTCATAAAAAGTATCAAATATATGTGAAATACTTATTGTGTGATTGTTTTATGCCTTAGCACATAATGTAATTTACTTTATTAAGTAGTTTAATTTCATTTAATACAAATGATTGATTTTAGCACTTTCCTCCGAAGGAAAGTAGCTATTGAGGTTGGACTCATGACGGAATTTTTGAAAAATTTCTTCAAATCTTTATCGATCCTACCTAGTAGACACCGAAAATGACCCCCGTTAAAATTTATATATATATATATATATATATGTTTGATCTTATTTTTCGTCGCTGGGATAGTATTTTTGGATGGAACGGCATTCCAGCGGTGGTACTCCTCCTCATTTCTTCCTGGAATATTTCGATGGATTCATCTCCATCTTAATTTTAACATCAAACATATAAAACCTTACGGCGAGAAAAATAGAAGCAGGAGGAAAAAAAAGACGCAATACCATCAGCGCTACTAACGGACAGAATCCCAACTACACCAGGGAGCTTCAACACCATTCGTCCGCCGATACTGTGGCTAGAGGGGAGAAAAGGAGCCCAGATCGAGAAAAATGTCATTCCCTTCGCTACCACCGAGGAAGAGACAAGTACCTGGCTGAAGAAGATGGAGATGAATCCATCGAAATATTCCAGGAGGAAATGAGGAGGAGTACCACCGCTGGAGAAAAATGCCGTTCCATCCAAATATATATATATATATATATATATATATATATATATATATATATATATATATATATATATATATATATATATATATATATGTTAACACGATCTGGCTCAAGTCCGCGTACAGTGAGGAACCTCTCTACACCAGTCTTATATTTAAACGGTTTTTAGGCCATGTTCTCGGCTGATAAGCTGCGATAGCATAGTTCTAGACATTATTGTGCGATTTGTTTACTTTTGAGCCGCTCACGTAGTTAAAAGTTTATATCTTAACGGGTTTTTATTCAAATCCGGGAGTTTATGAGAGAAGCCGCTAGAGAACGCTTCTACACTAGTCATCCCCACCACCAAGGAACCAGCACCTCGGAGCTAGCCCGGAAGGAAGAGCAGCGTCGGGATCCCCCCCCCCCCAATCCTCCTTACTAACACTGTCTTAGGTGAGTGACGTAGCTTCTCCCGCCTTATCACCTTTTCAAATTTTGGTTATAACGGCTGCTTGACATTTTGCTCATAAGCTTTCTGATGTAATAAAGGACAGTTTATTTACATTCTATAATTGGACTGAATAAGAATGTTGTACTTAATGTGTATTTTTCTTCGTTCCGTTTGTAATTAAATTAAAACTTTACTAATATTGATAAGCTTGCGTACTGCACTCGCTTATTCATTGGCTCATGTTATTGATCTATTTACTTATCACTTGTTATATAAATCTACGTTCTTTTGGTTTATTTCATCCTTATTTAGTTTATTATTTTATATTTTATTTTTTTCATTTCTTTGCTCCTCTAAAATTAATTTTAAGGACGGTATGTTTATTTATGTTTCATTCTACCCCAGCTATTATTTTAATGTTATCTAATTTGCACAGTAATCCGTTATTTGATCATTATTCGTATTTCTTTCTCTTTTTAGAATTACACATAATTTAATTATATGATTTATTACTGTAATTACTTATTTTATCAGTTGTCTCTCTAACATCTAACAGAATCTGTAAGTCGCTATTAGCATGCTAACGAGAAGGATGGCTGGTGAATCTCTCTCTAATGCTACTCTTGCTCAGAGAATCAGTTCTTGCAATCATGGCTGTTCTGAATGTTCCAAGACTCAGCCTACCGTTACCTCCGACGACAAGGCAAGATCGAGCCAGACTAAGGAGAGTAAGGTTGGTACTACTTCCCCTAAAGCCAGTCGTAGCAGACGGAATCGTAAGAAGAGGAAATCCCGATCAGACACTAGCAGTAGCTTAAGTAACTCCAGCTCATCGGAAAGCCTCCTAAATACCAGCCTCACGAAGGCTCCTCCTCCCAAGTCACTTCATGATATTAGTACAGTAGATGGTACTTCGGATAT
Organism: Gonocerus acuteangulatus; assembly: GCA_946811695.1. Taxonomy (NCBI): domain Eukaryota; kingdom Metazoa; phylum Arthropoda; class Insecta; order Hemiptera; family Coreidae; genus Gonocerus; species Gonocerus acuteangulatus. The sequence goes on from OX328128.1 coordinate 12,598,588, forward strand.
TAATACTGAAGCACATTCAGTAACGGAGGAGGATATCGATAGGGAAATTATGCGTGCGTCTCTGAGCATAGATCAGGAGAAGGTTGGCCTCGGATCCGAACATTCGATCAGTCCCGCAGACTCTTCACCGTTATTGAAAATATTGTCACAACAAGTTGAAAGCATTCTGGTTGCAATTAATACTCCCGATTTTGACCTCAAGGAAAGCCATTCTGTGGCCATTTAACTTAAGAATGAGGTCCTAGAACATGCAGGCGTTAACGCTCTCATGACTTCTGATAATTCTGCAGTTGTTGAAAAATGTCTTGACGCGCTCGTCACTCTTGCGGCTAGGCTCGTTAATGTCGAGAGCACTGTGGGGGTTTCTTCTGGGACTGTTCCTGCTTCTCATGGAGCAGCTAGGATTACTGAGGGGGCTACAGGTCTGACTTGCGGGATGAAGAACAAGGCTGCGACATTTGCTGCGGTAGCTAAAACCAACGGTAGGACTGGAATGGGTAACTCAGAATCTGTGGAGCAGCGTAGATCCGGTGGCTCTATATTCATAGAGCCAAAAAACAACAGCAAGTATAAAGATCTGCAGGAACTAAAGAATGACGTCTTGAGAGTACTCGATCCTGTTAAAAAATGCATACAACTTCGCAAAGTTGTTAAAACTAGAACTGGTGGGATATTAATAGAAGCTGGACGAGGAGAGGACAAACGAAGAATACTAGGGGATGCAGACTTAGCGTCACTTAGTGTCAAAGTAAGCGAGTAACCCCTCCTGAAACCTAGAATCCTCATAAGCCGTGCACCAAGGACTGTGGACGGCAGAAGCCTTGACATACCTACACTTACTGAATGTCTGAGGAGGCAAAACTTCGGTGGGGATGTGAGCCTAGCTACAGCAGTTAAACTTCTGTTTAGATCGGGAAAGAAATCTGGAGATTTTTGTAATTTGGTGTGGTTGGTGGAGTGTACATCGGAAGCTTTTATTGTGATGTTAGAGACTACATTGAGGCCTCGAGGTGTTTTAAGTGTCAGAGATTTGGACACATAGGGAAACCCTGTTTGCAAAATTTAGTTACCTGTGGTCACTGTGGTGAGGACGGTCATTCCTTTGATGAATGCAAGAATTCTGAGAATCATCCATGTTGTGCAAACTGTCGTAGAGCTGGCCTAAATAATACCCAACACGCGGCTGGTAATAAAACCTGTCCAGTATATTTGGGTACACTTAGAAGAATACGAGACATGACCGATTATGGAATTTAACCTTGAGGCGTACCTTTGTAGTACCTGCGACCGAGGATTCAGAAGTACTAAAGGACTAGGACAACACATTAAGTGCTCACATCCGGAAATTTTTAACAGGGCAATCCCTACTGCTGTAATGCCACGATGGAGGGAGGAGGAGCTACGGCTTCTAGCTCGGCGTGAGGCTGAATATGCATTAACTGGACTGAAGGCGGACAATGAAACATTGGTGCGTGGTCTCCTAGAAAGAACGGCGGGAGCGGCGTGGCGTATTAGGCGTTCGCCCAAGTATCGGTCCCTACTAAGGGAGACTATCGAGGAGTTAAGACTAGCTGATCATCCACCACCAATGCAAGAGGCAGGAGTCGTTGGGCCGGTAGGAAGAGATAGCTTCATCGAGGCTGCAGCAACACAGGTTTTCGGTCTCACTGGTGATGATTGTGCTCTCTCCTTCCTCGTAGAACAGGCGAGGAGGGGCACGGATATATATGATGAACTTACGGAGTGGCTTCAGGCTCACTGTCCTGACTGGGGGAAGGATATCTCAGTGAGCGGGGAAGGACAGTCTGGTGAAATACGAACTTTTCCTCTCCCATATAATGCCAAACAACGTCGTCAGATGGAATACAGGCGGCTTCAAAGACTTTGGAAGATCAACAAATCAAGAACCGTCGCTGAAATTTAGGTAGGAGGTCCATCAAAGAGAAGACATTCATTGGAAGAAATGGAGCGGTACTGGCGACCTATATTTGAGCACCCCTCAAGTCCACTCACCGATGATAATGCTGTAAGGAAGAGTCGAGTGATCAAAACCTTATGAACGCCAATTCAGATAGGGGAGATCGTTAGTAATAAACTCGACAAAGCTTCTGCGCCAGGCCCTGATGGTCTGACAGTTGCTCAGTGGGAGCTTATCCCCCCTAAGGCACGCGCAGTCTTCAACAACTTGTATTTAGCGAGAGAGAAGGTCATTCCTAATATAGTCGGAGCGAGGACAGTCTTTGTTCCCAAGAAGGAAACCCCGATGCTGCCAAACGACTACAGGCATATCGGGACATAGCTAAGGCCTTTGACAGCATCAGTCATTTTGCTCTTCGAGCTGCCATGGTCCAGAAAGGACTCTCACCAGAATTCGTTAAATATGTAATGCGAGTTTACGATTTCGGATATATCCGTATTACTGATGGAAGGAGATGGACGGACCCAATTGTAAGCGGGAGGGGAATCTGGCAGGGTGATCCCTTGTCTCCGTGCCTGTTCAACCTCGCGATAGATTGGGTTCTTCAGGCAGTCCCAACCGAGGTAGGTTTTTACTTAGAAGGAACCAAAATTCGTTATCTGGCCTTTGCTGATGACCTCGTCTTGGTTACCTCTTCGGTTGCTGACATGCGGTTTGCTCTCTCTCGAGTGGAGGCTACAATTTCCAAGTTAGGGATGGAGCTTAGCCCGAGTAAGTGCAGGACCCTCTCTCTCTCTGATGCCGGCTCCCATGACGCACAAGATTAAGGTGATCGAGGATGCTATGTTCGATATTGCCGGAGCTCCTGTTGAGCAGATGAGGTACCTCGATTCAGTAATGTATCTAGGTGTGGTATACAAAAACCATGGAGCAGAGGGGCCTGAGGTGGGTATGGATGTTGCACTCCAAAGAATTGAACATGCACCTCTCAAGCCACAACAGAAGTTAATAGCTCTTAGGAATCACCTTCTTCCGCGGTATCTGCATGGTATGGTGCTTGGAGGTTCCTCTCGTCAGACGCTTAGAAAGTTTGATATTAAGGTCAGAGCTGTTGTTAGGAGATGGCTGAAACTCCCCAGAGATGTGCCTTTGGGATACTTCCATGCGTCCTGTGGAAGCGGCGGATTAGGCGTATTCTGTATGAGCGTACTCGTTCCAGCTCTGACACTGGGGCGACTTCTTAGGTTGGAGAGCTCTGGATTGGCACAGGCGAGGGCTGCGTTTTCTTCAATAACTGTCAACAGAATGATACGAGATGCAAGGGAGTCTCTCCTCAGGCAGGGCTTGAGCGAAGATGCATGGTTCCCTCAGAGCAGAAAGGATTGGTGGGCTAACAAGCTCTATTCCTCTAGTGATGGAGCTGGGCTCAGGGAGACCAATGCAAGTAAAGCTTCTTCCTATTGGTTGCACAGGGGATCAGAATTCCTAACTGGCTGGGATTTCGTCCAGTTTGTCCGAACTCACATCAATGCCCTACCTACAACTGTTAGATGCACAAGAGGAAGGCGTGAGGGCCGGGTACTTCGTTGCAGGGCTGGTTGCTTAGAGAATGAAACCGGTACTCACGCTGTCCAAAAGTGCTATGTTTCACATGGAGGCCGATGCTTGAGGCATGATTCCGTGGTTGGAGTACTGGGGGATACCCTAGCCAAGAAGGGTTTTGAAGTCCACATTGAGACAACTTTGAGAGCTGAAGGTCGCCGCTGGAAGCCCGACATTATTGCGGCTAAGGATGGAAGAGTCACAATAGTGGACGCTCAAATAGTTAATGAATCTCCTGATCTAGGCTCGGCTCATCGTGAGAAATGCAAGAAGTATAGTGCTCTTGACGTCCGCTTGGCAGTAGGCCGTATGTTTGGCGTGCCGCTCACTCATGTGAATGTCACATCCTGCACAGTCAGCTGGAGGGGAGTCTGGTGCGGAGCCTCTGCGAGGAGTCTTAAAGATCTTGGCCTCTCTACAACTTGCCTTAGGAAAATCACCGCACGAGTTCTGAAAGGATCTAGTGTCATCTTTGGCAGATGGAGGGCTCTGTTAGCAGCGCATGGCCCCTGATATGGAGACATTATTGTTGAGTGAAGGCGATAATTTTACTTCGTTAGTAGTAATACAAGATGCTCACTAGATGATAAATTTATCAAATTAGACTGATAATTCAGTATTAGTTAATTAGCCGGTAGTTATTTTATCCTGAGTATATAGTTTGTATAATTGATTGCTCTTTTTTAAACATGAATATCTTGACAATTTTTTTATGTGTACAAGTATAGGTCAAGTATAGGTTATTTTACTGTATATATTTATCTATTTATTTAATATTTGTTAAAATTCTTCTTTTTCTCTTATATGTATTTACTTATTTTTCTTTGTCTTTCAAGTGCAGTACTGAGCCAAACAATCTATTTACTAAGGATTTGTAGTTAAATTGAAAATCCAGAGTTATTTAGGTTTTGTTTTGTTGTTGTTTTGTTTTGTTTACATGTATTACTTCTAAATTATGAATGTGTTTGCTCATTCATGTTTTTACTTAGTTTTATAGAGACAACTGCTCTGGGTGATTGTAGCATAAGTAATTTTTATTGTCTTTAGTTTACTATTTATTTAAATTGTATTCACGTATTAGATTGTTAAGGATTAGCTAGTCAATATAGTTTTAATACTTAGGAGATAATAATATAAGCAAGGCTTGCTAGCAAGCCAAGCAAATCTTGAGCGAAGGAGACGTTCATTTTGTATTTTTGTATCATAAGCCATTTTGTACAACAATGTTTCTTTTGTGTATTCATTATGTTGTAGTTTTATCTTCAAATAAAATAAAATATATATGTCTGTTAACACGATAGCGGCCAGAGTTTTTGTTTTTTCGTCACGAAACTTGGTATATAGCATTCAATTAGCAAACGGTTGAACGAGTTCGTTAACCACCAAAGTCGGTACACCGGAAGAGGGGCCACTACCAGCCGTGATTTTTGGTATATTTCGACGAAACTCGGTATTCCTAGTGGTAATCTACAGGTAAATATGTGTTGTAAAAATAAACTAAATCGGTTCATTAGGAGGGGGGGTTTACTCCAGACCCACAATACCAATTCGCCACTACCAACCGTGATTTTTGGTATATTTCGACGAAACTCGGTATTCGTAGTGATAATCTACAGGCAAATATGTGTTGTAAAAATAAACTAAATCGGTTCATTAGAAGGGGGGGTTTACTCCGGACCCAAATTCCTAATATACTCATACCGGTCGTAATTTCTGCTGTATTGTAACGAAACGCGGTATACGTCGTGGGTAACTCATGAGAAAGAAGTGTTGTAAAAAAGAGCTGAATCGGTCAATCGGAAAGCGGGGGTTTAATTTGTAATACATTTCAATAGAAAAGCCCGCCAGACGTAGGTTCACAAAGCTGCCGCAAGGAGCGCTTTGTATCTAGAGGGACTGTATCCTGTTCCTGCGTTAGATCAAAATACGATAATATGAGGTTTTTTGTATTTATTACGTAGTGTAGTAGGTACCATGTGTAAACATAACTCTGGAAGCAAATTAATAATTGATCAGTTACTCATTACAAATTTAAAAGAGAACAATTCATGTTTTTATTTTATTTATGTAGGATATTTTAAGCAAATTGTTCTGGAAAGCAGTCTACACTACCCAAATTCTGAGGAAAGTGCTTAGTTATGCAGCTCCTGCGTGACGGACTTTTTATGAAGATAAAGCTTGTTTATTAAGTACCAAAAATGCTAGCAAGTTCAATAATACATTTATAATAAGTAATAAATAACGTATAAATATAAATTACCACCAAGTGAATATAATAAATATAAAAAAATAGAATAACGAATTAAAGTTAAATATTTAGTTTTAAATTAAGAAATTTATGATGGGCTTAAAAGAATTACACAGGCGCATACACAAAAAATGTGGTATTTTCAAAAGATGCCTTACATAAATACTCATGTATTTCAACACACTGAATCCGAATCTGGAGTCCGTTTCACTCCAGCACGTCAGGTTTAAGAGCTTTTGAAGGTCAAATTTCTTATGAAGTCGTTAAAGAAGAATTAACTAGAGCTTCCATGGTTTTGAGGGCGCTGAATTAGAATCCGAGGTCTGTTTCAGCCAATGGACACAAAATCAAGGTAATTTCAAGGAAAAATATGTTTCATTTGGAATAAATGAATCTGCAGTGAAAATTCTTGTATTTAAAAATAGACATATTTGTCTTTGAAATGACCTTGCTTTTGCGCTGATGTGCTTAAGTTATTTCTTTTTTAACGACATCATGCCATAATTTGACCTTCAAATGCACTTAAACCTGACATGATGGTGTGAAAAAGACTCCGGATTCGTATTCGGCGTGTCTAAATACACAAGAATATATGTATGGTGTATTTGTAAGATACAATTTTTTTTTTGTTTAGTTTGTGACGAACTGTGAAAAATACAGCTGAAGAAAAGGAGTGTTGCATGTCTAAGAAGACAGTTTTTTTGTAATTTAAAAAGATTTTATTAGCAAATTCAATTTTTTTTTCAGTTCCTCCGATGCTATCGATTCCAAACCAGCTGGAAGGAGCCTATATAGGCCAGGACGTAGCCCTAGAGTGCCACACCGAGGCCTATCCTACCTCCATCAACTACTGGACGACTGAGAAGGGCGATATGATAGTCTCAGGTAATATCTTACTTCGTTACCTTTATATTATATTAAAGCAAATAATAATAATGAATTATCTCCATTCTACAATTTTAACTTACATTATTTTCGTTAAGCATTCAGGTTATAGTCTTATGAGTATGTTTGTTGCGAAAATATTTTACCGCTAAAGATGTTTGGATATAAAAAAGCAGACTGTAACAAATGACAAAGTAAAATTGCTGTAATGCCGGTAAAACGTTTTGTTTAAAATACAAAATTGTTAGGTATTATTAGGTTTGAATGAAGGGCTGTTATAGGATCGTCAATGTCTCGATTAAAAGATATCGAAGATTACACTACATCAATTGTCAAAAGTGCGTTCTCTGGTGTTCCGAACCCACAGGAGTATCCTCATTTAGAAGGAATTATCAAAACAGAAGGAACGCCTGGAAGGGAAAGAAACTATGGAGTTGCTGATGTTAGCCTTACATTGTATCTCTTGAACGAGAAAAAGGCTGAGTGTTTGGAAATATTGGAAAAACCAGCGAGAATCAACATCCTGAGAGAGATGTTTCAGGTTTTCTTGTCCATAGAAAAGGCATCCAAAAGGAAACTAATGAAAAGATCAAGAACTAACGAAAATACAAACTGCCTTCAGCGGAATCAACCTCAGAAACCTCAAAGAACGAAAACTCCATCTAGGAATAAATGATGAGTTTAAGGAAATAAATATTTTTTTCGCAGAAAATGTTTTTGGTAGTTTTGGTTCTCCCTCCTTGTTTTCTTAGTTTCTTTGAATATTTTCTTTGTTGTAATAAAAAATAAAATAAATAAACAATAAATATTTTTGATATGCACATTTCACAGGTGTTTGGTTGCTACATTTATATTGTTTTTGGTTTTTTTTGTCGACTTTTTGTCATCCCACAAGTAATGTTGGTGGACTGTAGAATGTGTCGATCTAGGTTTATCTGCTACCTCTTCCACTGTTACAACAGGATTTTCTTCTACAGTAGCCTGCAGGAGTTGGTCATCAAGCTGAGTTGCTAGTCCTTTACGTGGTTGGTCTTCAAGCGTGCGTTTTCCCGCTCGAAATCGTTCAAACCATCGCTGCACTTGACACTCACTAAAAGTTATAGATAAGTTGACGCAGCATTTTCTTATTTATCGAATTCCCAAAGCATAACATCGCATAAGTGAAGTCTTGGTAGATACATTTCAAATGAAATTTCAGTACAGAATAAATAAGTTAAACCAACAAAAAAATATGATAAATACAACTGTATTTAATGCTATAATATAGACAAAATAAATTGAAAATGATGGTCCATAAATAAACAGAATATTGAAAACTAACATTACTTATGGGATGACCTGATATTTGAGACACTTAAATCGCACATTTATCGCAAATAAATATTATTCGGTATTTCTTACAACAAACAACCAGATTACTGGTTGCGATCCTCTCAAGAGCGGCCAGAATTATTTTGATAGTTGAAATGAAAGTATGATTCATAATGGAGATATAATAATTTTCAAAAAGGACTCATACATTTAACGTTTACTCAGAGATGGACATGTTTCGGGAAGACCCGAAGGCTTTGTTTTGGGAAAGGACTTTCGGTCGAGGCATTGTTAGAATTAGCAGTAGGCCTTGTTTCCTAATAGGTTTATGGAGTATCATGGAACAACTGGAGCTGAAAACACCAATCGTGCCTTTGTACTGCTCTAAGTCCTCTCAACTGTTTGGAAAACATTTGTTGGCATTACCAAAACACTCAGCCCTATTGAATTCAATTATATATTTTTTCCCCGTTGTTATAATATAATTGAAGGGGTCGGGGAAAAATAGTGCCAAGCAATATTTATAACAAAACTTAACTGTAGCTGTTATATGTTGGATATTATGTGGGACTATCAGTTGAAATGGTTAGGGGAAACAAGATTAAGTAGCATACATAGTTTGTAGTCATATTTTAGTAGCATTTGCATCGTAGACGGATAGTCACACATTAATATCCAACACAAATAGCAGCTACGGTTAAGTTTTGTTAGAAATGTTGCTTGGCACTATTTTGCCCCGACCCCTTCAATTAATCTTAGTATATTCCAATGTTATCAATAAATATTTTAAGTTTGAAATGTAATAATCACGTAAAAAATGCTGTAAAACATGACACTTCAGACGCTCAAAAAATTAATGACAAAGAATTGCAAAAAAACAACAACAATTACTGTAAAAACATTGAAACTTGACACAAAGCTACGGACAATAAAAGAAGCAGTTGAGGAATGGCCTTCGAGATAACAGACGTAAAAAAAATAATTCTCGCTAGATTAAGGATAGGACATAGTCGACTAAATCACGAATTTATTCAGTATTTGTAAAGTTGGCCATACACATTCAGTTCATATCTTAAGGCCGGGACTGCAGTGTTTGGCCTCTAGGTTTAGACTGAACGGATCTAGCACACACACCTCAAGGCAGGGACTACACAGTCCAGTTACAGTAGACACACTGAATGTGAAGCAAATATCCTCTTGTACACGCACGCCAGGCCTAGCCTGCACAGTCCCAGCCTCATTGGTCTGTACAGTTAATCTATTGTTTTTTTATCATTCTACTTCGATGTACTGTACAGTTAAACTCTGGACTCAAGGCGACTGCGCACTCCAAACCTCGAGATATTCCTCACAACGTACGGGCACACTAACACAGCCGGTCAAAAATTTACTGACAGTCTGCCAGAGGCAATTTTATAAGACGTCGATAGACGACCATTTATAAGCGTTTGAAGGACGATTAGATGAAATTGAAAGGGGCCTACAAAAGCTCTCTTCTGCTCCGACCAGTGGCTGGAGTCGAAGAGAGAATCAGTGAGCCACAGTCATTGACGCACTTGAAGGAAGAAAATGCCATTGCTAATACTTCACTGGGTCACTGCAGCAGATCTCTGGGTCACTGCCTTCTGAGTCTCCTTGGTGGAGAGATTGAGTGGGTGGTTGGGTGACGCTCTATAGGGAGAGGACTTTAGGATTTTGATCAGTAGAATGGTTATTGTAAAAGCGTTGGATTCTTGATAATAAAATCTTTAACAAGTGGGATATTAAGGTCTTTATAGAGGTTGAGGTTGGAAACGTAGAATAGAAAATAGACTATTGTTCATAGGACTTTGGATTGTAAGGTTTCCATACCCAGAGCAAATGTCTATTATTAAAATAATTTTGTTGTAATACTTCCTTGTCCCCAAACGTAACCAAAATTTGAATATCTTAGTTTGTATGAGTGATAAACGTCTGGAGCAAATTTCCACAGAATAAATAGTTTCTTAATACCCAAACCAATTAGTTAGGATTAAATAACCAGTTGTACCAACTTTTTCCGAAAACTGCTACAGATATTTTCTTAAACAATGTTTCAGTCTTTTTCCTACATTAGGAAACGTATGAATGTGTACCTGCAAGAATATTGGCACAATCGTATGCGCCACTAAATTTCATTTTCAAATGAAATTTTTTTAAACATCATGACCAAACCCTCACTGGTAAATCCCCAAGGATAACAATCTCTTAATTCGTTTGACGTTTAATCCGAATCTAGAGCGATATCCGACGGGATTACTACGCTAATGCTAATCTGTTCCAAAGGACCTTTTCTGAGCTAATACCATCCCGGTGATGGCAAAGGGGATTTCGGGTTTACTTTTGTCGGGGATGAATCCTTAATGGGATTATCCTTCGTCCTGACATCAGCAGGATTTCCAAAGGATTCAGGATATAGGGCATGTATATCAAAGCAGGAATCAGACATGTTGATCCTATTCCAAATGACCAGCGAACAACACAGCCCTTAGGGCCGTTCAATGTTTACAAGATTTGCACGAGTAGGTACTGTTTACGAAAAGTTCCTTTATGACAGCTAATGGGCTTAAATATCAAAATATATATATATTTTTTTATTAATTAATGATTCGCATATTTGTCAAATATAATATTACAGTATTAAATCTACTCTACCCTAAACGCAAAGATGAATACATCTTCAATTGAGCAAAGTCAATCAGTGTATGTGCTTTATAAGAATGTTCTCGGAGCGAATAAACCAATTTGTGACTGTTTTTAGCAAGGTTCCTTTCTCCCTCCATAGGGAGGAAATCCGCCTCCCTATGGAGGGTGACCTCATAGCACAATCCGGAAGTGCCGACTCGAAAAGTTCATGTTTCAGATCCCATAGATCACTATATATATATATATATATATATATATATATATATATATATATATATATATATATATATATATATATATATATACAGTTGGATTAGAAAAAACGCCGGATTAGAGAATTCAGTTAGAAGTGGTCACTTTTTTATTTGAAAAACCATATTATTTGAGGATGTGTACCATTTTTAATGTTGCATATTTGAGTAAAGGTTATTTTCCTAATGATAACACAAGTTTCTTCCACTAAATCGAAACAAATATGCCTTCTTTGACTTCCATTCAACGAAATGCTACAAAACATATCGCACTAGTATTTCTAAAGTGACACAACTCAAAACTCAATATCTCTTTACCGACCATCATAATAGTATGCCCCTAGATTCAGGGCTTGTACACCAGAGGTCAATTTCGTCACCCTTCCTGTCTAAATGCTAAGCATCTTACATAGGAAAGAGTGACAAATTTTCAGTTGAGTTTTATTTTAACTTGAGTCATTTTAGACTTACTAGTGTGATATTTTAAGCTATCTAGGAAGGGAAGGTTTTATTTGAACCTTCCAGCCTGAAAGCCGAAGGGAAATATTTATTTTTATAAATGTTTACATAAATATTAAGTAAATATTTACCTAAAATAATAAAAAAAATTACTTCCACGAATATAAAAAAAATCCTAAAACATTTAATCAATAAAATACACATTTATTTTGAATTTATTAATTAAGGTAACTAATACTGGGTCCAGGAGGCGGCCATTAAGGAACCCCAACCATACATTAACCTCAAAAATTATTATTTTTACCTAGATAACACAATTGAACACATTTTTAAAGGACTATGAACATTTATGAGGGATAGGATATTTAAGTACCACAAGAAACTCCCATGGACTCACGAGAATCCCAGTGAGTTTCACAAGCATAGCCATCAGTATCAATTCAAGGTAAAGAATTCGTTTTCTAATTATAAATACCTGTAAAAATGAGTAAAAATGCGTGATCTAGGTAAAAATAGTAATTTTTGAGGTTAATGTATGGTTGGGGTTCATTAATGGCCGCCTCCTGGACCCAGTATTAGTTACTGTGATTAACAAATTCAAAATAAATGTGTATTTTATTTATTTACTGTTTTAGGAATTTTTGTTATATTCGTGGAAGTAATTTTTTTTTTATTATTTTAAGTAAATATTTATGTAAACATTTATAAAAATAAATATTTCTCTTCGACTTTTTGAATAAACTGAAGAAAAAAATATAATTTTCATTTCACAGATCCATGTTTTTTTTTAAACTTATGTTCTTAAATCGTTCACATACACAATAACACAGGGTAGTGATACATGAATGGAAAGCTGGTTAAATGAGAAAGTTTTTCTGAAACCCGGAAATCTCAGATCCTGTCCATTGAGGAGTAACGCTGGAAAGAAATATCAAGAAAATGTCAGGAAATTTAGAATACCTTTCTTTTGGTAAGATATACATACTTACATTCATTCATTTTCACGTTTACTCCCAACTAGTCTTATAGTTAATGTACTCAGCTTTCGATTGGTTTCACTTGCTTTCGAGTAGTACCACCTGGGACTGAGCTACAACGACTATTCTTCTAAAAACCACGTTTGTCTCAATAAAAGAATAAAACGACGACTTCTCCCTTATGGGCGAGAATTCGGAAAATCGTCATAGAACATTTTTTGTTCCCCTAAAGGTCCTCTATCACCTCTCACAATATGACTAGACATTTACGGGACACCCTGTATATATAAACCTCCCGAAAATTGAGGTCTATCACCCCCACTTTCAGAGTTTGTACAGCTACACATTTTCTGTTAATGAACAAACAAGAACCGCTGTCGTTAGCGACTCGGAGGGTAATGAATTCGAGGCCCCGACACCCTAAGAGGATGAAGAGGGGCGGGAGGCTGGGGCCCGAGAGGCTGGGGGCCCGGCAGGCTGCGGCTTCAGGTTTTTTGCCGCAAAACCCCCACCCCAGAGAGAGAGCAAGGATGTTTGGAATACTTGACGGCAGTTCTGGATCCGGGGAAATAGTTCAACTTGTTACGGTCCCCTGGTTCCGGGCCTCCGTGTACTAGTACTTATATCATGAAAGGGAGGGACTTCCAGCGGGAGGCCCGGAGGATATCTTAGTTTGGAATGCAATTCTATCACTTCCACAAATAATTCGGGGACAATGGCGATTATGTCTTTAAACTATTTAGGAGTGAATCATGGCAAGCTGTTTCTCGCTCCTTTTAGGGTTTATAATATTATCATATATTTGAATATGAAATCCATCCTATAAAGAAGCTCCCAAAGAACTTACAATTTTACAGCAACTATATTGCTCCTGCTACAGCTGAAGCCCTAGAAATCCTCTTGTCTAAGAAAAACAAAACCTTCCACTTCCTAAACAAGGTAAAAATATCTGTACATCCAAAAATTCCTTATAAATTAAAATAAACAAAAAAACACACACAAATATAACTACATATTTTAATTAATCTTGTTTTAAACTTTTTAATTTATTTATTGTTTAGGATTCCAACTATTTAAACACTAATTTCTTCTGCCTCCCAAATGAGTTAACCAATTTTGCGGAACTCACAATAGATGAAATAAATAAATATTAACGGTAAAAATGCAGTTTCACGCCCTCCAAACCGATTTCTTTCAAATTTTGCACAATAACGTATTTTGATGCACTAATCACGAATAGGATAAAAAAAAACGTCGGATTTAACTTGGAAAGAAGTTATTAAGCACTTAAGTTCACTGTTATGCAGGTTATGAGAGCTAATGTAAACAACTAAATTTGTGACTACTTTAAGGCATACATGCTATGCGTTTACGCTCGCTACGCTCGCTCAAGAAGATAACAAAACCCCAGTCAATCCAACTCGCTAAAATTAAAAGAATATAATATTAAGCACTAAAGTTAGGAAGGTTATAAAACTAAGCGTCATCAACGTATTTGTAATCACGCGCATGCGCAGATATGTAACATTGGGAAACAGAGAACTCTCATTTGAAATGTTCAGAAACCATTTATTCGAAAATATTGTTAATTTTAAGGGCATCCTCACCTGTCGTCACCTGTTGCTTAAAGGCATACCTGCTATGCGTTTCCGCTCACTGCGCTCGCTCAAGAAGATAACAAAACCCCAGTCAATCCAACTCGCTATAATTAATAGCTCTCATAACCTGCATAACAGTGAACTTTAGTGAATTCAGACATTTTGAGACAGGTTATCATATTTTTAAGATAAAGATGAAGATAAAGGTAATTATCAGACATAATTAGTTTTGGAATCTTTGTCCGAAAATATCTCAAAACGGTTATGAAATCAAGATAAGTTTGTAGTGACCGGTCGGAAGCTCAGTAAATTTTCTACAAAATACAGCACACCAAGTGGTATTTGAACCCTCATCCTAAAGTCAATCCAAAAAAGTGTTGGCTTCACATTAAATGCATTACTTCACATTGTTGTTATCCCCTCCTGTTGTGTCAAATGGAAAAGTTTTAGGTTAATATTTTGTAGGTAATTTTATAGAGTAATTACTTATTATTGCGTTTTAGTTAAATTCCTCCATGATATCCGCAGCGAAACATTTTTCACAAGTGTTGGGAGCTCACCTCCGAACACATTTTTCGGAAACATTTTTCGCTTTTACACATCTTGCTCTTAAACGTTCTTAAACTAGTGATTTTTTAGGAACCTCTGTGCTCAAATAATTCAGAATAAAAAAAACAATCACCACCTGGGTAATTTTATAAAATCTTGTTATTAGATATCAATTTATTTGACATGATTCCTGCTGTAATTAGTTTCCAGGCGAACACTTCGGAAAAACTCACATTTTGGTGATTGTTCTGAAATTCGCAGAATTATAATATAGGTTATTATTTGTATTATATAATTGATTATAATTATTGATTAATGATGTTTCACGATACTATCATCATCTGATTGTCCTGATAATTCCTGTGAATCCAGGAAAGGCGGGCTACCGTGTCCCGTTACAGTCAACGAACGCCTTCCTTAGAAACGAGCCCTATTACAGCTAACCAATAGCTCTGGAGTCTACAAGTCCAATTAGTGGAGAAGTTTCCAATTGGAGGAAGTAGATTCTGAAGGATCTATCCGACCGAACTATAGGATAGAGTATAGGACTTGTGTGAACCAAACCAGGGAACGAGGATAGACTAGGAAGGGGGGTAGCCAAATAGGACTTGTGTGTAACCAAACCAGGGAACGGGGATAGCCAAATAGGACCTGTGTGGAACCAAACCAGGGAACGGGGATAGCCAAATAGGACTTGTGTGTTACCAAACCAGGGAACGGGGATAGACTAGGAAGGGGGATAGCCAAATAGGACTTGTGTGGTACCAAACCAGGGAACGAGGATAGACTAGGAAGGGGGATAGCCAAATAGGACTTGCGAGTAACCAAACCAGGGAACGGGGATAGACTAGGAACGGGTGTCGCTAAATAGGACTTGTGTGGAACCAAACCAGGAAACGGGGATAGACTAGGAACGGGGATAGCCAAATAGGGCTTGTGTGGAACCAAACCAGGGAACGGGGATAGACTAGTAACGGGGGATAGCCAAATAGGACTTGTGTGGAACCAAACCAGGGGACTCTTAATGACGGACCAAAATTTGTTTCAAATTCTGATGTATATATTTTATTAATGTAATACTTGAATCGAAATAGAAGTAAATAACTCCATTATGTGACATAATACCTAATACCACACACTCACTGACCTATCATCGCCCACCCCAACCACTTGATAGAAAATTTTGAAATTTAGCATGGACACTCCCTTTAGAACGTAAACACTCGCTAACAAAGTATTTTTTGATATTCAAATTTTTAATTATTTTTAGACGGGTTTGAATTTTTAGTTGGTATAGTTAGTAAGACGATAACAGGTCAGCTGTTACCGTATTGTATCTATTTCATAGTATTATTTTTATTTGCGGTTCATATCAACTATGATAGCCGACCTTTGTATTACTAGAAATAAACATATTTGTCTTTGAAATGACCTTTATTCTGCGCGTAAGGGGTGAAACAGACCCCGGATTCGAATTCAGCGACCTTAAAAACCACTCTAGTTATTTCTTCTTTAACGATTTCATACGAAATTATAACTTCAAATGCTCTTTGAAGGACTCCGGATTCGGATTCAGCTTGTCGAAATACATAAGAATATGTACGTCATATGTATGGGGTTTTTGGAATGGAGCACAGTTATTATTTTATGTCCCTGTGTTATTTTACAGCAAGGAATGGTAAAAATATTTACTTTCCTCGTCAATAAGGCTTTACTTCAATAAAAATGCTTTCATTCTTCTATCCTAGTGTAGAATAATTTGTTTTCATAATGTTGCGAATTATTTGTGATTATTAAAAAAAACAATTCATTTTATTTTTTAGGCCAATTTCTGTTTTAATTCGGTTTCTGTATTCATTGATAAGTGTAAAATTGTATATGATGTGGTGTGCTGTCAGTCACAGGGGCATGAATATTCTGTTTTTATTTTAAATAGGATAGAAAAGCCAAGTATCCAGCGAGTACTTGTCTTGTGTAACAATTTATTTGTATGTTTTCATTGTGTATGTTTGGAATAAATGTGTATAAATGGAGACCTTTGATAGAGGTATCCCATTTTTGCTGCCATTCTACCATCTATTATATTTTTAATATACATTTTAAATGGGTTTTTGAAATTGTATCTTATTCTATTGGTAGTGACGTACCTTTTGACGCTGCTATGGCCGTACGATCAGCTATTCTATTGGTAGTGAAGTACCTTTTGACGCTGCTATGGCCGTACGATCAGCTATTCTATTGGTAGTGACGTACCTATTGACGCTGCTAAGGCCGTACGATCAGCTATTCCATTGGTAGTGAAGTACCTTTTGACGCTGCTATGGCCTTACGATCAGCTATTCTATTGGTAGTGAAGTACCTTTTGACGCTGCTATGGCTGTACGATCAGCTATTCTATTGGTAGTGAAGTACCTTTTGACGCTGCTATGGCCGTACGATCAGCTATTCTATTGGTAGTGACGTACCTTTTGACGCTGCTATGGCCGTACGATCACCTATTTCGTTGCCTTTGTCACCCAAATGTACCATTATCCATTTAAAGTTTATTGAATTCATACTTATGTTTTCTATATATATATTATTTTTGCGGTTTCTTCGCTGGGGAGAATTATTCGTGTTCTTCATGCGGCATTCTCCAGCGGTCTGTTTTTTAGCGTGATATTTCGCAGAAATCCTATTCTGCTTCTTCAGACGGTTGTCCATTTTACACTTTTTTAGTTTGTTATTTTTAAATAACCTATAATAAATTGAGCTTATTTTAACATATGGCACTTTCGGATATGCATTCTTGTATCGTCGCCTGTTGACAACGCGTAGAGCCGATGGAACTGTTTAGAAGCTTTTCTTCGTCTTGCTGCGAAGTATCTGCTTTTCTTTTCTCTGCCAATCTTCCTATTGGCAGTTCTAAGTACGGGCTTCCTGGTAGGGTGTAGGATAATAACTTATATATATATATATATATATATATATATATATATATATATTGAAAATAACATCAAACATATATATATATATATATAAGTAAAGATGGAATGGTTGGGATTCGGCTAAAAAAACCTCAATATGATTTTTGTTAAAAAAAAAATCTATATTTTGGACGTTTCGGCTACTCATTGGTATCATTCGTCAGCTAAAATGACAAAAAAAAAAACAGAAATTAATACAGAAACAAAAAAAAGTTTATAATTATGATAAGTTACAGAACTATAAATACAATTAACTTATTATAAAAGAACAATTTCGTCTAAAATTCTTAGAATGAGTAGAATGAAAATCAATAGAAACATAACAGAAAAAAGGGGGTATTTTACTTTCTGTTATGTTTCTATTGATTTTCATTCTTCTTCTACAATTATAAACTTTTTTTTTGTTTCTGTAATAATTTCTGTTTTTTTTTTTTGTCATTTTAGCTGACGAAGGCTACCAATGAGTAGCCGAAACGTCCAAAATATAGATCTTTTTTAACAAAAATCATATTGAGGTTTTTTTAGCCGAATCCCAACCATTCCATCTTTACTTATCACCTCGACGGCTAACTATCTAATCATCATGATATATATATATATATATATATATATATATATATATATATATATATTATTTATATATTTTTTTTAAATTTTACTTTCTGTTTTATTTATTAAAGTAGTATGTTATTTTAAAATTTAAGTTCCTCGTACAAGCTTCAAATGTAAACAAAATTATAGTCAAATATACAATTCGTTGAATTATTCATTTAGGGGGCCAATATGCTTTTAATGATTTTAAAATTCAATCAAATATTAATCGTTCTTGTATCTTCTTCTGTAAACCTCACATACCTAGGTATGAGCCTAGAAGGGATCTTCTCGGTTCCACATTCAATGCTTTTTCTTCTTTTTGCGCTGAACCACAATCACTCAATCCTTTATGTATGGGCTCATGTTTCCAACAAAATTTTGTAAAACGCATCTAAGACATTTTTATGATTTTTATAAGTTAGAAAATATTGTTGTTCGTACAGAATATTTAATGCATTCAGTTAATGTAGCCGCCGTTCTGCCTGGCTCTGCATACAAAAATCTAGGAGGTAATAGGTAGGTAACCTCCTTCATGTATAATTGGTTTATTTTTTAAATAAACGCATGTTATTAACTAACGGTATAATAAATCACTAATAATATCAAAATAAAAAATACCAAATAATAATAAATCTTAAAATCAACAGTCGAAAGTTATACCCAACCAAAATGATTCTGTCAAAATTCTCTTCATTGCACGTTCTCCCATTCACAAATTGAACTGCTCGAGTAATTGGACCGAGGGTTGAGTTTTGCTATAATAGTCCGTGCTTTGATATCATGAACGAGCAGTTACAGACTTTATAACCGAGCTGGTTTATATTGCTGTTATATATCCTAGAATTCAAAATGTTATCCAATATATAAAATTTTCGTGTCACAGTTTTAGTGTTTATACTCCTCCGAAACGGCTTAACCGATTTTGATGAAATTTAATACGTATATTGAGTAGGTCTCAGAATAGGTTTATAACTAATTTTTAAAGTGATAAGGCAGGGGCCACCCCAAAACAATATCTTTTTATTTTTTGGGCAATATATATATATATATATATATATATATATATATATATATATATATATATATATATATATATTCTTCTGAATATGACCCAATATATATTTTCCACTTGTTCTTTTTTCTTTATTTGGCAGAGGGTCGATGAAGCAGAACACCATTTGTTTTTGTTCAACTATTTTATTTCGTCTATTTTGCCCGACAAGTTTCGTGCCTTAATTGGCACCTCTACAGGGGCTTTCCTATGAAAAAAATATTTTTTCGTAAATCCCAAATTCAAATTTTGTACATAATAAACATTTATTATTTCTCTAAATTAATCTACTGTTATGACGAGTGGACTTCCCGACAAGGTAGGATAAGAATTTTTAATAAAATGATATTTTTTTTAACAGTAGATTAATTTAGAGAAATGATAAATGTTTATTATGTACAAAATTTGAATTTGGGATTTACGAAAAAACATTTTTTCATAGGAAAGCCCCTGAAGAGGTGCGAATTAAGGCACGAAACTTGTCGGGCAAAATAGATGAAATAAAATAGTTGAACAAAAACAAATGGTGTTCTGCTTCATCGACCCTCTGCCAAATAAAGAAAAAAGAACAATGGAATATATATATATATATATATATATATATATATATATATATATATATATATATATATATATATATATAAATATATATAGTATTTAGCAATACGAAATACATAAAAACGTAAATTTTTAACCATCTACCACCAATCCCCATTTTATAATAAAGTTTTTAGTACTTTAATTATATATATATATATAATATATTTTTTTTTCTCTCTTTTTTTTTTTTCTCTTTTTTTTTTTTTTTTTTTTTTTTTTTTTTTTTTTTTTTTTTTTTTTTTTTTTTTTTTTTTACGGCGCATCAACTATTTGGCTATTAGCGCCGTTTAATTATAATAAATAATTTATTCAATTATAATAAATACATTTTAATTAATTTAAATTTAAATTTTAACGTCCCTTATTATTAACTACGAATTTTTGGTTATGTATAGTTTACCACCCTTTTCTAGCCAGGATAGGGCTGATGCCTTTTGTTTTTTCTAAAGAAAAGCCACCACCCCATAGTGGAAATCGAACCCACACTCTTTGGCATGGAGTGTTAAGTGCTCACGCCTTAACACTCACGGTCACCGGGCCTTCTAAATTTTAATTATGAAATGTGGTTTTGTTCAACATTTTTTTTTTTTTATTTTAACGTCCATTATTATTAACTACGAATTTTAGAACGGGTGATCTATAGGTTATCACCCTTTTCTGTCCATGGTAGGGCTGATGCCTTTTCTTTTTTTCTAAAGAAAAGCCACCATCCCATAGTGGAAATCGAACCCACGTTCTTTAGCGTGGAGTGTTAAGTTCTCACGCCTTAACACTCCCGGCTACCGGGCCTCCTAAATTTTAATTATAAAATGTAGTATTATTCAACATAATATGTTGAATAATACTACATTTTATATTATGATCCTTTCACAAAGAGAAATACAGCTCCAGATTCTAAAGTATTCCTATAGAAAAGGGTGGTAACCTATAGATAACCCGTCCTAAAATTCGAAGTTAATAATAATGGACGTTAAAATTAAAATAAATAAATAACGTATTCCTGAAGTTAATTCCAACATTCAACTCATGTTTCCAAGCAAATGGTCAACAATTTAATTCAGCATTCAAAATCAAAGGCCAAGTTTATCAGAAAGTGGGATCATTGCTACCAATGCTAAACGAATAGTCCGAGAGCCAGCAACGCACGTTTCATGAAGTGTTTTATGCATCTTGAAATTTTGCTATAATGTACATCTTGGATATATAAGAAGGTATATATGTGTTTCCTGGACATACCTTGGAACACCAGGTACTGCACATAGGGGAATGGTACAAGAAAATATTTCCCAAAAATTGAGTTTTATTCAGAAGCCAACTATCTTTAATCTAAAATTTAGACAATTTTAGAGCGAATAATAAATATTGCAGACACTTTTAAGGGGTATAACACGCAAAAAAAAAAAAAAAAAAAAATATTTGTATTCTCATATTAAATGAGAGTTTTATTCGCGCTGCCATTAAAACTGGAACAGCAGTACAAGATCATGTGGCCAAAAACCAATGAGAGCACAGAAAACAACCAACACTGCACGGTCTCATGCACTCTTACGGTTACGCGCAGCCCTTTGCCCTTTTGCAATTATTTTCAAATATGTTTATTGAAGACGCTGTTTAAATCGCAGCGTGAATAAAGCACTTCATTTAATATAAAAAATAAAAACAAGGTACTTTTTTTTGTTTTGTTTTTTTAATTTACATTTTAACCCCCTTAAAAGTGCCTGCCTTATTTATTATTAATTTTAAAATTGCCTTAATTTGTAATTTTTTTCATTAATAATAGTTGGCTTCTGAATAAAGCACTATTTTTGGGCAATATTGTTTTGCACCTTTCCCCTATGCACAGAACCTGGTGCACCGAGGTATGTCCAGGAAACATATATTTACCTTCTTATCTACCCAAGAGGTACATTATAGCAAAATTTCAGGGTGCATAAAACACTTCGTGAAAAGTGCGTTGCCAGCTCTCCAACTAGAACCACATAATTTTTTACGAATTTACCTTATAGGATGTTATTTGACGCAATAAAAAACTACTTATCTGCACGGGCAATCAGCTAGTAAATAAAGAAATAATAATTGAGTCAGGTGTTTATAATGTGAAATAATAGAGCTATTTGGGGTCTCCCGTGGTCTAATGGCTAGCGCCTTGGATTCATAAGCGGGAGATGGTGGGTTCGATTCCCACCCTCCGGCAGGAATTTTATCATCCCACGGCTCGCTGGTAAAATTCCTCGCTGCACCCTGGATGTCGGCGCTAATGACCTAGATGTAGATGCGCCGTAAAAAAAGAAAAAAAAAATAGAGCTATTTATTTTTTATATAGTAGAGAATTTGCCTAGTTATGCAGCTTCTACGTGACGGAATTTTCGTAAATGTATGTTTCCTTTTGTCCGCTACATTTAACAAAATAGTTTTCGTCATCATAATTCTTACATTTTCTGAAAACTGACAGGGAAATTAATTGATGCGTAGGATGTGCGTTTTATGTTTTCTGAAGTTTGAAAACCCAAGAATCAGAATTGTAGAAAATAGTATACATGCTGAAAAAACTAATTCTAGAGAAAATATGAGTTTAACCTAATTAACTAAAGGAATAAGGAAGGAAGTTAGGTTCATATAAAAAAAAAAATGGATAAATAAACAGTTAAACTAAAATCTTGGAAGGTTCTATATTCTTGAAAAGTTATGGAAATAATATTTTTAGTATCTAATTTTCTCTTCTAATATTTCCATTGTCAGACTCCCTCTAAATTGTTCTACCTCTTATTGGGGTTGTGCTCTCTAATTTTAATTTTCCCCCGAAGGGTTGGCTACCCTGTTAAGTGGTCCGGGGGAGGAGGGGATGGGGAGACCCTCAATTTGCATATTCCAAGAGGCGAGACAAGACCGTTCATACTTCCGTTACTAACCCTTTGTACTGAACAACCCCAGAACGCCTCGTTACCCCTACTAATCGGCCCTATAAACCTTTATAGGATACCTAACACCTTTTATAGGCAGCTCCGGCTGGGAATCTAAAGGGGATTTCGGATTGGAAGGAATTTTAGACGTTGATTGTCCGATTTATAGGAAACTATAGGACATACCGATTAACACGATAGTAGTTGTAAGATAAATTCCAGTTAATAGTAGTACAGGGTGTCCCGATGTTAAATGGCAAAACTTTAGGAGGGTGTAGGGGATCAAAAAACTAAGAAAAAATGTCCTTTAGAGATTTGCTTGTTAGCGCGGTTACTCCCTATCTCCAAAGGGAGAACCCGCTTATAAGGTTGACCTCATGACGCAATCCGGAAGTGCCGACTAGAAACTTTCACGTTTCAGACCCTATAGATAACAAAAATATAGGTGGCTAAAATTTGTATATATATGCTTGTCTGTTCGCGCTCCTGACGGCTCAAAAATGGTCCGATTTTGATGAAATTTGGCATCAAAATCTGTCTTCTAATTTAAAAGGTCAAGTTCGTTAACCAGCAGAATCCGCCCACTAGAAGATAGTGTTTGGGGCGAAATTCGCACACAAAAAACCGTAACGCTTACGTTTTTGAGTTTTTATGCTTGCAGGTACTTGTTTTATGGGTTTGTTAACATAAGAAAACGAATGAAACCATTTTTAAGGCGATATCTGTAACCGTTTCTGAGAAAAGTGGAATCAATGTTTTTGTAAGTCATTATTTTTTTGTGAGTACTTAGAATCGCGGGATTCAATTGAAATATTTTCTACATCTTGGAAATGAATCCCAACTAAGATGATTGAATTTTGGTTATATTTGAAGTTAAGGAAGTATGCAAAAAAAAAATATTTTATTAATAGACGTGAAAAGTTTTCGGATCTCCATACATTTTTCGTAAATATCTCGATAACGGTTGGGAAATCATAATGGCAAGTGGAAAGTGACCATTCGATTGCTTTCTAAATTCTCTACAAAAAATGTTCTGAAACAATATTCGATGGGACAACGTCAATGAGAGATATAAGCGCTTAAAACTTAAAAAGTGTTTGTTTTGTTCTTTTGAAATGGTTTTTCTCTTTCTTTATCTCACTTTTTAATTGGTTGTTTCTAGTTTTAAATTTCATTTATCAGTAAAATTAGTATTGTAGTAAAGTAAGCTAACAAACGGTGAAAGGTATTGGTAATAAGTTTGGAGTGGCTGTGGTAATCATGATGGCGGTATTATTTATCATTAATTATTTTAGTTATCGTTAATTTATATTAGCATTATATGATGTGTCTTAGTAGTTAGTAGTATAAGTCAGGGTTTTTGTGACATTTTTCCCTTATAAATAATTGATAGACTTTATTTTAAACACTGCAGTGTGTTAATCCTAGAAATAGAGTGTTTGTGTGGTATAGAGGTACACACGTGTAATTGTAATCGTTGTCTTTTATTCAATAAACATATTTAAATTTAAAAAAAAAAAAAAAAAAAATCATGATGGCAGTGGCTGTCAGTTTCCTGTGATTTGTGATGCTAATCTATTCCATTTCTTCAATATGTACGTAACCGCGCTAAGATGACGCAGTTCCTGCGAGTCGGACTTTTTTTTTGCTTCGGTTTGAAGAAAATCGCTAAACAAGAAACAAAAGAAAAAGTTTTCATTTTTTTGCGAGTGTATGCGCTCCGATTCACAAATAGAAGTGATTAATGGAGGAGTCTTTTTGTTAACTTTTAATAACCAACGAGAGAGACATGGTCATTCTTACTTCATAATGAAGGCGACCATTTCCAGGCAGCATTAAGAGCAGATCGTCGGAGAAGAAATTCAATCCTACGCCTGCATTAGGAATGTCCCAGCAGGAAAATTGACAAACATTGAAAGGTGATAATCGCAACCCGTATCAACTTAAAATACTGCAGAATTTATTATTTCATATTATGCAAAGATATTATATTTTAATAATTCATTTTTTAGTATGGGGAACCTTGAAGCAGGAAGTTTATTCAATGTTAATCAACTGAGGACAGCAATTAAGACACCGAATCATAGATGAAGTGTACCAAAAATCATCAGTTTCTGTAAGAGGGCAACATTTAATAACTAAAACTAAGCAGATGATAACATAGAAAAATGTAAACAAAATGACCCAGTCTCTCGTTGTCTATTAAATGTTAATGAAAATACCCGCCGATTATGCACTCTCCTATTTGAATCGATCCATGCAAAAACAGCTTAGTCCATTTTTTCCCCCCAATATGAGTTCAGATATCTAATATTTTCGTTAAGATGAGCGATTGTGTTTGTGTATGTGTGTGTGTGTGTGTGTGTGTGTGTGAGTATTTATTGAGTGAATTTTGAATTTGTAAATATGTAAATATTACTCGTTAACTTCTAGTTAGTTTTAAGGGTAGATCCAGTATTTCTTAAAAAGGATACTACCAATAATTTGTAAATTTACATAATATAGCATAAGTTAAGTTTAGATTTTAAGTCATGATATATAGTATCTTTAGTAGTAGATTTAGGATCTATTCTTATCTAATCTAGGTTTATATTTTGTTAAATGCCTAGTAAAAATTATTTTATCATATGGTAAAAAATGAAACAATTTTGTATGGTGCTAATGACCTTAGCAGTAGATTCACCAAACAAATAAATGAAAAAAAAAAAAATATGAACGATGGATTCGTTATGGTTATGTTTCTATGGGAACTATTTGTTAGACTGAAGTCCATTTAACATAGAAATGTGTAGTTACGTTTAGAGACAACGAATCCATCACTCATATTAACGAAAATATTATCCGAAATCATATTGGGAAAAAAATGGACTGAAGCTGTTTTTGCATGGATCGATTCATTTATACATCGGCACGCAAACTCTCGCACCGCTTCTAAAGCATTACCATTGCAGAAACCGTACACGAAAACTATATTAGTATCAAGAGATTGAATTTTGGTAATGAAAACTTGTTTCGTTTCTTTTTGTGTGATTTTCTCCAAAACGAAG
Organism: Gonocerus acuteangulatus; assembly: GCA_946811695.1. Classification (NCBI taxonomy): domain Eukaryota; kingdom Metazoa; phylum Arthropoda; class Insecta; order Hemiptera; family Coreidae; genus Gonocerus; species Gonocerus acuteangulatus. The sequence continues at coordinate 12,624,208 of OX328128.1, forward strand.
CAAATCTCTCAAGGACTATTTGTCTTAGTTTTTAGGTCCCCTAGACGCTCCTGAAGTTTTGCCATTTAAAATCGGGACACCATGTATAATAAAATTTACTTTACTACTACTAATAGTTATGTACTATAGTATCCTATAAACCGGACAATCAACGACATTCTAAAATTCATTCCTAACCCGAATCCCCTGAACATTCCCACCCGAAACTGCCTATAAAAGGTGTTAGATATTTACGGGACTTCAGAGACAACGATCTCATTCTGAGAAATCGATTTTTTAATTTTTTTTTTTTTTTTTTTTTTTTTTTTTTTTTTTTTTTTTTTTTTTTTTTTTTTTTTTTACGGCACATCTACATCTAGGTCATTAGCGCCGACATCCAGGGTGCAGCGAGGAATTTTCCCAGCGAGCCGTGGGATGATAAAATTCCTGCCGGAGGTTGGGAATCGAACCCACCATCTCCCGCTTATGAATCCAAGGCGCTAGCCATTAGACCACGGGAGACCCCTCGATGTTTTAATAAAGTAATTTCTGCTTAGGATATTGTCGATTTCCTGCCTATGATCTTGCTTCACATTCAGATTTATTAAGGCAAAACAGTAAATGCTTACAAACGAGGATTTCATTAGCTTACAAACTATTGAAGCAAGATCATAGCCGCCACGACAGAAAACTGACAATATCCTAAGCAGAAATTACATTATTAAAACATCAATTTCTCAGAATGAGATCTTTTTCTCAGAAGTCCCATAAAAACCATATTTTTAGGACATTTTTAAGCTTTCGAACAGATTATTTACATTTACTGTGATTTAACAATCGGCTTCGAGATAAATATCAATATATCCATACATCACAAGAAAAATTTGAGATATTTCCATTTTCCTTGACAACGGCTACTGACGTTTTGAAAATGGTTGCATGCGTTTTCCTACGTTAAAAAACTATTAAAAAAATAGTAGGTAATATGTATATATATATATATATATATATATATATATATATATATATATATATATATATTTATATATATATAATATTATATAATAAATTCTTCGCATTGCCAGAATAACTGAATTGGAAAGCATTTGTAGCTTGAATGCAGTGTAATTTTCATATATAAATTTGTTAAGAAACGGAATTTTCATGCTCTCTAAAATTAAATATGATGCAACTCGGGAGACTAAAGGAATTAAAAAGCTTGAAAATATATAAAAGTTTTCATTTCTTCATATTATCCTGAAAAAGCAATATAACGTCATTATTATTTTTATCCACGTCGACTAAAGGCTCTCAAAAAAAAAAAAATCAGCTTTGTATTTTGCCACTTGGAGAGGATATTTTATCTGATAGGTTATCACTTCTATTAATATAAATTTTCTTAAATCGTATTTTGATTCCTAAATATTTTTCCTTGTTTTTTGTTTTTTTTTAAGGGGAAATGTTTTTGTATGTCGTTAGGTTCGTTTGCCCTGACTAAATCATCTGGAATACTGCACTCAAAGTGCGAATGGCTAAGTGTAGCCCATAAAAAAAAGAACTCTTGAATTGGTCGAAATATAGTTTTTGAGAAAAATAACTGCAATATTCTCTAGAGATTTAATTTAGTATGAAATGTTTGAAATCTTGACAATCCAAATTCGTATAATTGTATAAGTAGAAGTATTTTTAATATATATAATTGTAAAAGTAGATACAATTATATATATTAATAATATATACATATATATATATATACATATATATATATATATATATATATATATATACATATATATATATATATATATATATATATATATATATATATTACATTACACATGTTTATATATATATATATATATATATATATATATATATATATATATATATATATATATATAGTTATATTACATTCCATCAGTCATCAGTTATTGATTTCAAATTGTTAAAATTAATTTTGTGTTTTAAAATCAATTCATATATTTAAAAAATTGTAATCTACAACAACAAATGTTTGTAGTGAACTTTTATGAAAAAAATTATTTGGATAACATTTTTAAAATAACTTTATCCAAACATTTTCCTAATGAAAAAGTTCATGTTCAATAAAAACTACAAGTAAAATAAAAAAAAAAATATAAGTTTAACTTAAACTTTATAAAAATAAAAGGTAACTTGAATTTTCGAACCCTGGTATAAATAATCTTAAGAAGATGTTTTATAATTTATTAACACAACTAAAAAAATTACGAATTGAATAGGGTATTTACTTTTGGGATATTCCAAGCCAAATCATCCACCAAACAAAAAGTACCAACTTTTATGTAGTTATGTTTATTAGTTTTTGAAATGCAGCACTTCAAAAAATTCTTAAAAATGTGCAAAATATCATTGATAGTACATCTGGCAACGATCTATAATCTTACAACTATTCCTATAATACTGTTAATTTTAATGATAGGGAGTTGATTTTTTTTTTAAATTGTTCAGCATTGAATCGTGAATGGAAATATACTGCTATATATATAAGATTTAAAGCAATAGAAATATTTGACGCAGTGTCTCCATAGCTATAAGCTAAGTTAAAAAGTCCGTCACGCAGGAGCTGCATAACTAAGCACTTTCCTCAGAATTTGGGTAGTGTAGACTGCTTTCCAGAACAATTTGCTTAAAATGTCCTACATAAATAAAATAAAAACATGAATAGTTCTCTTTTAAATTTGTAATGAGTAACTGATCAATTATTAATTTGCTTCCAGAGTTATGTTTACACATGTTACCTATTACACTACGTAATAAATACAAAAAACCTCATATTATCGTATTTTGATCTAACGCAGGAACAGGATACAGTCACTCTAGTGGTAGAAAGCGCTCCTTGCGGCGGCTTTGTGAACCTACGTCTTTTCTATTGAAATATATTACAAATTAAACCCCCGCTTTCCGATTGACCGATTCAGCTCATTTTTACAACACTTCTTTCTCATGAGTTACCCACGACGTATACCGCGATTCGTTACAATACAGCAGAAATTACGACCGGTATGAGTATATTAAGAATTTGGGTCAAGAGTAAACCCCCCCTTCTAATGAACCGATTTAGTTTATTTTTACAACACATATTTACCTGTAGATTACCACTACGAATACCGATTTTCGTCGAAATATACCAAAAATCACGGCTGGTAGTGGCGAATTGGTATTGTGGGTCCGGAGTAAACCCCCCCCCCTTCTAATGAACCGATTTAGTTCATTTTTATATCTCACTTTTCTCTCTATATTACCACTACGAATACCAAGTTTCGTTGAAATATAACAAATATTACGGCTGACATAGTCAAATTAGTGTTTTGGGTTCGGGGTAAACCCCCCCTTCCGGTGGACCGATTTTGGTGGTTAACGAACTCGTTCAATCGTTTGCTAATTTAATGCTATATACCAAGTTTCGTGACGAAAAAACAAAAACTCTGGCCGCTATCGTGTTAACAGACATATATATATATATATATATATATATATATATATATATATATATTTATATATATATATATATATATATATGCATATATATATATATATATGCATATATAGATATATATAAATTTTAACGGGGGTCATTTTCGGTGTCTACTAGGTAGGATCGATAAAGATTTGAAGAAATGTTTCGAAAATTCCGTCATGAGTCCAACCTAAGAAGTAAGGACTGACACGCAATCCTGCAGGATACAGTGGAATCTGAGAGGAAAGACGAGCGCCCACTAACGAGAGGAAAACTAAACGGATTATGTCAACGGGAGCCGACTAAACGGATAAAGGTCGATTCACACTATACGTACCGTCACCAGCAGGCCACCGTCCAGCCGCCGACCGGCAAAATATTCTTCAATGTATTTCCAATGAGGTAGTTCACACTAGTGCGTACCGTCACCGGCAGGCCCCCAGCAGGCCACCGGCTGACCAATCTTGCTACCGGTAGGCCACCGGCATTTTTTTTTACTGCATGTTATTATAAGAGTATGTTTTCATTTATTCATCAATAATTTAATTTTATAATCAGTTTTTGATAAAATTATAAAAGAAACAATGTATTTTTGTACCAAAGATCATAAAAATCGGACCATTTTCGAGCGTTTGAGAGAGCGAACAGAAATATATATACATAAAAAAAAAAATTTAAAAACATTTCTGAAATTTTGAAATGTTGAATTATTTCTTTTTTTTAACATTAAAATTTTGCTGTAAAAGAAATAATAAATAAAAAAAAATTAATATTTCAAGATTTCAGAAATTTACTAAAAAAAATTATTTCAGAAAAGTTCGTCTTGAATTGTTGAAGTATATATATATATATATTAACATTTCAAAAGGTCAGAAATGTTTTAATTTTTTTTATTTATTTTATTATTGGAAAAAAAGAAAAAGAAAAAAAAATGATTTCAGAAAAGTTTGCCTCTCATACGCTCAAAAATGCTCCAGTATTGATGAAATTTGGTACAAAAATACATTCTCTATTGTATTATTTTTCAAAAACTCATGATCAAATTATATTATTGATAAATAAATGTAAGAATACACATAAAATGATATACAGTAAGAAAAAAAAACTTTTATAAGAAAGGTAAGTAAGAAATTCAAGGCGCCGACCGAGACCGGCACGTCAGAATTTTCTCCCAGAGACGGCCTGCATAGGTGGAATTCACACTATACGTACCGTCACCGGCAGGCCACCGTCCAGCAGCCGACCGACAAAATATTCTTCAATGTATTTCCAATGAGGTAGTTCACACAGGAGCTGACCGTCACCGACAGGATACCGGCAGCCCACCAGCAGGCAACTAGTAGGATTCTCGGAAAGAATGTTCTGACATGTCGGTACAGGTCGGTGCATGTCGGTGTTGCACGGTGTGTGGGAACACTCTACCGGCGCATTCAGTTCGATTCTTACCTTTCTTAGAGAAGGTTCCTTTGTTACTGCGTATTATTTATTTTAAGTGAATAGTTTTATTTATTTATGAATATGGATGAGGAAAAACTCATCGAACATGAAGAACTGTATAATATGGCCGATTATAAATACGGTGAAAATTTACAGAAAGATAAAATATGGCATCACGTTGGAAAGGATTTCATCACAGCAGGCATGATACATACTTTATTAATAAATCATTAATTAGAAAACAAATGTATTGATGTTGCCAGGGGAATACTCCATTAGCAGAATTAAAAAAGCTTTTTTTTTTTTCCTTTTCTTTTGGTGCATCTACTGCTGAGGTCATTAGCACCAGACAAAAAGCTGTTATAAGTTTCACTGTCTAGGTTCTACAAAGAGTTATTATTATGAGAATTTCAAACCTCAAGTCTAAATATGATATATGTATAACTATTACTTTTAATACTAATATTCAATATTCATGCTTGCATTTTTTATAATTCTTTTTATTATTTACGTATGGGTTCGGTACTACAAGACGTACAATTATCACTGTTACAATTATAATTATAAGTTAATAATTGTTTATTATTTCAATTTATTTTTGCATAATTTCTTTAATTTGAATTGTCCTTTGATAATCATGTATGTTTCTCTTGTGAATTCAGTCAAACTTAAAATTATTTTTCAATTAATATGTAATGGATGAGGGCCAATCCGTAAAAACGTAGTTATAGTTCGACGTTGAAAGGGGGCAAGCTAATTTTTGCAGGAATATCATTGGAAGTCATTATACTACCATTATAGAGATATACGTGATTTGAAAATTTACCGGAACATTTTTTTAAATTATTATATTTAAAAAAAAAAACAAGGCGTTAAATGTTTCAAAAACATTTTACAGATTGAAAATCGGTCAATTTGGTCGGGCTAATTTTTTTTAAATATTTGAAATATGTAATGTGACATGGATTTTGGCACAATTGGAAAAATATTAATTTTTTCGTTACAACCTCAATTGTGAAATTATTTATGCAAAATCTAGCAAACTAATTGAAACAAAATTTAGTGGATTGTTTTATTAGATTATAATAATTATTCTCCTAGAATATGAAAGACCTAAATGCACTTTAAGTTGCCAAATAAAATTATATACAAAATTTATGGATTTTGCCCTATTTTTCATAATTATTGCTATTTTGCTCAGCCCCGAATACATTTTAACGTAACGTCATAGAAATTAATAGTTCGTATATACATTTTTTTTATTTGGATTTTTATTGAAAATTGCAAATGATTCTGAAGAATAGAGGCAATAGAAAAATATAAAAATAATACATATTCAAATTATTTATTAATTAAACAATTTATTTTCTCCAACTTACAATAAATCTCTCACAGCCTCAAATAAAGCAATTATTGCTAATTTTGTATTATTTAATTTAGACATTGTTAGAAACTAAGTCAACCCGCATAGGAAACAGACTGAGAGATGTTTTCTCGACGTTGATGGACGGTGGCCTGTCGGTGGAGATCCGTATGGTATGAATTGGCTTCCATCTTGCCGGTCGGCGGCTGGACGGTGGCCTGCCGGTGACGGTACGTATAGTGTGAATCGACCTTAACCCGACCGGCACGCTTTCCTTCCTTACCCATACACTGGCGTTCTTTCCGTGCGGATCCATCTTTCCTGCAGGAAAGAATGCTCGTGTATGGCTACCCATTGTTTCACAGTGTCCCACCTGGGCACGGCCCTGGCTCGGCACGGTCTAGCGTGATCAACCTTAAGCTAGACTCGGCTTTTGACCTAAGGTGTATTATAAACTGAAGGGAGTTAATATAATCTAAATATTACTAATTCAGTCGTTGTATATCTACTTTGTACTGTCTACATTCTATTCATATTTTTGTTTGCCAAGAGTTTTTGTCATCCAAGTGCCAAAGTTCGTAGGGTTTTACTGGAAATTTGCTTCATCCACTTGCCATATTTCTACCTTTCAAAACTTCTATGTCTTTCTATATTGATGAATTGCTAAGAAAATATAATAAAAACGAGTGCAATCCTGTATCAACCCCAATGATACATAGTCTTAAACTCGAGCAAAATTCAGAAAAAGTTCTTCCAGGATACCCTAATCAAAATCTTGTTGAGTCACTCCTTTACCTATCAATTGGTACAAGACCAGATATTTCTTATCGAGTAAGTCTTTTAATCCAGTAAAACAGGTGTTATGGACATGATCACAGGATGGTAGCAAAACATATCCTCCGTTACCTCAAAGGGACCAGAAATCTGAGCCTTACCGATTTAACTCCGAAGAAATGTGAGTACGTTTTCAAACGATAATTGTATTGACTTATACATCCTTCCTCAAGAATGAGGATTAAGAATTATCCGCATCTGTGTAAGTTGGCTACTGTCAGTTTCCTGTGCTTTTTGATGTCTAATCTATCCCATCTCTTCGAAATGTTGTTAACATTTTTTAATACTAAAAAAAGCTGGTCATTTCTATTCAAAGCTTTCCAAATGTCACTAGGAACTGCGCTAAGATGACGCAGTTCCTGCGAGTCTGACTTTTTAACCACTGATGCATTATTTTGATCAATACAGGTCAGGATATCACCAATTCTTTGGAGAAAAAGAAACTGTGCCTTTTTCTAGTAATTTGAAAACATATGTTCTTTGATAGACTAAATTAGTAAACTAAAAACTAGAACTAAACTAAAATCACAAATTTAGGTATCTTTTGCTAAACCAAACTAACTGCATTACTAAAAACGGAGTCCACATGATTAATAATTATACAAATCTAAAACTAAACTAAAACTAAAACTAAAAATACAACATTAGTTTCGTTTTAGTTAGGGCAAACTAACGTTAGTTTAGGTAACTAACGTTAGTTTTGCCCAACACTGATTTGTACATAAATGTATGCATATTATATACATTATACAGGAAAGTTGATCCCTACGTAGACAGTAGTAAATATACAGAATAGAAATGACTGTACTGTAAAAGAACAATAATAATCAATACAAATATCTAAAATAAAAGTCCGTCACGCAGGAGCTGCATAACTAAGCACTTTCCTCAGAATTTGGGTAGTGTAGACTAATTTCCAGAACAATTTGCTTAAAATATCCTACATAAATAAAATAAAAACATGAATAGTTCTCTTTTAATTTTGTAATGAGTAACTGATAAATTATTAATTTGCTTCCAGAGTTATGTTTACACATGGTACCTACTACACTACGTAATAAATACAAAAAACCTCATATTATCGTATTTTGATCTAACGCAGGAACCGGATACAGTCCCTCTAGCGCTCCTTGCGGCGCCTTTGTGGACCTATGTCTGGCTGGCTTTTCTATTGAAATATATTACAAAGTTAACCCCCCTTTCCGATTGACCGATTCAGCTCATTTTTATAACACTTCTTTCCCATGAGTTACCTACGTTCACCCAGCAGAAATTACGACCAGTATGAGTATATTAGTAATTTAGGTCCGGAGTAACCCCCCCCCCCCCCCCCCCCTCTTAATGAACCGATTTAGTTTATTTTTACATCACATATTTACCTGTAGATTACCACTACGAATATCGAGTTTCGTCGAAATATACCAAAAATCACGGTTGGTAGTGGCGAATTGGTATTGTGGGTCTGGAGTAAACCCCCCCTCTTAATGAACCGATTTAGTTTATTTTTACAACACATATTTACCTGTAGATTACAACTATGAATGCCGAGTTTCGTCGAAATATACCTAAAATCACGGCTGGTAGTGGCGAATTGGTATTGTCGGTCCGGAGTAAACCCCCCCCCCCCTCCTTATGAACCGATTTAGTTCATTTTTATATCTCACTTTTCTCTCTATATTACCACTACGAATGCCAAGTTTCGTTGAAATATAACAAATATTACGGCTGACATAGTCAAATTAGTGTTTTGGGTTCGGGGTAAACCCCCCCTTCCGGTGGACCGACTTTGGTGGTTAACGAACTCGTTCAATCGTTTGCTAATTGAATGCTATATACCAAGTTTCGTGACGAAAAAACAAAAACTCTGGCCGCTATCGTGTTAACAGACACATATATATATATATATATATGCATATATATATATATATATATATATATATATATATATATATATATATAGATATATATAAATTTTAACGGGGGTCATTTTCGGTGTCTACTAGGTAGGATCGATAAAGATTTGAAGAAATTTTTCAAAAATTCCGTCATGAGTCCAACCTCAATAGCTACTTTCCTTCGGAGGAAAGTGCTAAAATGAAAATAATAACAGAACTCAGCGCTAATAGCCAAATAGTTGAAGGGCAGTTAAAAACGAAAAAAAAATAACAGAACAAAACAATTAAATAAACAAATAATTTAAAAAAATAAACGAAAGAAGTAAATTCGGGTTAGTTTAATGTTCGTAAATGTTTAGTGTCTTAAAATGTTTGAGTATTGTGTCGATGTATGGATAACATTAATAAATATAATTTTTAATTTTCTTGTTCTATTTAAAATGTATTTTTCTATCAGAAAAATAATTTATTTCATCTAAAAAAACTGTTCTCATATTCGTTTTCATATTGAAGAAAATGCAACAAGATGATAATTAGAGATTATTATCTTACGTTTTAAATAAATAAATAAAGAAAATGCAAAGCGTTGCATAAAAATCAATATATAATAATAATAATAATCCTATTAATTACATTTTGAAGAAGAAATGCAAATCTAAGTAAATTTTCAAAATTCAGTTACGTTCCACGTCAAATATCTTTATTACAAAATATATCTTTGGGTGTTAGTTCTTTATGACAGATGTATCATGTTGGTTTTTCTTTAAATGATCTTTTTCTTCTAGTTGATAATGACTAGAGCTGAAACGTTGGACGAAAATAGAGTAAATTCAATTTTTAAATAGCTGATAAAAAAAAGTAGATTTATTTTTTAAATTCCTACTTTATGGTACAAACATAACGGGGATTTTAAATAAACCAGAAAATAAAATGAAAAAATAAATATAAATACAATTATTGATTAGTACAGAAAATAAAATGAAAAAATAAATATAAATACAATTATTGATTAGTACAGAAAATAAAATGAAAAAAATAAATATAAATACAATTATTGATTAGTACAGAAAATAAAATGAAAAAATAAATATAAATACGAATTATTGATTAGTACAGAAAATAAAATGAAAAAATAAATATAAATACAATTATTGATTAGTACAGAAAATAAAATGAAAAAATAAATATAAATACAATTATTGATTAGTACAGAAAATAAAATGAAAAATAAATATAAATACAATTATTGATTAGTACAGAAACACTTTCAATGAACAGGATGTTGTCATTATAAATTGGTATGTCTTTCCTCTCACACTATTTGATTGCTCAAAAATATGAATTTTTGATGGAAAATAACAAGCTCAGACGATTTGGATAGAAGGAAAAAGGTTTTATTTATTTTTTAAATTCCTACTTTATGGTACAAACATAACGGGGATTTTAAATAAACTAGAAAATAAAGTGAAAAAATAAATATAAATACAATTATTGATTATTACAGAAAAACTTTCAATGAAAAGGATGTTGTCAGTATAAATTGGTATGTCTTTCCTCTCACACTATTTGATTGTTTAAAAATATGAATTTTTGATGGAAAATAACAAGCTCAGACGATTTGGATAGAAGGAAAAAGGTTTTATTTATTTTTTAAATTCCTACTTTATGGTACAAACATAACGGGGATTTTAAATAAACTAGAAAATAAAGTGAAAAAATAAATATAAATACAATTATTGATTATTACAGAAAAACTTTCAATGAAAAGGATGTTGTCATTATATATTGGTATGTCTTTCCTCTCACACTATTTGATTGTTTAAAAATATTAATTTTTGATGGAAAATAACAAGCTCTGACGAATTTGATAAAAGGGTATTAATACAGTGGATTATGGATAATTCGAACTTCGATAATTCGAAATCGTCTTTAATTCGAATATTTCTCTCGGTCCCTAGAATTTAGGGCATAAACAATGTAAAAAAAAATCTTGGTTAATTGGAATAAAATTTTGGATAATTCGAATTTTTGATGAGTCTGTACCTCGAATGGGAAAATATTCTCACATCAGGAAATGCGGATAATAAGATACGGATGAAGGGGTTCCGGGACAAGAATAGCGGCGGTCTCATACTCTAGTTTTTGGACTCTAGGAGTTCTGCAAAGTGGTGGGTCGCGCTCCCTCCCTTCCGAGGTTGGTTTATCCTAGAATTCCCTCCCAACATCCCTCCAATCTTCATTTCTTATTCAGTTAAAAATCAGTCAGCGACTAGATCTGTTGTATTTTGTTGTTGTTGTTTGTGCCTTGAATTTCTGGTGTACAGTGCAGTTCTGTGAGTTGTTGATTTAAGATGTCGAAGCCTAGAAGTTATAAAACTTTAACGTTGTCAGAGAAAATAGCTGCGATTAAAGAAGTTGAAACAGGACTTCAAAAAAAATCTGAAATTGCCAAGGACTTTGGAATTCCTCCTGACACTTTACCAACTTACCTGAAAAATAAAGAAAAAATTCTTTCCTATGAAAAGTTCGATTTTTCCCCCTTTATTTTCGAAAACGTTTGTAATTCGAATTTTGGAAAATTCGAACTTTTTTATAGGTCCCTAGGGGTTCGAATTATCCAAGTTCTACTGTATTTTCATATTGCGATCTCAACCCTAGCAAATTGATTGTTAGCAATCATCCCCAATCAGTTAGAATTGTTAATAAACTATTATTAGTTGTTGTTAATGACTATGAAATCTCTATATGTAGGGGATATGGGATTTGTTGTTATTTAATTAACACAGGGAAATTTCAATCCGAATCCGATGCTTGGCGGATTCGATATATCCGCAATTATTGAGGGAAAACTATTCGCTACAAATCCTCTAAACCCCCCCCCCTTCCCCCCAAACAGTGAACGTTCTAACGATTCGGATCTAATCAACAAATACATGATCCCGATGTATCCCTACGCCGAACGGTAGGTCTCGCTGATTGGTTTTGTAATGGCGTATCCACACTGACGGGGTATTTGTGTGAGTTTCATTTGGCTTTTAGAAATCCCCGCCGGGGGTAAATGGTTTGGATCCCTTGGCCGATATGTTCCGTGTGTGTGTTCCAACAATATACCATTTGTTTACGTTTGATACAACAATTTACGAACATGAACGTATTGTCATGTTGTATTCGTTGCGCGAAGTTGGTGACACTTAAGCAGGCCATTCACATTCCGATTTGGAAGTATACAACGGTGTACGACGGCTTGGAATACCCAGAAAGATAGAGGAGGCACTTGGAAATAATTCGGTAGCAGTCAATAAGATGCTCAAATTTTACCTGACTTAACTGTCTTATACAGAGTATCCCACATTGAGATGTCATAACTTTAATGGTTTATTCTGCACCTCATTTGTAGTTCAGGGACGCAGAAATGAGCGCCCTATCTCAACATGTAGCAGAGCTATTCAAACTTTTCTCTATTTTGTGTTTGTAAATTTGTGTTTTTCGGATTTCTGGCCTATGTATCATAAATGACGACCACATTTTAGCGCGGTTCCTCCCTCCCCCCATAGGGAGGAACCCCGCTTATAAGGTTGATACAATGAAACAATCCGGAAGTGCCGACTAGAAAATTTCGCGTTTCAGAACCCCTAGAGACCGAAAATAACGGTGGTTCAAATTTGTATATATATATATATATATATATATTTATATATATATATATATATATATATGTATATATATATATATATATATATTTGTCTGTTCGCTCTCTAAGTAGAAGACGAATGGTCCGATTTTGATGACATTTCGTACAAAAATCCGTCGTCCAATTTGAAAGGTCAAGTTCGTTAACCAGCAAAATCCGCCCACTGGAAGATGGCATTTGGGGCGAAATTCGCGCGAAAAAAATCGTAACGCTTACGTTTTTGAGTTCATAAGCTTGTAAGTACTCTTTTTATAGGCTACTTGGGCTGGGAAAACAAAGGCGATATTTAAGCGATTTATTTTCAAGGCGATAGCTTTAAGCGTTTTCGAGAAAATTGGAAAAATAGTTTTTGAATACCGTTTTTGGTTTGGGTACTTAGAATTACGGGATTCAGTTGAAACATTATCTGCATGTTCTACTTTCATTAAAACTAATATGTTGAAAGTTTTGTTACGTTTGGAGTTAAGGAAGGGTTAGAATAAAATATTTTATGAAAAAACATGAAAAGTTTTGGGAACTTCGTATACTTTCATTAATATCTCGAACACGGCTGGGATATCGTGGTAAGTGGATAGAAACTATTTGAAAGCTTACTAAATTCTCTACAAAAAAAAGATTCTAAAACTATTTTTGATTAGGTTATGTCAATCGGAGAAATAAGTGCTTAAAAGGGGTCTCCCGTGGTCTAATGGCTAGCGCCTTGGATTCATAAGCGGGAGATGGTGGGTTCGATTCCCAACCTCCGGCAGGAATTTTATCATCCCACGGCTCGCTGGTAAAATTCCTCGCTGCACCCTGGACGTCGGCGCTAATGACCTAGATGTAGATGCGCCGTAAAAAAAAAAAAAAAAAAAAAAAAAAAAAAAAAAAAAAAAAAAAAAAAGTGCTTAAAACTTCAAATACGTCTGTTTTGTTCTTATGAACGGGTTTTTGTCGTTCTTTTTGTAATTTTTGTCTCCTTCCCTTCGTTTTTTATTGCTTTTTATTTTTGTAATTTCTTATGTTGGGAAAATTTTGTGTGTAAAACAGGATATGAAAAATGAGACCAATTTTCTGTTGCTAGAAATAATGTAAATTTTGGGAACTTTCATTAATATCTCGAAAACGGTTGAAAATCTTGGTAAACGGAAGAATACTATTAGAAAGCTTATTAAATGCTCTACATAAAAGGTTCTAATGAAAGTTTTGATTAGGCGATGACAATCGGAGAAATAAGAGCTTAAAGCTTTAAAGTAATTGATTTCGCTTATTCGAACTGTTCTTTTTGTCTGTTTTTAATTCCTTGTTATTTTTTAATTGCTTATAGTTGGATAATGTATTCGAAAATAAAACAGGTTCACATATCTATGTAAATATACCAAACATATATATATATATATATATATATATATATATATATATATATATATATATATATATATTTATATATAAGCATATACACATACACATATACACGCACACATATGTACATATATATGCCCACATACATCACATATGGGGTATGTATTATTAAGTAGCAGTGACCGAACCCGGACAATCCCTACCTTGCATCATCAACGGTCAACGATCTCCTGTCAACAAAATAATAACTGCTTCTATTTTAATCATTCGAAATTAGACTAGGGATAAGAACGGAACCGCGCTAAGATGAGGCAGTTCCTGCGAGTCGGACTTTTTTAGAATTTACATTAAATTTCTAATAAGAAACACCAGTCATTGAAATGTTGTCATGTAAATTAGGAGCTACAATAAGAGCCATATAGGTGTGAACTATTGTTATTAGGGTTTTCTTAACTCATTCAATTTATTCATTATCAGCTATTTGTAGACTTAGCGGTTTGCCTCCGCCTCAAAAGTTGCCTTATTTAATAAGCTTTAAAATGGTACCCTGTTGTTTTAAAAACAAAAATTATTTAAGTCTATTTTTTTCTGATTTCTAAGTGTGTGTACCTAATGTTGGAAAGATGGGACATCGCCATATTCACGTGAAATTAAATAATGTGTTCGTAATGGCTTCTTTAAACTAAAGAAAATGTATTAGTTTTGACTTAGAAATCAGAAAAAATAGACTTAAATAATTCATTTACGATACATAGACCAGAAATCCGGAAAACACAGTTTTCCAATAGTTTTGAAAATAGACAAAAGTTTGAATAGCTCTGCTACATGTTGAGATAGGACGCTCATTTCTGCGTCCCTGAACTACAAATGAGGTGCAGAATAAACCCTTAAAGTTATGACACCTCAATGCGGGACACCCTGTACAATAATTGTGATGTTCTAGTCATACGGTTTTATTAATTTCATATCCTCGAATAAATGTTTATATATAATTTTATTTTTCTATTTATTTATTCAACCTTTTTTCGTTTGAATTTTATCTAGACACGTTTAGTTTTTTATTCTTATTTTCTTGTTTTTTTTTTTTTTGTTTTTTTTTTTTGTTTTTTTACGGCGCATCTACATCTTGGCCATTAGCGCCGACTTATTTATTATTTTCTTGTTATATTTTTTTTACCTATTATTTACTTATAGATGCCTTTTTGTTAACTTGTTATTTGCTGTGTTATTTTTATACTTTTTGTTAACTTTTTTAGTTGTTAGACCTTGTTTTTACCTTTTTTTTAGTATATACTTTTAAATTTGTTACCTTAATAAAACTTCATAAATTAATAACTGTTAAAATGAATGTTTAACTAGGGAGATTGAAAGTGCCAAAGAAAAAAAAAATAAGGAGTAAAGGTTAAAAAAAAAGGAGAAAGGAAAAAAAATCAGTACAAGTTAAAAAAAAGGTGGAAAAAAATCTCGGGAGGATGTGATGAATATTTCGTGCGGCTTTTCTGTACGGTAGGCCGATGACGACCATGAGGGGTTTTCGCCCACTTACTTACTTACTAGCCAACGCCCACCCTTGGCTTTTCAGCCCTGAGATGGCGCGCTGACCAGTAGAGACGAGACCTCCTTAGTGCTTCAGTGTGATCCAGAACGGAGTGGTCCAGAGCTGGACAGAACTCCAGATGATCACCATTCATCTCCTCGTGTCCACAAAGGGTGCAATCCGGTGAAGCAAGCACATTTATTCTGTGTAGGTGCGATGGAAGGTAGTCGTGACCTGTTATAAGGCGAAAATTGGCAACGATGACGGCTCGCGGGAGGTGTGGATCGATTGGGCCATTGCAAACCAGGCTTCCCCACTTCCTGTCAGTTGACTCTTTCCGGAAGTGATCTGTCATCCAGGTGTTCACTGCAGAGTTGATTTGCTGCTTTGCAGATCTAAGGGCAGAGGGCTGCCTTGGTTGGTTTAACTCAGTGCCCTTTATGGCCAAACAATCTGCCTTTTCGTTTCCAGGTACATTAACATGGCTCGGTACCCACTGAAACATTATGGGCCAACCCTTTTGAGTAGCTTTTGGAGTATTTTCCTGCATTCTATCGTTCTACCACAGTTAGTTTCTGAATTGCGTGTTAGGCCCTGTATCGCAGCTTGGGAGTCTGCCAGAAAAACTGTCTTTTTGGGGGTTTCCAAAAATACTTCAAACAAAGAAACGATTTTCAGTACGACTTCTGAAGTTGGACCACAAGTCGGACCGTGATTGGGCTTGTTGGATTGTTGGAAGTCTAGTTGGACGAGTCGGAACATTTAGAGGGACGACTCGAAGGTCCGACATCCGACTGGCGACGGAGTTGGAGCGTGATTCCAAACTTGAATGGATCAAAGTCCAACTTAGCTAAGTCAGTGCTTGTCCTTCGGGCAACATCGGTCTGCAGTCGACACATTTTTCGGCTCGTGAGCTACGTACACAGTCCTGAAACCAGACTAGGACTAAAGTTTGATCGCTAGTTGGATAGCAAGTCGGAACTAGTTTAATTTTTGTACCTGGTAGACATTTCCTTCGCTACCGGCTTTAAGATTCGGTAATTCCAACGAAAACCGGTATTTTTTGTGGTCCCCTAAAGAGAAAAATTTGTTGTAAAAATAATCTAAATCGGTTCATTAGCATCTTTTTGAAGCGACTGAATGATCCTTCACCATCTACTGAAGTGCCTGGTGTGTATTTGAAGGCTCCAATCTTCATGGGATTCAACTCAACTCTGAAACATCTACTTGCTGTTTTGCCGCTGTTGTTGTCCTCAATACTCTGGATATCTTTCTGTCCAGGGTTTTTACTAGACAGTATTTTAGTTTATTCCCCGTATCTGCTTCTAAAACCTAGATTTTCTCTATTACTCCCTGTATGATTCCAATGCTATCCACTAACAACATGCCCTTTGTATATAGTCTTGATATAGTATATGTACAGCCAACTTTGCTTCTTGGAATTAGAAAAGACACAGTGACCTAGACTCAATCGTTAAGTGTTATTTTCTTTCTTGGTTTATTTCTTTCTCCTTTATTTCTTCAATTAAAAATAAAAAGAACATCAAAATATGTACTAAAAATATGTATTTATGGCAGAATATGTAAAAATATCGCACTAGTATTTCTAAAGTGGCACAACTCAGAAATCAATTCAATCAATAATTTTTCATTTATGACTATGAAAGACATGGCAAATATCTCTTTATCAACCATCAAAACTGTACGTACCTAGCTATAGAGCTTGTAAACCAGAGGTCACACTTTCTGTCTTAATGCTATGCCCCCTACATAGGCCAGAGTGACACATTTTCAGTTGAGTTTTATTTTGAGTTGTGTCACATTAGAAATACTAGTGCAATATGGAGTTTTGACAAAATATGTAAAATAAAAAAAAACTGTTTAAATGCTTTAAAATCGCTTAAAACGTGCAGAGTGGCATCAACATTTTCAATTTACCAATCAGAAAAAGATATGTAAATACAATAACGTCCCTTCCCTATTCATAAATCATCGATAATTCAATATTTGGGCCACAAATATGTAGAAGCACATTCATGTAAAGAAACAGGGAACTGCACAAACATTCGTTACACGACATAAAGGTTTAATTCATTAATGACCTTCGTTATAACAGGGTTAAAACGATAGCATTCTAACGGGCAAATAAAGATGGAAAGAATTGTAAAATTGTTGAGGCTGAAGATTATAATGATCATTTCTGAGACTTTATTTGAGCAAGAGTAGGAAACACTAGAGGGGTTTTTGAAATTAAATACCTCTCGACCAGCCGACCCGAGAAATGGAAGGAATAAATTTAAAAAAAAATGTTGTTGCTGTGAGGTTTGAACTGGCAGACCCTTGATTGTGAGAGCCGGCCTCAAGTGGTCGCCAGTACGCTGGATTTATTTTTATTGTTATTTCCCTACTCTTTTACTGTTTTTTTTTCTTCTTTTTCTTTCGTTTTATTTTACCCTGTGGGGATGTAAATGGCTATTGTGGATGAAATTGCATCCGACAATTTTAAAAGTGCAACAGCATAAGTTTAAATTATTTTCCGCTTCCCTAATTAAATTCATTTATTTTTTATTTTTTTTTTTATTTAAAAAAAAATGAAGAGGACATCCACAAATATAAAATATAAACATTTCCCATAGAACATGAAATTAAATTTAACTAAATTTCTATTATTTATTTATTTTAGCGGGACTCGTAACTTTTATTATGAACGAATAAAATACTTTATTCTGGGACTTAAATATGCTTGCATAAAAAAATGTAACATAAAAGCAGAACTATGCATAAAGAAGAAACAAAAAAGAAAAAAAATATTGCAAATAATATTAACAAAGCCTTAAATGATAACATAAATCATTAGGACTTATGTAAATAAATGATAACAATGAAAATAAGGGTGTGATGACGGAGGGATTGTGGAATACTGGAGCAAGAAGAGGATGAGAGATTGGAGCACCGATGGAACAATATTCAGAGGGAAATGAGAATATAATTCAATAGTTCAATATAAACAAATGAATAATTAAATAAATATTAAAAAAGAGAATTATGGATCGATAGATATTCCAACTATCAAATTAAATACGATCTTGGCCTTATCAAATAAAAATATGTATTTTTATCTTTTATACGATGCACTGACTTCGAGGCAATCAGCGCCGACATCCGTGGTTAAGCAGGAAATTTTCTCAACGGGCTCAGAAATGAAAAAAAAAGTCTCGATGCAGGCGGGATTCGAATCCTCACCTACCACATGAGAATCCAATCCCCCCTCCCCAAAAAAACTATTCTCTAGTTCTAGTGTCCTTGTCAGACGCTTATTCAAGTCTAACTAATGTCACCGTCGCCTTACAAACATTTTTTTTTTTTTCAAATTCAAATTTCTCTTTTATTGATAATTTACAATCTGTACAAATACGTACAATAAGTAAATTTGTTGAATCAATAGCAACACACTGGATGAGTTGAGGGCAGAAGGCAGACATTACTGCTACTCCCAATGACTACACACTGGATGAGATAAGGGGAGAAGGCAGACATTACTGCTACTCCCAATGACTACACACTGGATGAGATAAGGGGAGAAGGCAGACATTACTGCTACTCCCAATGACTACACACTGGATGAGATGAGGGGAGAAGGCAGACATTACTGCTACTCCCAATGACTACACACTGGATGAGATAAGGGGAGAAGGCAGACATTACTGCTACTCCCAATGACTACACACTGGATGAGATGAGGGGAGAAGGCAGACATTACTGCTACTCCCAATGACTACACACTGGATGAGATAAGGGGAGAAGGCAGACATTACTGCTACTCCCAATGACTACACACTGGATGAGATAAGGGGAGAAGGCAGACATTACTGCTACTCCCAATGACTACACACTGGATGAGATAAGGGGAGAAGGCAGACATTACTGCTACTCCCAATGACTACACACTGGATGAGATAAGGGGAGAAGGCAGACATTACTGCTACTCCCAATGACTACACACTGGATGAGTTGAGGGCAGAAGGCAGACATTACTGCTACTCCCAATGACTACACACTGGATGAGATGAGGGGAGAAGGCAGACATTACTGCTACTCCCAATGGCAACACACTGGATGAGATGAGGGGAGAAGGCAGACATTACTGCTACTCCCAATGGCAACACACTGGATGAGATGAGGGGAGAAGGCAGACATTACTGCTACTCCCAATGGCAACACACTGGATGAGATAAGGGGAGAAGGCAGACATTACTGCTACTCCCAATGACTACACACTGGATGAGATGAGGGGAGAAGGCAGACATTACTGCTACTCCCAATGACTACACACTGGATGAGATAAGGGGAGAAGGCAGACATTACTGCTACTCCCAATGGCAACACACTGGATGAGATGAGGGGAGAAGGCAGACATTACTGCTACTCCCAATGGCAACACACTGGATGAGATAAGGGGAGAAGGCAGACATTACTCCTACTCCCCTTCAGGTCTTATCTTATTCTAATGCAAACTTAGTAGAACTATACACTCGCTAATGACCAAGAAGTAGATGCGCCGTAAAAAAAAAAAAAAAAAAAAAAAAAAAAAAAAAAAAAAAAAAACTATACACTCGATTTACAATATTTACAAAATATCTTACAATAAGTCGTTTCGTTGCCAGGAGGTGGCGAGGAGGATTATCAGGAATAACATTGGAAGAGAGGGATCGAGATTAAATTAAACAAAATTTCATTATTTATTTATTTCTACGGGACTTATAAATTATGTAAAATTTTATATTACAGATAGATAGATATCCCAAATATCAAATTAAATATGATCTTGGCCTTATCAAAGAACAATATGTATTTTGTTCTTTTATACGATGATCTTCTAGCCAATTAGCGCCGAAATCCATGGAAAAGCAGGAAAGTTTCCTACGTCACTCCAGCTTAACATGAACGAGAGCGGCATCGCATTGACGCTTATACCGCTCACCGCTCGTATCTTACCTGAGGCATTAAATTTCGGTCTTACGTGAGAAACTAACGACACTACATTATCTGATTAATAGTTTTATAAGTGGATCAATAACCGTTTTTGTGATTTTGTTTTTTTTTCTTCGAAAAATTTATCTTTTTCGTAAAAGTAGGTAATCATCACAGATTACAAAGAGTTAGACGACAGAATCCGAGTTGCAAAACACAGTCAACCTTTCGCCAATTTGACACAAATGATTTTTTTTAATGCTCTAAGTGACAACTTTACATTAGGATAATTTACTTGATTAAATTATATATCAAAGGTACTTTTTTCTTCTATGAATAAATTTCGAATCAAGTCGACCTGAAGGATCATTTTCACATCTTAAGAGCAACACTTCTTCCTGGTTTACGGTGCCAGTACCCCTCGGGGAATCACCCCTCAACGGGAGAGCTCATGCATTCTAGATCCGCATCAGTTCCGCAAACAGAAAAACCTCCCCTCGAATCCCTGAGATTCGCCCGTCCGCAGCAAAAACATTACCATAACTCCTCTGGGGTAATGCCTGCCACTTTTGGCCTCCACGAGGGGAGCCAAGTCCCCCTTCCAAGTCCTATTCGTTTTATCTCGGCTGCCAAGTAGATTAGAGATGTTCCAGAGGGAAGCTGACTATGTTGGAGAGCGTAGGTGAAGGAGGCCTTGTGTATGCATAGCCTCATAAACATACTCGCCTCAAAATTCTACGAAAAACGTCCGACTCGCAGGAACTGCGTCATCTTTGTGCGTTTCTGTTCTTATGGCTAGTAGAATTTGTAAAGCTGAGAATGGAAATAGTAAATATGTATATCCATAAAAATCACGTGTTCTTCTGTTTGTTCCTTATACAAATTCACACCGTTTGACCAAACTTGGCACGCTGGTAGATCTTGATGTGGTGAGAGTTCTAGGCTAGGTCAGAAAACGTCAATCTAAAGCTAGGTGGTGATGTATCTAAAGCTTTTGATCTAGTGGATCACAATATATTCCTAGAGAAATTAGCCGATTATGGAGTTAGAGGAATTGCTAATAATCTTATGAATTCCTATATCAGCAATAGAGAAAAGTGTGTAGAAGTAAATAGTAACCCGAAAACTAGATCTCGAACTTGCAAAACAAGCAGAGGAGTACCTCAAGGGTCAATTCTTGGTCCATTACTATTAACGATCTCCCCTTGGTCCTTCATCCCAATAAAGCAGTCCTCTTTCCTGATGACTTGACAGTATTTTTCAGAGGAAATACTTTGGAACATCTTACTGTTGAAATAAATAATATGACACAAGTCCTAATGATGTGGATGATAAGTAATAAATTAAAATTAAATTTAAGTAAGACTTGCTACATGCAATTCGCGATTTCAAAAAAACTGAATAAAGACCTTCGTTTCAATATCAGCAATTCTATTAATCAAGTAGCAAAAACTAAATTCTTGGGATTAATTCTGGATGAGAATTTAAATTGGAAAGCACACATAGAACAAATAAAGAAAAAATTAAACAAAGCTTGTTATATGCTAAAAAAAATAACATGAAATAATATGAAAATTTGATAAACGCGTATTTTGGGCTATTCCAATCGCAATTATATGCAATAGCTCTTTGGGGAAATGCGCCTGGAATAAAAGATATTTTTAAGATACAAAAAAGAGCGATACGAATATTATGAAATTTGCAGAGGACAACCTCATGCAGAAAATTTTTAGAAGTGCTGAAATTTATAAAAAATAATCTGCACCTATTTAAGTCGAGGGGGGATTTACATTCCTATTCGACAAGGCAGGCTAGGAATTTAGAGACAGAGCAGCATGCAACCTGCTTTTATTCAAAAGGTTTGTTACATAATGGAGCGATTATTTACAACGCCCTCCCTAGAAAAATAAAAGAAATAGACGAATACGCTAAATTTGTATGCCAATGTAAATGCATTATATCGGAAATGAATTTTTATACGATAAGGGAGTTTTTTGTTCTAAATTCAAAAGACGTCACAATTTAATATGTAGTCCAAAGAGCTTATGCGTATATAATTTTATTTTAATGTATAAAATTTTATTTTCATTCTTTTAATCTACTGGTGTCATATTTTAATTTTTATATTATTTATTATATTAGTCATATATACTTGTTTTTATTTTAAAATAGGGCTATATGCTATGTTATCTATTATAATCTTAAGGCACTAAGTTAGGATATCAAGGCATTACCAAGAAATGTTTTATAAGTTCAAATTGTGCAAGAGACTTTAAATGTTATATCTGTGAACCTAAGCAACCAGATTTGAAATTGTATTGTTGTTTTGTTTTTGTTTTTGCTTCTTTGACTTGTCCAATTTCAAAAAAATTTGGATTGCTGGAAATATATCTATCTATCTATCTATCAGCTGTTTGTTCCATATACAAATCAACACTGTTTGTCCGGTTTTCATCAAACACGGGTCTTGATACGAGCAATGCCATAAGCTAGGTTAAAATCGTCTAGGACAAACACTTCCGAGGTTACGGGTTCGAAACTGTAAACCCAAACAGTTACAGATTTTTGTTATTAGATTTTAGCACTTTCCTCCGAAGGAAAGTAGCTATTGAGGTTGCACTCATGAAGGCATTTTTGAAAAATTTCTTCAAATCTTTATCGATCCTTCCTAGTAGAAACCGAAAATGACCCCCGTTCAAATTTATATATATCTATATATATATATGCATGTATATATATATATATATATATATATATATATATATATATATATATATGTCTGTTAACATATATATATATATATATATATATATATATATATATATATATATATATATATATATATATATATATATGTCTGTTAACACGATAGCGGCCAGAGCTTTTGTTTTTTCGTCACGAAACTTGGTATACAGCGGTCAATTAACAAAAGATTGAACGAGTTCGTAAACCACCAAAATCGGTCCAACGGAAGGGGGGGGGGGTTTACCCCGAACCCAAAACACTTATTTGACAATGCCAGTTGTAGTATTTGATATAATTTAACTAAACTTGGTATTCGTAGTGGTAATCTACAGACAAAAATGTGTCGTAAAAATAAACTAAATCGGTCCATTAGAAGGGGGGGGGGGTATACTCCGGACCCACTTAACCAATTTGCCACTACCAGCCGTAATTTTCGTTGTATTTCGACGAAACTCGGTATTCGTTCTGGTCAACTACAGAGAAAAATGTGTTGTAAAAATTAACTAAATCGGTTCATTAGAAGGGGGGGGGGTTTACTCCGGATCCAAATTACTAATATACTCACACCGGTCGTAATTTCTGCTGTATTGTAACGAAACTTGGTATACGTCGTGGGTAACTCATTAGAAAGAAGTGTTACAAAAATGAGCTAAATCGGTCTATCGGAAAGGGGGGTTTACTTTGTACTATATTTCAATAGAATAGCCCGCCAGAAGTAGGTTCACAAAGCCGCCGCTAGGAGCGCTTTCTACCACTAGGGGGAAGTCCTCCTACAGTCCTGTATCCTCTTCCTGCGTCAGTTCAAAAGACGAAAATATGAAGTTTTTGTGTATTTATTAAGTTCATGTTCTTATTTTACTTATATAGTCTTTTTTTTAAAGAAAATTATTCAGGAATGCAATCTACACTACCTTAATGCCGAGTAAAGTGCCTAGTTTTGCAGCTCCTGCGTGACGGACTTTTAATATTATTTATTTGGTTTCTAATATATTTGGGCTTTTCTCACCGGGCACGCCGGTGTTAGCCAGTCTTACCTTAATTTGTCAAGAACAAATTTAAAATGAAATCTCAAATTGAAGCAAGATCTTTGGCACTACAACAGAAAACTGACAGTATCCTAAGCTGAAATTACTCCAGTGCCGAATTCTCCAAATGTAATCGCTCTATTAAAAATCGAATAGGGACCTTTTTTATAGGAATTTTAAAAAGCTTTCGAATAGATATTTTACACCTGCTACAATTTCTCAAACAGTTTCGGTATAAATAATACTCGAAAATTAAACAAAATTCCTCTTGTTCCCTCCAAGTTTATTTCGTTTAGAAAATTATACAATGATTCCCTGGTACAAATCAAGACACAAGCTTATTCAATTTTCAATAATTACGTCTTTTGTCCATAAATAGTAATATTAAATAGTAATGTCACAATTAAAAAAGGAAATTAATTAAGTTACATGATCAGGAGCAATTAACCTCACAGATTCAAACGTCTCTTGTGGAGTCGGAGTACGTATTGGATCTAAAGTGGGGGTACTTAACCGTGTGAGGTACTTAACAGTGTGCAGGCTCCGGTTTTGGGAATGTTGTATGCCGACGACTTAACAGTATACTGTGCCCATAAAAGTGTTGAAGAAATTGAACGAGCCCTTTTGAATGTTTCTACCTGGCTCAATCAGAGTGGTTTCAAAATTTCAACATCAAAATCAGTGGGTCTACTTTTTAGTAGACGTAGAATAATGCAGTTGCCTCCTCTTGATATAGATGGGGTGGAAATCCATATTCAACCTGAAGCCCGATTCTTAGGACTAACCTTTAACTACACACTTTCATGGGCACCGTACTTAGGGGAATTGAAGAAAAAATGCTTGAACTCGTTGAATTTCTTGAAAGTACTAAGCAATACGAAATGGGGAGCTGATCGGAAGAGTATGATAATGCTTTATAGAAGTTTGATTAGATCGAAATTGGACTATGGATGTGTGGCTTATGGATCTGCCAGTCCCAGAACCTTAGAAATAGTAGATAGTATCCATAATTCTGGTTTGAGAATAGCAACGGGTGCTTTCCGGACGAGTCCCATAAATAGTATTATGGTAGATTCTGGTGTGCCCCCTTTGCAGTATCGAAGAGATTATCTGTCCTTATCTTACTTTATGAAAGTTATCACATCTCCTTATCATCCTTTAAGTCAGAACTTCAGGTACATGTACTCTAATCAAAACAACAATTTCATTAACAGCAACCAATTTATCCTCAGATCCATAAGATTACTATCAGATCTGGATTTCGATCTAAACAAACTTCATCAGCTGGCATTTCCAAATCTCGAGCCTTGGACTCTTCACGCTCCTAAAATTGATCTTTCGCTGACCAGATATATCAAGAGAGACACCGTTCCTACAATATTTCAGGCTGAATTCAATAGAATCAGGTTGAAGTATGCAGGAGCAACAGAGGCATTCACAGATGGCTCTAAAACTACTGACGGCGTAGGATGTGCGATAGTTTGTAATGCCAGAACACAAATGTTGTCTCTCCAGAATTTAAGTTCAATATACACAGCGGAATTACTTGCAATAAGCAAAGCGTTTAATATTTCATCTGAAAATAATAGTAACTTGGTGATATACACTGATTCTCTATCTTCTCTCCTTTCATTACAATACTTCTATTCCCGAAATACGATCATTTCAGACATCATTAAGGGAATAGATTTGCATTACCAAAGAAACCATCATGTTACTCTCTGCTGGATCCCTAGCCACATTGGTATAAGTGGTAGTGATAAAGCGGATGTAGCAGCCAAGCAAGCTATTGAAGAAGACATTCCTTACTCGTACATCCTGCCGTCAGATGCTGTGGCACATCTAAAATACCATATTTTCTCAAAGTGGCAATATGAATGGTTCCAAAATAGAGAAAATAAGTTGAGGGAGATTAAATCCACAACCTCGGCATGGAAAACCTCATCTCAAGACACTAGGCGAGATGAGGTGGTTCTGTCGAGGATTAGAATTGGACATACTAATCTCACTCATACGTATTTATTTAAAAAAGAATTAAGGCCTGAATGCAGAGCTTGTGGCGAATATCTTACTATCAAACACATTTTTACTGAATGCAGAGCCTACGAATCCGCTCGGAACCAAATGGACATTCATGGTCCTCTCTGCGATATACTTGGAGACGACCATGAATCAAGCCAGAGAGCGTTGAGTTTTTTGAGAGCCACTGAGCTATTTAATAAAATATAATAAGCAATTATTTACAAAAATAATAATAATAATAATAATTTAAATATTAAAATATAAAACATTTCAGATCATTAGTTTCAATATTAGTGTATTTTGCTTTCAACAATTTTTTTTTTTTTTTTGTCTCATTATTATTTTTTCCTCTAATACATTTTGATTTACTTAGGGAACAATTTCAGATTTATATA
Organism: Gonocerus acuteangulatus; assembly: GCA_946811695.1. Classification (NCBI taxonomy): domain Eukaryota; kingdom Metazoa; phylum Arthropoda; class Insecta; order Hemiptera; family Coreidae; genus Gonocerus; species Gonocerus acuteangulatus. The sequence continues at coordinate 12,650,942 of OX328128.1, forward strand.
TATATATATATATATATATATATATATATATATATATATATATATATATATATATATAATATAATTATATAAGGTGTTGTTATTTTATTTTTAATTATATAAGGCTTTAAATTTCAGAAGGCAACAATGACCCGTGTGGTTGAATTTGCCTTAAGAAAAAGAAAAAAAAAAAAAAGAAAAAAAAAAGTGGGGGTAGTGTCTGTCATGTGGGTGGGAGTCAGGAAGATGGCTGGAAGCCCTGGTCTCTGTTGTGAATCACAAAAACTTGGTAGACCAAAACAAATTCTTCTTATCTCAAACATTAAATGCGCCCGACGGAGGGTAAAACACTATCATGAAAATAATGAGAAAAAAATAATCTGTGCTATGAAATATTACGAAACAAATATTCGTACAATTATAACTATTAAATAACTCATTGTTCTAATATTTTCCCGAAATACTATTTTAGAAACAACAATATTTCAAATTTCTGAGACCTGTACATCCACACGAAACCGCCTTTAACATTTAGAAATATATTGGACAGGATATCAGAAATAAAGCTCCAAAATGGAAGCCCAGCGGAACTGGTTACCAACAAATATTAACTTCATTAAATGCTTATTCAACATTCCGTTTAACAGTAAAGGAATGTTGATGAATTTCAATTGTAATACCTGTTATTTTTTGTATATATAAGAATTTATTTAATTAAAAACAATCCAGTTTATTTTGCAATAACAATTCTAACAACATATATTTGTATTTTACGTTATTTTTGTGGATGTAGAAGAATATACACGCACTCTTTCAATGGTTTACTGATTTTAATCAAGCTTCGCCTTCAATTAATATTGCTATATCGACGATGCACGTGCTATTTGGGCGATTTCATTTTAGCTCGGTTCCTCACTCCCTCCATAGGGAGGAAACCCGTTTATGAGATTGACCTCATGACGTAATCCGGAAGTGCCGACACGGAAATTTCATTTTTCACATCCCATAAATCTATAATATAACGGTGGTTCAAATTTGTATTTATATATATATATATATATATATATATATATATATATATATATATACACATATATATATATATATATATATATATATATATATATATATATATATATATATATACAAGCACCTGATCGTAACGGACTCACTCAGCGTGATGAGGGCACTACAGACACTAAAGAAGAACCATCCAATCATTGCAGAAGTATGGAAGAATCTAGCAACACAACATAAAGAAATTGCTCTTTTATGGGTTCCTTCACATGTGGGGATTGAACTCAACGAGAAAGTGGACAAAGTAGCAAACGATGCTAGAACGGCACAAATTAATAATATAAAAATGGAAAAAGTATGCGGCCTCGATTTTAAAAAACATTAAAAAACAGGTAATGAAATTGTGGCAAAATGAATGGTTAAACACGGAAACCAAACTAAAAAACATAAAAGGGACAGTAACTGTTTGGAAAACCTCTGAAAGGTTGAACAGAAGAGAGGAAGTGGTATTGGCTAGAATACGGATTGGCCATACCAAAATAACGCATACCTACTATCTGAAAGGACTTTACCCTCCCACCTGTAAACTCTGCCATGAAGAATTAACTGTCCAGCATTTCCTGACACAATGCAAGGGATACAACCAACAAAGGCAACATAATGACATCTCAGGCAGTATGGATGAAATCTTATCAGATGAAGAAAGGACAGTACAAAAAGTATTAAAATTTATTAAAGACATCGGCCTATACCATCAAATATAAAACTAGAGAACTTCCAATGACTCACATGGGTAGAGGCAGTATATATCAAACAAATAAACATATATATATATATATATATATATATATATATATATATATATATTGATGAAATTTGGCACAAAAATCTTCGTTAACCAGCAGAATCCGTCCACCGGAAGATGTCTTTTGGAGCACAATTCGCGCGAAAAAATCGTAGTGCTTACATTTTCGAGTTCATATGCTTGCAGGTACTCGTTTTATAGGTTTCTTAACGTAAAAAAAAAACCAACGAAACCATTTTAAAGCGATATCTTTAACCGTTTTCGATTAACATTGAAACACCTACTTTTCCAAACTAATTTAATGTTCTTGCTAGTATTTGTGTGACTAGTTAGGTGCAGTGTTGTAAAATACCCGGGTATTTATTCTTAAGGGTAAATACCCAGGGTAAATACCCAATTTCATAAATACCCGGGTATTTAAGGTATTTAACTAAACCGCGACTTGGTAATCGAATATTGTTATATGTCATGGATCTTGCCCGTTTAGAGCTATTGCAACACTGAGAAACTATTAAAATAATAATAAATTATAAAATAGGATCACTGAGAGGTTAATAAATAATAAATTATTACCTGAAATTTTGCCATGGACCTTCCGACTACCAATAAAACAAGTTGTTTGCCTAAATTTGACTACTGTACTGCATTCACAAAAATGTAGCCTCAGCTAAAATTTTGAACTAGGATTATCTCAATTTCTCAAAACAGAAATGAAGTTACCTACTCATTAATCAAAACACATGTACCTTTCAAGCCTGTCTACCATAACATGGTTATTATTTTCTTTGTCATTGTCTTCATGGCCTTCCCAAAGGATCTTTGCCATAATCCCTCTTGGATTAACCAAACTGAATGCGTTTCTCCTATTTAGTTAACACTAGTTTTTCCTCCGTTTTTTGAAGAGAAAATTCTGGGTTTCTTCTTGAAGGGTTTTCAGTAATTCTTAAATCTCTTATGAACTGTGTGGATCAAAGGGGCATTTAACTGAATGGCAGTGATAAGTTCAACAATTATCAAGGATGTTAACTAGTTTCCCAACTCGGACTTAAAACACTCTGTCATCAAGAAGCTACCTTTTCATTTCTGGTGAGATTTCAGCTTACTGTATTGTTGTTACTACTGTATGAGCATAATTTCAAATAATATTAACAAGGATCACAAACTTAAACTTATCTTAAAATGGTTTTGAACTATTATAATAAACATTAAAAATGTTTTTGTCCCCTTTATAAATTTAAATAAGTCCTTAATAATTGAATAGGCTTCATTAAAACCTTTTTAAAATTAATTAACCTTCCCCACTGTAAAAGCAATCATGAAAATTCATAGATATACATTAAGTTGTAAATACGCATAAATACCCGGACTGACTTTTAACTTTCTTTAAAATATTACTGCGTAAGTATTAATGTTCATTAAGCTTTTATGACCAAATGGGTAAGTTTCAGTCCTTGTTTGCGCCCAAAAATATTCAAAGAAGTTGTATCAAGCTCAAAAACTGAAACACACTTTTTGGGTATTTACCTTCCCTGTGGGTAAATACCCGGGTAAATACCCAATTTATATTTACCTACCCACTGGGTATTTACCCACCCCACATCACTGGTTAGGTGTCTTCGAACCAGAAAAATTTAAGAATTAAAATTTCATCTTTACTCATAAGGGTTGTTAGTTTTTGTTTTTTTTTAAATAATTTATTTAGCTGGTTGTAGCAAATAATATAAAACAAAAAAATCGTATTATTTTATTAAAGAATGTGCCCAATTTATTTTGATATTGCAGGACTAACGTTTTAATTCTCTCATTCTTATTTTCCATTCAATCTTGTCCGATAACATCGTGAAGTTATTGAAATTATACACTTTCATATATTTCTTTCACGTTTGAGGAATTAAAATTGAATGACTAATTGTACGAACAATAAAAAAACAATTAGTAATTATGAAAAGCCGTCATTCAAAGGAATTTTTGTGAATTCAATAATAACTTTTGTTAATTTTAATGGATACATTGTAGTACCTAATGTCTATATTTAGGGCTTACACAATAAATTTTAATCTTGGATTTATTCCCTTTTCCCACTCAAATTTTCAAATATATTATTTGTCTAGGGTAATTGATTTCAAAATATGATTTTAATTTAAAATAGTGAGTCCGTTGCGGCCATTATCAATAAAATAAACAAGCAATAAGATATTCGAACGTATTCAGAATTATCGATCTGAAATACATAAAATATTTGTTTTTGAGGTTTAAAACAACCCTTTTAATTTTATAATTCTTATTTTTCTTTTGTTAACTATATGATTTATATTTAAGATTTCCTCCTAGACTGTAGTGCGATAGAGGTGTAGATCTGTCTGTTTCAGGTGAGAAATATGAAGCAGTCTCTATGGACAACGGATACAACAAGTACATGATGCTTAAGATTCGATCCGTCACTACTTCAGACTTCGGGTCGTATCAATGCGTCGCTAAGAACTCCCTCGGAGAAACTGATGGACTTATCAAGCTTGATGGTGAGTATATTTAATGCATTTATTAAATAAGGAAGGCACTCAACAAACAAGATTATTAGTGCTTTAGTTATGTATTTGTGATATTGAAAAGACCCTTATTTGACCCGTTTCTTCTTCTAAAGTTAGATAGTAAGAGAATTACATTTTAGCACTTTCCTCCGAAGGAAATTTTAGGTTGCACTCATGACAGAAGTTTTGAAAAATTTCTTCAAATCTTTATCGATCCTACCTAGTAGACACCGAAAATGACCCCCGTTAAAATTTCTCTCTCTCTCTCTCTCTCTCTCTCTCTCTCTCTCTCTCTCTCTCTCTCTCTCTTTATATATATATATATGACTGTTAACATGATAGCCGGCAGCGTATTTGTTTTTTCGTCACGAAACTTGGTATATGGCGTTCACTTGGCAAACGATTGAATGACCACCAAATCGGTCCACCGGGGAGGGATTTGTGGGACCTAAAACACTAATTTGCTAATTACAGCCGTAGTTCTTGTTTTTTTTTTTTTTTTTTTTTTTTTTTTTTTTTTTTTTTTTTTTTTTTTTTACGGCGCATCTACTTCTAGGTCATTAGCGCCGACATCCAGGGTGCAGCGAGGAATTTTCCCAGCGAGCCTTGAGATGAGAAAATTCCTGCCGGAGGTGGGAATCGAACCCACCATCTCCCGCTTATGAATCCAGCGTGCTAGCCACTAGACTACGGGAGACCCCTCGTAGTTCTTGTTATATTTAAACGAACTTGGTATTCTTTGTAGTCATCTAAAGTGAAAAATCCGTAGTAAAAATAAACTTATGCCGCTCATTAGGAGGGGGGGGGGGTTCCCCGGAGCAAAATTAATGATTTTCTCATACCGGTCATAATTTCTGTTGTTTCGTAACGAAACTTGGAATAAGTCTTGGGTATCTAAGTAGAAAGAAGTGTTATAAAAATTAACTAAATCGGTCTAAGGGAAAAGGGAGGGGTTTACTTTGTATTATGCTTGAATAGAATTCTCCCGCCAAAATCTCCTACTAGGAGAGAGAGTTGTTGAGTTCTGATTTCTATCACTAGGGGTGCTGTATCTCCTTCCTACTCTATTACTGTATCCCTAAGTGTAATAATGTGAAGTTTTTGTTTATTTATTAAGTAGTACCAAGCCTACAAAAAAAAAAAAAAAAATAAATATTCAGGAATGCACTCGACACTACCCAAATTCTGAGGAAAGTGCTTAGTTATGCAGCTCCTCCGTGAAAATTAACCCTATTTCTATTCTACCAATTCAGCCATACTATTGCCAGCCCGAATTATATCTAGACAAAATATTGAAATAATGAAATTCCATTCTAGGCGAATAATAAGGTGCCATATGTATTTTAAATAAATAAATAACGATTAAGATCCAATATTCTAATAAATTTACGAATGCCCCATTATTGTTTTCAATGTTAGTTGATAAATTGGGCATAATCACCAATCATATCTATGACCACTGAGTGATTATCATCCATTCACACTCTTTCCTTCCATAGTTTAGACATTAATTTTAATTCTATCAAATCCTTTTCTTCCATCACTATAGTATCTTTTTTTCGTATTCTTTACTCTAAATTTCTCATTTCGAACTCCTTACTTCTTCAATCTATTAATTAACCCTATTTCCGAATAGATGATAAGCATGCTGAGTATCTAGCAATCCTATTTAATTGGGCAGCCCATATTATTTATTTTTAGATACTGAACCCGTCTGAGAAAAATAATTCTGTGGAAGAAGAAGAAGAAATAAAATGTATCCAATATATATCTGGAGATTGGACGGTAGTAATTTCTATTGTTGGAGTTCTTGGACCATGGCATTCCATGATGGCTGCTCCCTTCAGCCCTACAAAACCACTTCAATATTTCTTATAATTCTCAACATAACGAAAAATAAACCAAAAAAAAAAAAACACTCATGATTGAGTCAATCCATTTGAAACGGTCCGCAAAAAAATAATCTGGTTGCTTGACCATTTTAGAAAAAATTGATATTTTTACTATCGATTACATATGGAATCAGTAATTCAAAAAAATAACCTTTTAGCACTTTCCTCCGAAGGAAAGTAGCTATTGAGGTTGGACTCATGACGGAATTTTTGAAAAATTTCTTCGAATCTTTATCGATCCTACCTAGTAGACACCGAAAATGACCCCCGTTAAAATATATATATATATATATATATATATATATATATATATATATATATATATATGCATATATATAAATATATATATATATATATATATATATATATATATATATATATATATATATGTATGTGTCTGTTAACACGATAGCGGCCAGAGTTTTTGTTTTTTCTTCATGAAACGTGGTATATAGCGTTCAAATAGCAAACGATTGAACGAGTTCGTTAACCACCAAAATCGGTCCACCGGGAGGGGAGTGGGGTTTACTCCGGACCCAAAACACTAATTTGACCATACCAGCCGTAGTTTTTGTTATATTTCAACAAAACTCGGTATTCGTTATTTTGATCTAAAGAGAGAATTCCTTTGTAAAAATAAACTAAATCGGTTCATTAGAAGGGGGGGGGGGGGGGTTACACCGGACCCACAATACCAATTTGCCACTGCCAGCCGTAATTTTTGTTACATTTCAACGAAACTTGGTATTCGTGGTGGTAATCAACAGAGAAAAATGGGTTGTAAAAATAAACTAAATCGGGTTATTTGGAGGGGGGGTTTACTCCGGACCTAAAGTACTAATATACTCATAACGGTCGTAATTTCTGCTGTATTGTAACGAAATGCGGTATGCGTCGTGGGTATCTCATGAGAAAGAAGTGTTGTAAAAATGAAGTAAATCGGTCTATTCGAAAGGAGGGTTTACTTTAAAGTCTGTTTCATTACAATTAGCCAGCCAGACGTAGGTTCGCAAAGGCGCTACAAGGAGCGCTATCTCCCACTATGGGGACTATATCCTGTTCCTGCGTCAGATCAAAAGACGGAACGTGAAGTTTTTGTGTATTTATTAAGTAGTACAGTATCATGTATTAACATAACTCTGGAAGCAAATTATTTACAATATTAATAATTGAACAGGCCTCTTAAGAAATGTAAATGAGCAGAACTATTCACGTTTTTATTTTATTTATATAGGTTATTTACAGCAAATTATTCAGTAATGTAGTCTACACTACCCAAATTCTGAGGAAAGTGCTTAGTTATGCAGCTCCTGCGTGACGGACTTTTTATTATTTTAAAACGTGTGCCTCACGTTTAATTTTATGTATTAAATTTTCAGAAATCCCTGCTCCATCGACTACCACCACCACTGCACCGAGCACTACAGAACCAGTAAAAAAGAGGAAAGGTGAGAACTGAATATATATTCATATATCAATTTTACATTATTATTTTTATTAGATAAATGTTTCGCTTTTACCGCGATTTACTTCTTTCCAGTCGTCAAAGTACCTTTATTTCCCAGAATTTGAGGATTTCGAAACATAGAAATGAAATTTTTAAAAGTTCACCTTCATTGGGTCATACTACGTTGAAACTTTTTTTTTCCCATTTTCTTTTTTACGGGCTTAAATTCTTCCGCAACTAATCAAAAATCCTACGGTGTTAATGTGGTCGGGGAGTTACTATTGCGCACAAAATTTGATTTTTTTACTAAAATTCCGATACATTTCTAAATTAAAACCATTTTTTTTAATCTTTATTACAAGAAATTATTTAAAAAAAGGAAAAAAAAATGAATATTTGAATATATTCAACTTTAAAGTCGATTTCCTAAAACTATGATTGTCGAACTGCTGCTTCTTAACGATATTTGCTAGTGTTTTTTTCCGATTCATTGAATTATAAAGATTTTCAACGGGTTATGTATTAGAAAATGAAGAATTGTTCACAATTTTCGGAAACATCAATATTTTTTTTAAATTCCCACGTACTTTACTAGATTTTGCCTTATCCTTTCAAAATAATTTTATTTTATTGTTCAAGAATAAAACTACTGCCAGCTGCAGACTGCCGTCCGTGAAAAAAAAGAGGGGATCCGTTCGAAGAATTACAACTTTTTTTTTGGGATACTTTAACATATAAAACGTATGACATAAAGATTAAAATATATTAATTTATTTGTAATTCATAAATTGTAAGGGGTGAGATTAGCTCAGTGGTAGAGCACTCGACTAATGAACTGGAGGACCCGAGCTTGCAGTCGAGATTTTTCCTTCTAGTGCCATCGTTCTAGGGTTGGATTTGGGGTCCCAGTTCGTCCCTAGGCTCACCCAGCCTTTAATTAGTTAATTAATAGGTACCTGCAAAGGGGAAACTCAGGCGGCCGGAGCATAGTACTGACCACACTATCTCCCTAGTGTACCGTATGGTCGATAATCTGATACCTCTACAGTATCTGTCCCTCTGGGCCCTTAGTGGCCTTTTTTGGGACTGATTCATAAATTGTAGAAAATTACTTCGATTATGATCTCACGATATAGTATTATCCCTTAATTGATCAAAACCAAGTTTTATGAATTTTTAAAGTTTTGTTTGCTCCAACTGAGGTTTTATCAAAATTTAAATGAAACCTTTTTGACAAGACTTTTATTGAGCTTTCGACTTATTTTAATCATGTACCAATACTTAATGTAAATTACTTCCACTTTTCCTTTATAAGTGAAACATGCAGTTTCTTACACAGAGGGAGAGATTAAACACTAAAACTCATTGTAGAAATGCACTAGTAAACAAGAAACACATTATAAATTCCTTGTAATATTTTAATGTTTTTTTAAAAAAATAATTAATGATATGTCCTATGATTGAAAAGCAATGATAACACACAAAAAAATGTCATACAAAGACATTATCAGAATAAATAAGCATTGACATGAAGATAATGGTAGGACAATCTTTTAAACTGCCCTCATGCCAATTCTACATGTAATGTGATGTTGGAGCTGAGGCAAGCCGAAATCTTACCAAAGACAAGACGTCTCCGGTAATTGACAGTTCAATATGACATCTGTCACTCCCAGATCCGTCCAATTTCATCCAAAGATCTACCGCTCATGGTATAAGGAAGATTAGAGATATACTGGAGACAGAACATCCTTTTACACAAAGCACATATAAAGATTTATCTGTGTGTATATATATATATATATATATATATATATATATTGTTCAATTTAAATAAAGGTGTTTTTTTTTAGCAGAAATATACTGTTAGACACTATTGGCAGAACGACCAAGGACTCTCCCGTGTGAAATACATAATAAAAACGATCCTTTCCGTAACCCCTAAATCGAATTTGTCCATCAGAAAGTTTTTTCTGTGTGTGTGGTGTGAGGTCCGTGGCGAACAAAATGAATCCCAAAGTCAAAATCTTCATTAATTTTGGGTACCTCGATTATTTTATAAATACATGACAAAATGGATTTATAATATCATAATTAATTCCTGCATTGTTAATTATCAGTATGTCCTCCTACTAAGGTTTGTATTAAAAATTATTTCTAATTCACTTTTTTTTTTATCTGAAGCAGGCAAACTAAAAGGTAAAACCAAGCAGAGGCTCGCAGAAAATCAAGTTCTTGACGATGAAGAGTTTGATGTAGAAGAATGGAGAGGAACAGGTATATCTTATTATTTTACGTATATATATATATATATATATATATATATATATATATATATATATGTGTGTGTGTGTGTGTGTGTACATATAGCTGAATACCCGTGCTTCACCAAGGCCGATAAGTATTTTTTATATTGAGTTAAATAAGATATGATCAAAACTAACGCTACTACATAATTTTGTACAGCTTATTATTGCACGGACTTTAAAGTTACCCAGGAAACACCATGTGGAGGTAACCGTGCTTGTTTCCGTTGGAGAATAAAAAAATAAAATAAATAATACAACAACCGCTTAAAAAGTTAGGTAAACAGAGACAAATACACAGTGAAAAGCATAAAACTAACAAATTTGAAGTTTTAAGCACTTCGATGTCTCTTCGATTGACATCGCCCCACCGAACATTACAAAAGAATCTTATTGTAGAGAATTTAGTAACCTTTCGAATAGCCGCGTTCCACTTATTACGAGTTCCCAACCGTTTTCGAGATATTTTAGAAAATATACTCAGATCCGAAAACTTTGTATCACCATTCATACAATTTTTTTCCATATACTTCGTTTCTGAATACCCAAACAGAAAACTAGTTTTGAAAAGTATTTCTATCAATTTTTCTGGTAAATGGCTACAGAACTCGCTTAAGAAATGGTTTCATTCGTTTTCCTACGTTAAGGAATCTTTCGCACAAATTTCGCTCCAAAAACCATGTTCCAGTAAACGGATTCAACTGGTAAATGAACTTGACCTTTTAAATGAGAAGAAAGATTTTTGTACCAAATGTTATCAAAATCGAAAAATTTTTGAGCCGATGAGGACCTTCTTAATAATTCAAACCCCCCTAAAAGTACATGAACATTTGAATATAAAAAAAAAAATGTCTTAGCGAGTGTTTACACTCTAAACGTATTGTCCGTGCAAAATTTTAAATTTTTGTTTCAAGTGGTTCGGGATATTATTACCTTGGATGGGCCATCACCAAGGCGTAAACTCTATGAGGAACAAAATCATATTTTATTTCTATTAATTCAAGGACTGCCATCATAGTGGAAATTAACCTCAATTAAAAATAATACTATGAAATAGATAATGTACGGTAACAGCTGTTCTCTTATCGTCCTAGCAACGCATGCTACCTAGGCTTGGCTGCTCTAACCAACAAAAACTTTAAACCCCTCTAAAAGTACTTAAAAATTCGAATATCAAAAAATCCTTTCTTAGTGAGTGCCTACGTTATATAGGGAGTGTCCATGCAAAATTTCAAAATTTTCTGTCGAGCGGTTTGGGCTGGGGGATGATAGGTCAGTGAGTGAGTGAATGAGTGAGTGAGTGGTACTTGACAAATATTTAGTAGATATATATATATATATATATATATATATATATATATATATATATATATATATATATATATATACATGTATGTAATTATACATATACTAGCTCACCCGCCAAACGTGTTTTGCAATATAAATTATTATCTAGTCATTATTTTGGTAGTCAAATAAAAACTAACTAACTTATTGTAAGTGTTTGGGGATGTGGTCTATGGCTGAAACAGGAATAGAGCGCTGTGAACGTTAACGGCCTATAAAAACCCCAAATAATCATTTTTTAAATTCATTTTATTTTATTGTCCTGTTGGGTAATGTGCTTGTTTGTGGGTTATTTACATCAGAAGGTCCCAACAAAAATATTATTGCGTGTTCAAAAATCAAATTAACAAATAACGCAAAAACTATAATAAATAAAAAAAAAAAAAAATAAAAATTAGAACGCAAACAATAAATAATTAAATGTAAAATAAAAATAGATATGTACAAAAATTTACGTGAGTATTCAATCGCCCAAAAATTGAGAAGCCGTTCTTCCTGGAGGCTGCTCTGTTTTCTGAGGGTAGCTACCGCGAACAGTCCAGAGTATGGCCGATTAAATTGTGTCTGTTTTTATAGACGCATTCACGAGAGAACAATGAAGGTTATGGTGCAGTGTGTATATTTATTCAGAACAGCTGGTTGCTGGATACTGCACTCTTCGGCGAGTCCCTAGCAACAATGCTTTCTCTTAGGGTGAAAACATAGTGGAGCGGCGAGGGTAGAGGGTAGCCGAGAGGATAGCCAAGCGGGTAGCTGAGAGGGGTTTGACCCTCGCTACCCTCTACCCTCTCCGCTCCACTATGTTTTGGTAAGTGTAAATACATGCATTATTTTCAACCCTCTCGGCTACCCTCCTCCCTCCCTGCTCCACTATGTTTTGGCAAGTGTAAATGCATGCATTGTTTTCAACCCTCTCGGCTACCCTCTACCCTCGCCGCTCCACTATGTTTTGGCAAGTGTAAATGCATGCATTATTTTCAACCCTCTCGGCTTCCCTCTACCCTCGCCGCTCCACTATGTTTTGGTAAGTGTAAATACATGCATTATTTTCAACTATCTCGGCTACCCTCGCCGCTCCACTATGTTTTGGCAAGTGTAAATACATGCATTATTTTCAACTATCTCGGCTACCCTCGCCGCTCCACTATGTTTTGGCAAGTGTAAATACATGCATTATTTTCAACCCTATCGGCTACCCTCGCCGCTCCACTATGTTATGGCAAGTGTAAATACATGCATTATTTTCAACTATCTCGGCTACCCTCTCCGCTCCACTATGTTTTGGTAAGTGTAAATACATGCATTATTTTCAACCCTCTCGGCTACCCTCGCCGCTCCACTATGTTATGGCAAGTGTAAATACATGCATTATTTTCAACCCTCTCGGCTTCCCTCTACCCTCGCCGCTCCACTATGTTATGGCAAGTGTAAATACATGAATTATTTTCAACCCTCTCGGCTACCCTCTACCCTCGCCGCTCCACTATGTTTTCACCCTCAGACTCTTGCTGCTACAGTCCTAATATTTAATATTATATGTATATCACTAATTGTGACAATAAAAAAAAGTGAATCTCTTAGTGCAATGGAGTGTATAATATTTTTGGTTAGTCCATCTTTAGCCAACATAAACAAACTGGAAGGTTTTCCCACGCGAGAACAAGCCATGTATAATTGAACGTGTGAAAAACCTAGTGTACCCGAATCTTAGCCTCAAAGAAACATCGTTTGACCATGCGACTTATTTACTGGCATTGCGAATGCCAATCTAATTGCAAAATTAAACGCGTTTGAATTACATTAGCACATCTGTGGAAAAAATAATGACCGAAAACTGTTCTCATCCTTACCTCGTGCTGTTTACTGTGCGAGAAGTGACACCGGTAGACGCCTGCCGGGGATAACTAATTAAGTGATAATTTATCAGTTATCAACCACAAAGCGTTAAAAATTATTAAACTACTAATATAGCTATTACCACTTTCGCTGTGGGTGTTATTACGGAAGGACACTAGCGATCCTACCCGCTTACGAGTGTCCCTTCGGAAGGACACTAGCGATCCTACCCGCTTACAAGTGTCCCTTCGGAAGTATACTCCTCCATTACTTTTCCCTTTAGATTCAAAAGGCTAGTAAATGGAGGGGATTCACTTTTACAGCTCCAGGTAAAGACAGTTGCCTTCAGTATTGTTTGGGCTTTCCAACAGTGATTTCCGTTTTTAAATCGGCTGACTGAAAGATATTTTATGATTTTTTTATGAAAAAAAAAATGTCAACATGAAAAATTCAAACAAAAAATGTACTCGAAAATGTACTGGGGTGTTCCAAAACAATGACAGCCTCAGTGAATGTGTTAAAAATTAGGATCGGTGGTAGGAGGGTGAAAATTTTGGATTTCGAGAATTTTTTTAGTGCCTAGTCATAAAAAAAATAGTCCAAAATTAAAAAAAAAAAATCATTTTTGTGGTGGACCACCTTTACCACCTAGGGGCATGGAAAATAGTTTACTTCCTCTTCTCAGACCTACCAAATACAACAAATTTTATGATTTTTTTAAAGAAAAAGGAAGTGTAACAGATTGTGCAAAAACGATATCATCAAAACCGTTATATTTTTTTGATATTTGATCCCGGAGAGGAAATTGATTTATCTCCAGGACCCAACCAGACATATCCAGCAGACCAGGGCAGAACCAGTGCTTTTAACTGATTGGTTCCAGTATTTATACTGGCTGTAATCCTATTGGACGAGCACTGCTCACACTATTACCTCCGTTTCAGCCTTTCATCTCTGATGGAATTATAAAAGAACTGGGGAATGTGTAATCTTTTCCAAATTATCCTTTGATACAATGATCTTCCTGCAGGTTATTTCACGGAAGTAAGCGAAATTCTAGGTATGAATAATGACTTTTAGCGCGGTTCCTCCTTCCCTCCAAAGGGAGGAAACCCCTTTATGAGGTTGACCTCATGACCCAATTAGGAAGAATAGACAAGAAACTTTCGTGTTTCAGATCCCATAGGTCAATAATATAACGGCGGTTCAAATTTGTATATATATATATATATATATATATATATGTATATATATTTGTCTGTTATATATATGTGATGTATATATTTGTCTGTCAAAAATAATCCGATTTTGATAGTATTTGGTACAAAACTCTTTCGTCTAATTTGAAAGGTCGAGTTCGTTAACCAGCAGAATCCGTCCACCGGAAGATGGTTTTTAGAGCGAAATTCGCGCGAAAAAAATCGCAACGCTTACGTTTTCGAGTTTATATGCTTGCAGGTACTCGAGTTATAGGTTTCTTAACGTAGAAAAACGAATGAAATCATTTTTAAAGCCGTAACCGTTTTCGAGGAACATTGAAACACCTACTTATCCAAACTTATTTTCATTGGAGTTAAGGAAGTACTAGAAATAAAATATGTCATTAACAGGCATGAAAAGTTTTCGGATTTTCCTATATTTTCTAAAACATCTCGAAAAAGGTTGGAAAATCGTGGTAAGTGGAAGGTGACCATAAAAAAGCTTACTAAATTCCCTACAAAAAAGTTCTTGCAGTAATTTTCGAGGTGGCGATGTCAATCCGAGAAATGAGTGCTTAAAACTCGTTTGGCCTCTCTGTGTGCCGTCCAACACGACCAAATACGACAATGCGTTACCGTACAACCCGTCGTTACAAACGAGACCGTACTGCCTGCAGTACAACAATTGGACCAATTAAGTGTGAATCCAACTTGTTCACTCAACAAATAATGATATTCATACCCAGATTTTATCGTTTTACTCTCAAAATTCTAGATTTTTGGGCCTTATTATGAAATTATCAGAATTATAGTAGACCTTAACACGACTTAATTTAATATGCCTGAAGATGAACCAAACAGGTTCGAAAAGTCACGAATATAAGTTAATGTTTTAAACAATTTTGGGGAGCAACTCCTGCTAGTTATTTAAATAATCCATTGATCCTTCCCCAACCTCACCTTCAACATACAATATTTCCGCTTTATTTTATTTTTATTCCCATGTACTTATTTTTAATGTATTTTGTGTGTGTGTGTGTGTGTGTTTAACGGCGTATCAACAATTTGGCTATTAACGCCGGGCTATCTACAGGTTACCACCCTTTTATGCCAACGGCACGTGGTCGGTCACCCAACAGTTAGATAATGTTATCTATTTGGTGTTTATTATGTTCTATCTAGAGTTCGATTGCTTATGTTTGAAGGGTCATTGCATAAATGATATTTCATTTATTTAATTTAACAGGACGGGGGAAATATTTTTTTAATAAATACACCAAAAATTTCAAAGAAGAGGGGCTGCGTTTAATGTCCAATATCAAATGATATGTTCAATTTTCCAGAGTGTTAGCAACTTCCTCAAATTAATTTTCAGGTTTGATGGAATCGAACGGGATTAATTAAACTTTATCGCGGACATGTTTTGGAAACCAACAGGGAAAAAAAATAAAACGATGGAAGGGAAAAATAAACGACCAGTTATAACTTCGGATTCATTTGAAATGGGAATAATATTTTAAATCCTTTTCCCTTCTCATTAGAGCCTTCAGTTCACGTCCATTTCACATAAAATTTTCTAAATAGAAATTTAAAGTTAATATATGTATGATATCTCTGATATGCATATAATTTCAACGAAACTAAAATCAACGAATTTTTTCCAAGGAAATGTGACATTAATTGACAAAATATAAGGATATTTATTCCAAAATTTCCAGGAGTTATCACAAACACGTATAAATATATTAGGTTGTATTGATTTTTAACTTTTTTTTTTGTTTACAAATTCCAAGTTGAAAAAAAATTGCTGCAAGGTACCATAACTTACCACAACAAAGTTTGGATTTAAAACAAAAATGGCCTAAAGTTTACACAAAAAAGTCAATACCTACAAAAATATTAAAATAAACTAAAACAAATTTATTCTAAGTTAAAATTATACTATAAAGAAGCACAATTATACTATAAAGAAGCACAATTATACTATAAAGAAGCACAATTATACTATAAAGAAGCACAATTATGCTATAAAGAAGCACAATTATACTATAAAGAAGCACAAAAAACGATAGAAAAATTATTTTATATATTTATCACACCATTTAGGTCTCCCGCACAAGGCCCTTAGGCATTATGCGAATATTAATTCGAAAATTTTGTAGTGATTGGAGTGTATCATGGTTTTAACCTTAAATATAACTAGGCTTGGTTTGAATTTTTATAAAAAATAAAATAATAAAGAACAGGGGCTAATGGCCAAGAATTATGTCGATGCGCCGTAAAAAAAAAAAAAAAATAAATAAAGAACATTCCAATGCGTCAAGCGCCAACTTGAACAATTGGGTGGGGGAAGGCCAAACTGTCGCACCGCGGTGGCGCGCCACCTGTGAATCACCGTGCAGGCTTGTTAGTACTTATCTGCCGGCAAGCAGGAGCAGTTTTGTTTTGAGCGGAGTTGTCGGTGGCTACCACACTTAATATTTGGTTCCATCCAAAAAATATTATTCCAAGCGAAGGAAAAATAGCATTGAGTCTCCTGATCCAAACAATATCATAGTTTCAGTGTGAAATTAAGCTATTTTAAATATTTTGGTGTTTTTTATTCAGAAATTGAGAGTAAAGTTTCTACAGTAAACACTATATCTCTTCAGTTCGGTAGAAATAATAAATGCATAACAAGAATACTCAAGTCTGAAAACAAGACTACATCAATCTGTTTGTACTAAATCCTTGGAGTAATATACAGTAAGGTTCCGATTAACCGAGGAGGTCCGGTTAAACGAGATCCCGATTAACCGAGGTGTCAAGCGTGAGGGGGGGGGGGTGGCTATGTGTATATATATGAAGTTGAGCCGGAACTTCACGACGGGAACTTCATCCCGATTCTCAGAAGAAATACAATTCTCAATTTGAGAGTCTCAAATCGTAGGACGGAAGCAGGTGTTGTGCGCAAGAACCCTCTCGTTAATCGTAGGACGGAAGCAGGTGTTGTGCGCAAGAACCCTCTCGTTAATCGTAGGACGGAAGCAGGTGTTGTGCGCAAGAACCCTCTCGTTAATTTCTTTCCAAGAATCAGTTCCCTACACCTCCTGTTTGATACTTTTTCTAGTAGCGGGTCCTGGAATATTTTGTTTACATGTTCACTTCCCATTCTCACCTTTCCTTTATTCCCCTCTAACAAAACTCTCAGGCACAGTTTGGTCAAAATATGGATAACATCGTGAAGAAAAAAACTTAAACGAGTGGTTGAGTCGCTCGAAAACACCATTCCCCCAAAAATAAGCCATGAAGAGTGTTTCAATCTGCTTGACAGATCCCTTCTCTATTTAGAAAGCAGAAGCCATGTACCGCCAAATGAACTCGTGATTCTAAGAAAATGGAGGGATACAGCTGTTGCCGACAGAAAAAGTTCATTTAGGCAAGCCACAATTAAAGATTTCTTTTTTTAAAAATAATGTCACGGTTCCTGTTATTATTGTTATTACTAGATATTATTATTATTATTATGCATTATTATTATTAAATATAAGTTTTTTTAGCATATATGTAATTTTTATTCAAAAACAACCTCCATTTCCAATTGCTATTGGTATGGTTCCGATTAACCGATTATTTCGATTAACCGAGGTAACCTTGGCTCCCATCGACTCGGTTAATCGGAACCCTACTGTATAAATAAAATATAAATTTAGAGTATTTAGCAGATATGTTCGATTCAAGCAGAACCCGGGGTACATATATATATATATATATATATATATATATATATATGTATATGAGTCATATAATGGTATAGGGCACTACGTCCTTTTCCCATAAATAACGAAGATAATACATTGAAAAATAAAATCATGTCCGGTTTCATTAGAGGTATAAGACACCATGTGGAGGACTTGGTTTTCTTTGAATTACTTATCAATGCTAATAAAAATGTTAACCATTTAACTCATCTCCAAATTTTAATTGTTAAAAAAATTGGCCCTCCTTACGTGGTTTTATTTATTACATCAAACCGTTTGTACAAACTCCAGGATATAATAAACAAAATAAATAAAATAGAAGAACCCGGAATCGAAATGAAGGAAACGAAAACGTGCAAGTACCTTATTTTATTGTGTTCTTGGCCTATTCTGTAAGCTTGAAATTGAACTGTCCCTGACTCCTCTCCTTGACTAAGTGGGACAAATTAACAAAATACGCCTTTAGTCAACCCATGAACGTATATATATATATATATATATATATATATATATATATATACTCCTCGTCAAAAAAAACGCAACACCCTAAAATTTATTAATTTCACTGGGTTTTTACTGAAGCAGAGAATCATACCTTAGTGTCTCTTATAATACAAGTACATAGGAGTAATAAAAAGTGTATTTCAGAAACAAATTAAAAAAATTTAATTCCTTTAATTACAAACAAAAAATAAAAATTTATCTTAAAAATGAAAAAAACAAAATTTTAACTTTCTTAAAATTAAATTGACTATTCTTACACTAATAACCAGTGTTGCCACCTCTTGCTCGAACGACACCCTCCATACGTGTGGGCATGCTCCTGATCAAGTCCTGGACGGCCTCCTGAGGTAATCTTTCCCACTCTTCCAAAACGGCAGCCTCAAGCTCCCTGAGGTTGAATGGTGCTGGTTCCCTGGCTCCAACACTTCTTTTTAGTCTGTCCCATAAATGTTCTATGCAATTTAGGTCAGGACTCCGCGCTGGCCACGGCAATGTGTCGATATTGACTTCGTTTAGGTAGTCCCTAACAATACGGGCCACATGTGGCCTTGCATTATCATGCATAAGAAATGCATTTTCACCAATAAATGGCACATATGGCATGACATGGCCCTCCAAAATGTCTGCCACGTATCTTTGTGCAGTCAAAGGGACCCCGCGAATCGAAACTAACTCCGTGGGAGCTTCCCATGAGATGCCACCCCAGAACATCACGGAGCCTCCACCATAAGGCTCCCTTCCGACTATACAACATTGGCTGTATCGCTCACCTGGCCTCCTCCACACTCTTCTGCGTCCGTCAGGAGAGTTTTGCGCCACTCTGGTCTCATCGGTGAACAGGACCCGTCTGCAGTCATCGACAGTCCGATCTCGGTGCTCCTGGGCAAACCTAAGGCGGGCTCTTCGGTGCTCTCTGGAGAGAAGTGGTCCATCCATGGGCCTTCGTGCCCTCAGTCCACTATTTCACACTCGTCTCGTAACTGTTGATACCGAAACATGTAAGTTTCGGACACCAGCGACCAAGTTTCTTAAGTCGTTTGCTGTTATTAGCCGATTTCTGAGAGTCTGGAGCCGGATAAAACGGTCGTCTTCCGCTGATGTGACCCGTGGTCGGCCCGATCCAGGTCTTCTTGTGTATCCTCCTGTCTCTCTGAATCGGTTCAAGGCCCGTGCGACAGTTGAAAAGTGGACCCCAAGTCGATTAGCAATGTAACGTGTGCTACGGCCTTCTCGGTGCATCGTCACTGCCCTAATTGTGTCATCTCTATCTAACCGTGCCATAATTACTAACGAATTCTAAAATAATGCGTACTTGATGAAATTAACACTGATACTGAGCCCTAGTAATTTTTTTTTTGCATCGCTAAAAAAAAACAAAAAAAAAACAGATAATTACAACTCTCTCACACACACACACAAAGTATCTTCTAGGATGAGAATGACTTGGCATCGCTAAGTCGATAAGAATGACTATGGAATTAGTGCTGTTTATAAACAATAGGATTAAAGATAAAAAGAAGTGCTGGAATTCAAATGAAATTGTTGTTTTTCTCCTCCTATGTATTTGTCTGATTAGAAACATCAACATAATATTTTTTATTTCAATTAAAAACTTGTGTAATCAATAAATTTTAGGGTGTTGCGTATTTTTTTTTTTGACGAGGAGTGTATATTCCACTTTTTCTTGTTTCTTTTCCTGGCAGGGGGTCGATAAATTAGTACACTCTTGGTTCACATTTACTACTTTATTTCGCCCGGCATGTTTTGTGCCTTTTCACACCTCTTCAGTTCGTCCTCTCGCCATGTTGTCTAGCTTCAGTCAGGCTTAGTACTACACCCCGAAGAGGTGTGAAAAGGTACGAAACATGTCGGGCGAAACATACCAAATAAAGAAGTAAATGTGAACCAAGTGTGTACTGCTTTATCGACCCCCTGCCAGGAAAAGAAATAAGAAAAAGTGGAAAATATATATCGGGTCATCTTTCACAAGAATTAATATATATATATATATATATATATATATATATATATATATATATATATATATATATATATATATATACCGTCGGGATATTATTACCTTGGATGGACCATCGCCAGGGCTTCCAATCGGACCATTTTTGAGCTTGCTAGGGAGCGAACAGGCGATATAAATATATATATATTTTTTTTTTTTTTTATGGCGCATCCACATCCTGGCCATTAGCGCTGAAATTCAGGGTGCAGCGAAGAATTTTCTCATTTTCTCAACGAGCCGTGGGATGAGAAAATTCCTGCCCCCGGTGGGGATTGAACCCACCATCTCCCGCTTATGAATCCAAGGCGCTAGCCACTAGACCACGGGAGAACCCTATAAACATATACAAATATATACACACATATATATATATATATATATATATATATATATATATATACACACACACACAAATTTGAACCACCAATATTTTCGTGATCTAAAGGGTCTGAAACGAAAAAGTTTCTAGTCGGCACTTCCGGATTGCGTCGTGAGGTCAACCTCATAAGCGGGTTCTCCCTATGGAGGTAGGGAGGAACTCCGCTAAAAAAGAGACTAGCAGTATTTTTTACTACATTCCGAGACACAACTTTTTTATTTTATATATACATATATAATAAAAGTGTTATGTCTTAGAATGTGCTTTAATTGCTGCCTCTAAATGGAGCCTAGATATTTAGCCGGATAATCCCATCTGAAATGAAGCGGAATGTCTCCATTTGTAGCGAGCTGTCGAGCCGTAATCTGGCTCTGGGCTGAATAATATATAGGATGACAAAGACAGATCCTTCATGCTCCGTCGAAGCCGAGGAAGGAACACGGCTGGTGCATTAACTCCTCTTGCTGATGTTGGCTTAGTGACGTCACTCGGTGATCATAGTAATCTAATTTCATGATCAGGAAAGGCAATCAAGTTGATCATGGATAAAAAGGATGGTATGATGTCAGTCCCAAGAAATCATCAAGGTATTTTCTAAAACCGCATTTAATATTCCCGAGTATTCTTTGTACGAATGGTATGTTTTAGCGCGATTCCTCATTACCTTTGCGCGATCGGACGCCCCGACTAGAAAATTTCATGTTTTATAACTTATAGATCAAGAAAATACCGGTGCTTCAATTCTACTATATATTTGTCAAATAACACTCACTCACTGACTCACTGATCTATCAACGCCCAGCCCAAACCACCTGATGAACGTAGACACTTGCCAAGAAAGGATTTTTTGATATCCGAATTTTTACGTATTTTTAGAGGGGTTCAGAGTTGTACTTGGTTAGAGCATGCACGTCAAGGCAGCATGCGTTGCTAGGACGAAAACAGAACAGCTGTTACCGTACTGTATCTATTTCATAGTATAATTTTTAATTGAGGTTAATTTCAACTTTGATGGCAGACCTTGAATTACTAGAAATAAACTGTGATTTTGTCCCTCATAGGGTTTAAGCCCTGGCGATGGTCCATCCAAGGTAATAATATCCCGAACCACTTGACACAAAAATTTGAAATTTTTCACAGACAATCCGTTTAGAATGTAAACACTCGCTAAGAAAAGTTTTTTGATATTCAATTGTTTGAGTACTTTTAGGGGGGTTTGAATTATTAAGAAGTTCCTCATCGGCTCAAAAATGGTCCGATTTTTATGAAATTTAGTGCAAAAATCTTTCTTCTCTTTTAAAAGGTCAAGTTCATTAACCAGCTGAATCTGTTTACTTGAACATGGTTTTTTGAGCAAAATTTACGCGAATAAATCGGAACGCTTACATTTTCGAGTACATATGCTTGCAGGTACGCGTTATATAGGTTCCCTAACGTAGGTAAACGAACGAAACCAGCTTTAAAGCGATTTCTGGAACCGTTTACGCGAAAAATTGATACAAATACTTTTCCAAACGAATTTTCTTTTTGGGTATTTAGAAACGATGATTGGTTCACTTGACACTTGTACCAGGTATTTGACATTCATCTAATCTAAGATAATTAAACTTTGGTATCGTTTGGAGGTAAGGAGTACTATATGGAAAAAAAATGTATTAATGGCGATTTAAAGTTTTCGGATCTGAGTATATTTTCTAAAATATCTCGAAAACGGTTGAGAAATCGTAGTAAGTGGAAGGCGGCTATTCGAAAGGTTACTAAATTCTCTGCAAAAAAGATTCTGTTGTAATGTTCGGTGGGGCGTGTCAATCGAAGAGATAAGTGCTTAAAACTTCAAAGTTGTTAGTTTTATTCTTTTCAACGTGTATTTGTCTCTGTTTACCTAACTTCTTAAGTGGTTGTTGTTTAATATTTTTTAACTCACCAACCAAACCAAAGCATGGTTACCTACACATGGTGTTTTCTGGGTAACTTTAAAGCCCGTGCAATAATAAGCTGTACAAAAATTTGTAGTAGCGTTAATTTTGATCATACCTCATTTAACGCAATATAAAAACTACTTATCGGCCGTTGGTGAAGCACGGGTAGTCAGCTAGTTTATTATATATATATATATATATATATATATATATATATATATATATATATATATATATATATATATGGGGCGAGGTTCGCTCAGTTGTAAAGCACTGGACTAATAAGCTGGAGGACCTGAGTTCAAATCCCGAGCAAGCACTAAAGATTTTTTCTTCTAGTGTCTTAGTTCATGGGCTGAATTCGGCCTCCCTAACCGTCCCTAGGCCAACCCTGCCTTTCATTATTTATTAATGGGTACCTTGGTGCTAATGACTCAGCTAATGTGCAGTCGAAGCGGCAAGGGGAAATTCAGGCGGTCGGAGCACATTACTAACCACACTATCTCCCTAGTGTGCCTTATGGTAAGGACTTCATATAACAACAGAGCAAGTTTTCGTAATATAGTCAATAAATCAGGTAGACGATATTGCCTAATATTTATCTTAAGCCAACATTGTCACATAAGGCGAGCTTATCCTACTTTGGTTATCTTAAGCCAACATTGTCACATAAGGCGAGCTTAACTCGCCTGGTTTAAATATATTAAACTACAATATAATGCAAAGTGATTAATTTGTTGGCCTATTTTAATTTAATTATAGTTCCTTCTTTCCAAAATATATTCTAAATTACATTAATTCTAAATTTAGTTATAAATCGTTTGCTATTTACACAATCTCATCCACTTAGAAAACATACACACCATAAATCCATAAACACACCCGTGTACTAAATGTTTACTCTAATACCTTAAAATAAACTTTTATAACTCAAATGTTGATGTTTCTTACATGTTAGCGTTAAAGTTAAATCATATAAACAAGGGGGGGATCATATATAACAAGGGATTTAATTATATCAGGTTGTTCAATATCATGTATACTTAACATGT
Source organism: Gonocerus acuteangulatus (assembly GCA_946811695.1). Lineage (NCBI taxonomy): Eukaryota > Metazoa > Arthropoda > Insecta > Hemiptera > Coreidae > Gonocerus > Gonocerus acuteangulatus. Next base: position 12,674,909 of record OX328128.1, read on the forward strand.
TATCAATTTCTTCACACTTGCTCCTTTCCTAGTTAACAGTTAACTTAAGTAACCCTGTAAGAAGTACCGCGTTCTAGCTTATTTGAAGGCTGTATAGTGTAGTATTTCTTTAACACCTAGAAGAAATAATTTGTCAGGGTGTTATTTTATGGCTGTTTCTTCCGTTTAAAACTTGGGCGCCGTTACAATTAGGCAACTGTTCTCCATATCATACAAGGAACATATTTTTATACATTCAGAGAATTTATGTGTCTTTGAGAAGAACCTCTATCAGTATTTTAATATGCTATAACTAGGGAACGGTTTTTCATGTATTTACATATTTTTTTCTAATTCTCAAATCGAAATTTTTTTAAGGAATTCTGCACGTTTATTTTGTTAAAAATCCATATTTTTACATATTTTGCCATGAATACATATTTTTGCTACATATTTTGATATTCTTTTTATTTTGTAATTGAAAAAATAAAGAGGAAACCGAGAAATAATGCTATACCTATTGAGTCTAGATCACTGTGCCTTTTTTAATTGCAAGAAGCAAAGGTGGCTGGTAGCCATGCTTCCCCGGCGCTAATGGTCTAGGAGCAGATGCGTTTTAAAAAAAATATATAACAAACTATTGTTTAACAATTGTACTATTCCTTTAATATAATCTCTAAAACAAGTGATTAAGGGAAAGAATCATGCCGATATCATTTTCCAAACCCGAGATATAAAATAATAAATTTTCAACCTTTTTTTATTTTATTTCTTAGCTCCTAAGGCGCATTGGACAAACCGCTCGGACACGTGTCGACTATTTTTCGATGCAAAATCACCCGAGAAAAATGGACCTGATCGGTGACCCCACCACTCTATACTCCCCTAATGAGATCAGACCGGCGTCATTTCGCATTAGACAATTTTATTCGCATTTTGTTGCAAACAATGTTCTATATATTTTCAAATTCTGTTCTTTCCATTTATAATAACAGAGTTCGTGCTAGTTATCTATGATTTTCTTTTCAATATTTTATAGTATTTTTGGTATTTTTTACTACATATTTTCAATTTACATATTTCATTAAATATCGTTAAATATATATGTACATATTTTGAGTTTTATTTTACACGAACATCCGTTCCCTATGTATAACAATCTATTAAGCAACTTTCAATTTGTTTTTCGGGTCTTTTTTACTTTACCCACGCCAGTTCCTTTTTAGAATAACCTCATAATATTTTGTTACAATATTGTAACAGGTGTTGCAAGGCTACATAAAGTTTATACATGAAAGAGGTTATAGATTATAAGACACGTTGAAGTTGTGTTTATAATAATGAATTTGATTAAAGTGAGTTCGTGTTCAGATGAAGTTACGAAAACGAAGATATATTTCAGAGTATATTAAAATCAATAAAAGCCTATTTGCCTCCGGGATAATCAACCATTTGTATTTTCAATTTTTTTTTTTTTTTTTTTTTTTTTTTTTTTTTTTTTTTTTTTTTTTTTTTAACATTTGTTGAATAAATAATTTATTTGGTAAAAATGCAGTTTCACGCCCTCCAAACCGATTTCTTTCAAATTTTGCACAATAACGTATTTTTATGCACTAAACACGAATACGATAAAAAAAAAAAAAAAAAACGTCGGATTTAACTAGGAAAGAAGTTATTAAGCAATTGAGTTCACTGTTATGCAGGTTATGAGAGCTAATGTAAACAACTAAATTTGTGACGACATTAAGGCATAAATGGCGACTTTAAGGCATACATGCTATGCGTTTCCGCTCGCTACGCTCGCTCAAGAAGATAACAAAACCCCAGTCAATCCAACTCACTAAAATTAATAGAATATAATATTAAGCACTAAAGTTAGGAAGGTTATAAAACTAGGCGTCATCAGCGTATTTATAAACACGCGCATGCGCAGATATGTAACATTGGGAAACAGAGATCTCTCATTTGAAATGTTCAGAAACCATTTATTCGAAAATATTGTTAATTCACCTGTCGCTTAAGGACATACGTGCTATGCGTTTCCGCTCGCTACGCTCGCTCAAGAAGATAACGAAACCCCAGTCAATCCAACTCGCTATAATTAATAGCTCTCATAACCTGCATAACAGTGAACTTTAGTGCTTAATAACTTCTTTCCTAGTTAAATCCGACGGTTTTTTTTATCGTATTCGTGTTTAGTGCATCAAAATACGTTATTCTGCAAAATTTGAAAGAAATCGGTTTGGAGGGCGTGAAACTGCATTTTTACCATTTATTTAAACTAATTATTAGTTTAAACATCTGTTCTTCATAAATATTTACTTAATGATACGATAAATAACTGTTTTAGTAATAAAAGTAACTGGCGTGGGTAAAGTAAAAAAGACCCTGTTTTTCTATATTATAAATATTTTCTCTGACATTATATATTATTCTGTCTAATATATAGTGGTCTAGTAAATATATACAGGGAGTATCGCAAGTACATGTCAATACTTAAGGAAGTGAAACTAGACCAAGAATTTAGTTATATACTGCCAACCGACTGTTTATATCTGTTTTTGTACAATACATATACCGTTCTTAAGGGCATTTAGAACAAAAACTGTGTTTTTTGTAAGAAAACTTGAATTTTCTCCGCTTGATCACAACATTTTTCATTAATACCTTACTTCTTTGAAATTATTTGCTTTAAGGCTAATGTTCACACCCAGTTGTAGAAACTTTTACAATTTAAAAAGTAAGACTTACTTATGTCAATTTCGTATACAATAATTTTTATTTAATTATCATAAAATCACAAAAATAAACAAGATATTAGTTTTATTTATTAGTTGGTTTTTAACTCTACATTTCCAATCGCATAATAATATTTAGATACCGATCCTGCCATGTCAAACTATCGAATATGCAAATCAGAGCAAGCTAGGGAACGAACATATTCTATCAATTTAAGAGGTAGTATATGGAGAAATGGTTTTATTTGATACTTTTTTTTTAAGGCCTTAAATGATATTCTAAAGGGGTTAGAGTTGTGAAAATTTGCGACAAGCCGTATCGTCCACAATCCAAGAGCGAAGTCTCCGAAAAACGAGATTTTGCATATTTCATAGTCTGACATGGTAGGGACATGATCTCAGATCTGAGTATTGCACTGAAAAGATAATTACGATTTTTTTTGAAATTCTGCAACTTACAGAAGATTTTATGTTAGAGTGGTGATTCTCAAAAATTTGTCACTTACTGAACTTTTTTGTTAATATCAAATTTTTAAACAGTTATTGTAGTTTGAATTAGATACTTTTGAACATTGAAAATGCATTGCATAAAGAAAATTTAATGCTGATTTCAGAAAAGTAGGTAAGGTAACGTTGAAAAATGTGTTTCGTTTAGAGCCTTCTGCTCAAATTCAAGAACATAAATATGCTTTAGGTCCACCCGACAAACCTATGTAATGTACTGTATAACATAAAATCTTCTTTTTCGTACAAGGACACCGGGCCTGTTCGAACGCCACTACGCATGTGCGAACGCCATTGCGCAAGCGCAACACCACTGCGGAAGCGCGAACGCCAGCGGAAAATTTTTTATGACACCTTTTTGGAATGCCTAGGCCCACCCGACAAACCTATGTAAAGTGCTTTATAACGTACGGTCTTTTTCTTCGTACATTGCCACTGCGCATGCGCGAACGCCAGCGGACACTTTTTTGTAACGTTTTTTTTCAGTTAAGCCACCGCTAAAGCATATTTATGCTAAAATAATGAGTAAAAGCACCGTTTTCTCTAAATAACACTTAAAATGGCATATGTCTGAAAAAAAAAAACAGGTAGAAACATGCGATTAGCAACATTCAACAACACTTTTGGAGTTTTGTCGCGTCCTAGCGCATTGACACTTGCGATACCCCCTGTATATAATTAATTACTAAGCATTTTGATTTATTTATTATTGGACCAAATATAAAAATATATTTTGCAGATGAAGAAGAGTACACATTGCCCTCCCTAGGTCCTCCCGGTGAAGCTGCCGGCCAGGGATCTGTTGGCTGTCATCACTCGTCGTCCCTAATCCTGCTTCTACTAGCTTCCTTCTGTCTCATCAGCAGGTGATACTACTGGGATACGCTCCGACGACAGAAATACAACAAAGAGCTTCTATATAAAGAGTATACAACAAAAATAAATAACATTACGACAACCAATTAAGTATGCATATACAAAATAAAATAACTAATGCTATAACGTATCCCAATTACAACCGGAAAGAGTACTCATGAGTGTGAAATCAATAACAGGAACTAATATCCATATCAAAGGATTAGAGGCTAGAAATAGGCGCCCCGTAGCTATGAAGATGCTGTTTTGCTGTACAGTTATTGTATTTATTCTTCGCTTTATTTCCTTAAAAAAATAAATTAATTAAAAAATGAAGTTTCTTTCCGACAGAAGAGCCCTTGTGTTTTTTTTTTTTTTTTTTTTTTTTTTTTTTTTTTTTTTTTTTTTAAATATTTATCTTTTATGCTTTCTTATATCAGGCTCTTCTTATTTTATTGTTCCATTTTACTGCAAGTGTTAATATTATTTCATCTTTGTGGCTACCATATTACTGTGTATAATCCATTGTTTTTTTTTATAATTTTTTTTTTTTTTTTATAATATGGATTATTACAAAATATCACATTTTAAATTTCTAATAAACCAAATATTATTAAGCTACAAAATCTACCATAAAACATCATTGGCAATACTTATGGACACAACTAACTGACAATAAACTTCGGAACATACAAAATACAGTTGAGGAATGGCCATTCATTCTTCGCGGCAATAAACGAGAAGAAGTTGTCCTCGCTCGTTTACGGATTGGACATATTCGACTCACCTACGAATTTCTTATGACAAGACGTCACAAACCAATATGCTACATATGTCACACAGGACTAACGATTGAACATTTACTGACAGACTGCCAGAGAAGAAGCAATTACAACATACCGTATGATACGCAAGAACTCCTGAGCAATGATAGCCAGTACATCAACACTATACTGACTTAACTCAAGAATACAGGGCCATACAACCTTATTTGATGAACGTATGCAATATTGGCTTATAAGATATTATATTTCCATGGCTACCAAGCACTATTTATAGGTGAACCCTACGTCTAAACCATTACATAACCACAAACACTTCCAACACCAATAACCATGCTGATTTCCTAAAAAAGCTAAGTTCAGAGGATTCTGTTCTTTGTGTTCGTTATCGTCATTGAAGCGGGAAACAATAAATAAATAAATATTATTGTTTTATTTTTTATGTTTAAAGGCGTATCAACGTCTGGACTATTATCGTCGGGCTATCGATAGGTTGCCACCATTGTTTAATGCCGACAGCACGTGGTCGGTCACCCATTCAGGTACTGACCACGTCCGAAGATGCTTAATTTCGCTGATCTATGGAAACCGGTGCATTCAACGTGGCTATGGCCGTACGCACCAAATATTATTAATTTCTTTTTTTTTAATACTATTTTAAATAATTTGGTGGTCGCTTAAAAAATAGAAAATGTATTTGGAAAAATAACCACATATTTGTCTTTTTGAGGTGCTTAGAACTCCTACAGTAAAAATTTCTCAGTAACAAAAAATTATAAATTCTTAAAAAAAATAAAATAAAAATGCTAAATTAGACAATGAAAATGTATTTCATATTAATTTCAAAATGTGTTAAAAAAAAAAAAAAAAAAAAAAAAAAAAAAATTAGATATGAAACATTAAAATCTCTACCAAAGATAAACTACTTGTTTTTACATCCGAGAAAGTTATATGACGAAATTTAATTGGAATATTTCAGAAATCGGTATCGTAACGATGGCTCAAATGCTGATACTGTAGAGAATCGGTATCGTAACGATGGCTCAAATGCTGATACTGTAGAGAATCGGTATCGTAACGATGGCTCAAATGCTGATACTGTAGAGAATCGGTATCGTAAAGATGGCTCAAATGCTGATACTGTAGAGAATTTTGGTTATTGATCTCAGGGTACACTAGTGAAACATTAAGATCAGAATATCTGATTTTCCCCTTTGCGGATTCCTATAAATTCTGGGAGGGCCTAGTGACAAAAAAAAAAAAAAAAAAAAAAAAAAAAAAAAAAAAAAAAAAAAAAAAACATTTTAAGGTATCATATTTCATTGAGCGCACTTGAACTCAGGTGTTCATGAACATCAGTGCTCTACAAATTAGCAAAACATGTCACTTCCAACTCGAAATATCTATACTAAATTCTTTTTGATAAAAAAAAGATAAAAACATTTTTTTTTTGAGACGGAAGTTAATTATGAATAACATATAACCCGCTAACAAAATAAAACCAAACCACATTGCCCTCTAATGTATTCCTATTTTTATATCACCTATTTATGTAGCCACTTTACGCATTTAACAGTTTTTATGTGTGTCTGTGTAATTAATATATATATATATATATATATATATATATATATATATATATATATATACATACTCAATTCACTGAACAAGCATATTATAGACTATTTACTCAGCAAACAGTGCGACTTTGAACGTTTACGACATGATATTCATGACTTACAATGTATACGACACCCAAAACTATACAAACTAATGCCTTATAGGTCCCTCCCCCCAATGTTCATGTCCAATCAACCGTAACAGCTGGGACAGGGTGACTCAGGAACACTCAAGAAGAATTAGGAAGAAGCATCTGTTCCTAATGGTCTATTATAGTGATCTTTATCTGACATTTATCTCTGTTACACTTCAATTAAATACTTATAGAAAAGAGGCCGTGTTAGCGAAAAAAAAATGTTTAATGATATGTTGAGAAAAATTGAGCATTGTCAGTTGCATTAGAAGATCTTGTTGATCATGGCGATAGTAGAGTTCAATTTTCATTTTATGATTTTTATGGCCTTCTACGGAAACTGCACTTTTAAAACAACCAGTCAATAATTGAAAAAATGTATTCCAGTTATTTATTTTTTTTTTATTTATTTATTTTTTTTTTAACGGCGCATCTACATCTTGGCCATTAGCGCCGGGCTATCTACAGGTTGCCACCCTTTTCTAATGCCAACAGCACGTGGTCGGTCACCCATTCAAGGTACTGATCACGCCCGACGTTGCTTAACTTCAGTGATATACGGGAACCGGTGCACTCAACGTGGCTATGGCCGTTGGCTATTCCAGTTATTGACACATACTTTGTACCTATTAATGACACCCCCTGTCAAAAATTGGATCCCTTCATTATTTTTGGAAAAGTATAACACCGTCTTGTTGAACATTAAAAATCCAGTTAGTTAGGCACCAAAACAAAGATTTCATCCGAATTCCAATTATTGACAGTGTGTCAATAATTGGATTAAGTTGGTTTTTCTCTATCCTATTATTGACACCCTCAAAATAACGTTATTTATTCGTAATGAGCACTTAAAAAGGTTGCATTATATCTAAGAAAGACTATGAACTGTTTCAGAAGCAGTTCCGCTAAAAAAACAAGAAATGGGGACTGATAAATCTCTCACCTTCTAAGCAGAAACACTAGCAAATCAGCACATTCTCTGAAGTTCTCTAAAGCTAAAGGAAAAATCTTGACCTCAACTGTGGTGCTCTTTATATCCAACTTGTTTTTGACAGGAAACAAGTAGATAAGATTTCGAACCCATTGGTGCTAAGTTTAAATTTATAGGTGGCGCCAAACGCTTATTTTTTTAATTGAAAGTGCGAGTGTCAATAATTGGGGTATGTCAATAATAGGAGCAGTTACCCTAATTGAAAGGTCAGTTAAATTAAAAAAATTACATTGATATTTTTATTTCTGGCTATTTTTCCCATGTTATTGCTTTATCGTTTCTTAAAATGTTTGATTTATTAACGAACCAAAGCTGTGTATATTTCCGAGATCTTTGCACATTTTACTCTGATCCTAATAAAAAAACAAATAATTTGTGACCTGCCTTCTTGACAAAAAACGGTCTCCTTAGACATTAATCAGTTATACAAATGTTTGCACTGTGTTCAAGTCTGAAACAGAACCTGACAGCATAACTTCGTTTGAAATTTATGTTTAAAAAATACCATTCTCATAAAGAAGGTCGTTATAGACAGCGCATCAACTCTATCTGATTTTTGGTCCTATCCATCCCCAGGTTTCACGCTAATAATGTAGCCACATCGTACAGAGTGTCAGAAAAATAATGGTCATCTTATAGCCAGATGATTCTCCAATGAGAGAACGGAAAGAATAATCCCATATTGACCACCAGAAAATTGACCTTGAAATGTTATTTTGATATCAAATTTTTTTATTGCATATTTTTAGTCTACAAGTCAAGAGGAAGACAAAATTCTTCGACAACATAGGTCGGAAATGATTCCTTATGGTAAATATTACTGTATAAAAACAAATTAAATAAGAATATGACATGAAAAATAATAGTAATATTTCCTGACTTATACATTCCATATATATATATATATATATATATATATATATATTTATTTTATTTTTTTTTTTTTTTACGGCGCATCGACATAATTCTTGGCCATTAGCGCCGAGATCCAGGGTGCAACCAGGAACATTCCATAAATGTATTTATTATAATAATAAAGCAATGCATTTTAATATGGCAGCCACGAAGAGATTTATGATGATATAAATATTATTTTCTCTAGTTTATATTTGAGTGTTTATACTTGTTTCTTAGTGTGTATATGATAAACTGAGTGAGTGTGTATAATTAAATAGCTCCTGATATTTTATAAAATATACAGGCATTTCTGCCTAACCCTGTGTGTATATATTCTATTTGCAACCAAAGAAACCCCTAATATTGAGTGAGATTTACAAGAGGAGGTTTTGCTCTATTTGATGACGTGGTTAATTTGATATGATTATATAATTGCATTATATATATATATATATATATATATATATATATATATATATATATATATGTACGTAAAGAAGCCATAGTGTGAGAAAATATACTTTGAGGTCGATTAGAATATTGTGGGCGACAAGAGTAAGTGGATTTCTGACGTTTCACCGTTGCGTTCTAGTCTATGGAGTCAAAATATTTCGAGTTTTTTTTTTTTTATATATATATATATAAGTAAAATCTTTAATATTGAATTTTGGTATGTATCGTGAAATGTATAAATTAAGACATTATCTGTCAGTTTTGTTTGAGATGACAATGAGTGAATTCTAATAACTTGTAAATTATGCTATTAGCTAATGACGCGCAGCATCATCATCCCCCCAATCAATAATAATAATAACTTCTGGAATTTTATCCACAGATTAGGAATGAATTTGTGTATTCAAAATTATCATTAGTATTCCTTGAAAAACACTTTATTTTCTCTTGAAATCATTTTTTCGTCATTATAAGACTCTTAATTTCTTTTTTTCTTTTTTTTTTAATGCTTACTTCCCAAATTTTGGACAACCCATATATAAGTTTGAGTTTTACATGTTTACCCCATTTACTTAATTTTCAGTAGCAAACTTCCTCAATTGTAAATTTCTTACTCAAGGGCAATTGTACATATAAATGTAAATTATTGTGATATATTGATTTACCAGGTTTCAATGCTTTTATTTCATATACTGCTATTTTTGTATGTGACTTATTGGAATAAAATATAGATAAAACTCTTAAAAAAAATATTGAAAAGCGCTTCTGTTTGTAGAATAATCTCAAATAAAACTATTGTATAGAATGGGATTATTTTAAATATAACTTTATATGAATAAATATCTTTATATTTAGCTTGAAGTTGCAGTGGAAACATAAATTTATTACATAAAGCGTCTTGAAAAAAAAAAACGCTACCGTTGCCAGCAACTATATATATATGATACAATACATTAATTAGGGGAAGTATGTAAGACCTAAAAATGTAAATAAATATATATGTTTATATAGATATTGCTTAGTGATTTTAATTATTGGAGTAATGGCTGTATGAAATATTTATTAGGCTTGAAAGTTTTAGTGTCACGTTGCCAATGTAAAGCAGCTTAAATAAAATTAATATGTTGGGTTACTTGTTTTTTCGAATCCCTAAAACATCCTTTTTTTTTTAAATATTATTATAATTTTGTTTATTTATGGTGTTATAATAGTAGAGATAATGCTCAGGTAAGGTCCCTTGTTGCCGGAAACAAGATGAATTCTGTGCTTTTATTCAAAGCTTGATATGGCTTTTGGATTTTTGTAAGCAAGTCAACTGGTTACAGAATCACTGCCTCCAAGAAACAGCAACAATCCATTTATTTATCTGATTCGAAGCCTGATGAAACTGCTGAAGGAGTCGGGTCTGTATCTCTATGGATTGGATACCAGGACACAGTGGGAACTGCAGAAGAAAATTATGAATCTTTTGAAACATTAGAAACCGACATTGAGAATGTCAGTAAAAAAACTTAAATTACCTCATTTTATGTAATTATAATTAAATTACACATTTCTCAAATTCTCATTATAAGTGTAATTTCAAAAATGAACTTCAAAATACTTTCTTTTTTCTTTTTATTAACTAGAATAGACTACCTAGATTGTGCTACGACAGGCTATATGTATTACACAGAGTTATAAATTGCGTTTTAACTGGGTAACTCAACTTAAGGATATACTCATTGACCTAAACTATTATGATATTTGGTTAAACCAGGACCCCCACGTAATTAAAGCAAACATAACAGGTATCATAGTAGCTTACAGGGTAAAGTTGATAGGCCAGGATATAAATAAAAAAAATCAGTCCAATTACAGCCCTTTTTATAATAGAATACCCATAAAACCAGGTACTGCCCAGGAATTTCTCACTATTAATCTGCCATTTTCCATATGTAAAACAATTTTCCAATTAAGAACCTGCAATAAATACTCAATAAAATTCAACATCAAAAATTTAACATAAGCAATAGACCCGCAAAAGAAATGTTCTGTTTGTAGTTTAAATGTTCTAGAGAACATTAATCATTTAATTCTTCATTGCCCTGCTTATGATCCGATAAGAGCTAAAAATCTTACCGTTCTTACTCATGATGATCCAGAAATTAATTTCCTCAACGCACTCAATAGCAATTATAAATATAAACTCCTAGGAATATCTAGATATATTAAGGAAGTTCTAAAAATTTCTAAAATTTTTTTTTTTTATTCTTTGCTTTTTTATTTATTTATTTATTTTTGTTCTTTTAATATTTCACGTTTCAGTTAATTTACATTTGACTTATGTTATAATATTATGACTATATTTATTTTAATCATAAGTGGAAGGATTTTGTTTATGTAATATTAGTAATATTATTTATTTCTCATATGCAGATATTGTTATTTTGCAACTCATTTGCCTATTATAGTTTGCTCATATTAGTAAAATAGTTCAAATATATGTTATAACAGTTAAACAGTTATAAAAGTTAAAATTTAAAATGACTAACAATAGGACTAACTAAAAACTAAATAAATATGTAAGCCAACTCCTTTGCTAAGGAGAAATCCTGTATAGCAAACTTCAAAATACTTATTCGCAAACTTTGTTCCCTACACGTTTCACACCCTTGTGGTGCCTCTTCCTGAGATTTTTTTATAAATATTAAAACTTACATCCTCCTTTTTACATAGGCTGGTCTAAAACTAAAATAATTCAATATCGAAAGTAGTCTGTTGATTATAATCAATATGTCAGTTGTTTAAAAAAAATATTTCTAGATAAAAAAATAAAATAAAAGAAAAACTAACAATAAAAATGGTCAATATAATAATAAGAAAATAATGCAGCGTTCTGAGCCCAAACACTTCACCCGCTAGACCAGAGCACTCGATGGAGTTATTGACGTGGTGCAGTGAAATATAGCAATCACAGACATACCCACACCCCAAATTAAAATATAAACGAGTAAAATACATAAATAAATGTTATATATATATATATATATATATATATATATATATATATATATATATATATATATATACGGCCAAAAGTTTAAGGCAGCTTGCTGTCCTGATAGAAGTGCTGAGAAGCATTACCTTGCGGGTATTAAAGGTCTCCTGCATCATCTTCAGTCGATGGAGGACACTCCTCGCTGGGGCGGGGTTTTTTTTTTTTTTTTTTCTTTTTTTTAATTTATTTATGTATTTTACTAGTTTATATTTTAATTTGGGGTGTGGGTATGTCTGTGGTTGTTATATTTGACTTCACCACGTCAATACCTCCATCGAGTGCTCTAGTCTAGCGGGTGAAGTGTTTGGGCTCAGAACGCTGCATTATTTTCTTATTATTATATTGAACATTTTTGTTGTTAGTTTTTCTTTTATTTTATTTTTTTTATATATTTTCTTTTATTATTAGTTTGTTTCCCTACTTCTAACTACCTATAAGTGTACATAGAAGCCTATAAAGGCAGAACCGTCAAAATATATGCTTTTTTTTCGCGCAAATATTTCCCAAAATATAGTGTTCTACTTGGCAGATTCGGCTGGTTAACAAACTTAACCTATCAATTCAGAAACCTGTCAAGTATATTTTCTAGCCTGCTGGAGAGCAAACTAGCAAAGATGTATATACATACACACTTATATATATATATATATATATATATATATATATATATATATATACAAATTTTAACCACCGTTATTTTTAAGACCCATGGGTTCTGAAACGTGTAAGTCGGCACTTCTGGATTGTCTCATGAGGTTGACGTCATAGTTGGGTTTTCTCTATAGGGAGTAAGGTTATTTATTTATTTATTCATAAATGAAATGTATTAATCTCTAAATAATTGCCTATTTTAATCAATGACGAATTTATTCGTACTTCTTATATTAGTAACTACGAATATAAATAAATTCGTATTCATAAGTGTGAATACGAATTTCTTTTTATTCACACATATTAAATATAAAAACACAAATAAAATTTTATTCGCTAATTTTCCTGCGAATACAAATAAATTCACAGTAAAAATTGTAAATAATCACAAAACATGTGAAAATTTACAAAAAATCGAGTGATTAAAAAAAAAACACATTAAAATATACGAAGAAAAATGTATATATATATATATATATATATATATATATAGGGTTCTGAAACGTGTGCGTCGGCACTTCTCGATTGTCTCATGAGGTTGACGTCATAGTTGGGTTTTCTCTATAGGGAGTAAGGTTATTTATTTATTTATTCATAAGTGAAATGTATTAATCTCTAAATAATCGCCCGTTTCAATCATTGACTTTTTGCAATATTTCATATCGTCGATACAAATGCAAAGTATCGAATGTGAAAATCACAACTTTCCAGAGTGAAAAAACTTTTATTTATTACTTTGCTTTTGGAAAGTCAAATAGTCGGCAGATTCGACTTTATGCCCGTGGTTAGTTCCCCATTCACTGAGTGAACATAGATTCGAGAGTTTGCTGCACATCAGTCCAACAGCAATATGTATAGATTGAAAATGAAAAATGTTTCACATTCGATACTTTGCATTTGTATCGACGATATCGCTTATTCATCAGGAGCAATCAATTATTCAAATTTTTAAAGAATATTTATAACAATGGGGGGCGAGGTTAGCTCAGTGGTAGAGCACTGGACTAATAAGCTGGAGGCCTGAGTTCAAATCCCGAGCAAGCACTAAAGATTTTTTCTTCTAGTGTCTTCGTTCATGGGTTGAATTCGGCCTCCCTGACCGTCCCTAGGCTAACCCAGCCTTTAATTAATTTAATAATGGGTACCTTGGTTGGTGCTAATGACTCTAGCAGTCGAAGCAGCCAAGGGGAAAATCAGGCGGCCGGAGCATAGTACTGACCACACTATCTCCCTAGTGTGCCGTATGGTCATGAAACAGATACCTCTATAGTATCTGCCCCTCAGGGCCCTCGTGGCCTGTTACGGGACTGATTTTTTTTTTTTTTTTTTTTTTTTTTTTTTTTTTTTTTTTTTTTTTTTTTTTTTTTATAACTATGTGAATTAAGTGAATTAGTAAATCCATATCTTAATAATATATTTAAATATTAAAGTAAATGTACAACATTTGTTTGTGGTATGTTGTACAAAAGAGATAGGAGTGAGGTTACAAGTAACGATGTGGTTACCAGATTGGTTGTGGTGTAGGTAGTGCTTCTACGACAAATAATGGTTTCTACTAACTACACTCTACAAGTCTATCCAATTCCAACCAGGCTCGCTCCAATTTCAGATACTCAAATTGGCTCTTTTATTGGTTGACTTAGGTGAATTTTATTGTGTAGTTAGGGGATTTTTAAATATTGCAAGTCACATATATGATAACGTCTGTCAAAAGAAGGTGGATAGAGTACAGTACATGAATAATTTTCTTTAATGTATTTTTTTTTTTTTTTCTTACGGCGCATCTACTTCCAGGTCATTAGCGCCGACATCCAGGGTGCAGCGAGGAATTTTCCCAACGAGCCATGAGATGAGAAAATTCCTACCGGAGGTGGGGATCGAACCCACCATCTCCCGCTTATGAATCCAATGCGCTAACCATTAGACCACGGGAGACCCCTTTTCTTTAATGTAAAACGATAATCAGTCCCAAGGGTGGTAACCTATAGATAGCCCGGCGCTAATAGCCAAATAGTTGATGCGCCGTTAAGAATAAAAATAAATAAATAATCAGTCCCGAAACAGGCCAATGGCCACAGAGGGGCAGATGCTGTAAACGTATATGATTCATTACCATATTGCACACTAGGGAGATAGCATGGTCAGTACTATACTCCGGCCACCTAATTTTCTCCTTAAAAGGCACCCATTAAGTAAAGGCAGGGTGGGCTTAGGGACGTACAGGGTGCCACAAAAATAATGGTTATCCGTTGGCAAGATGATTTTCCAAAATATGATTTAGGGTCCTCCAATGATTGAGAGGCTCATGTTTAAATATACTTAAAACTTTTTATGCTAGTAGATGCTTTTTTTAAAAATTCAAGCAAGGTATTTTTGAAGGGGGTGTTAGTTGAACATGTAAAGAATATATATATATATATATATATGTATATATATATATATATATATATATATATATATATATATATATATATATATCAAAATTGGCCACCATTTGTCAATTGGTATTGAATGACCCATGTACAAGCGGTAACCTTAATTTTGACCATAAAGAGTCAGTTCTGACCTATGGTGCCGTTGACCTTTTTCTTCCTCATGAATTTTAGGGTCGAAATATGCAATGAAAAGAATTGACCTTGAAGAACATTTCAAGGTCAATTTTGCGGGGTCAATGTGGGGGTTATTTTTTCCGATCTCGCATTGGAGAATCATTTGGCCACAGGATGACCATTATTTTTGTGACACCCTGTACAGTGGTGCCAAACGCCCGATTTTGGGGGAAAAAACCTTTAGATAGGTACTTGAATCGTTCTGACTTCGGGGTCATTTTTTTTTTTTTTTTTTTTTTTTTAAGGTAAGAGTTGAAAATTTAGCGAGAAATTTTTCATTCTTTGAGTGAGACCTCTTGAGCCATCTAGGACTTCGTTCTAGGAAGAAACGGATGAAACAAAACGAATAACTCTTCTTCTTGGTAGTAATTTTCAACGAATGAGATGATATTGCAATTAGGCACAACAACTACATCAATAAATATTCCAGAACATTTACACAGTACAAGAAAATAAAGATTTTTTTTTTATTTATTTTGACTCTTCGCAGCTATGGCGATAAGAGCTTTAAATCTGATAACGTTTTTACATTGATAGATATTATTTTACATAGTTTTACATAAATGACGGTAAATATAATTTTACATACATAGTGATGGCGTTTTAAATCTGATATTGTTTAGGGTTGCCACCCTAAAGATGCTTTTCTTCTTTTCAACTCTGCCAACAGTGGCGCCGCCTACCTCACCGGGGCGAACTACCCCCGGTCAAGTCGGGACAGACGAAGTCCACCCCGCTTTAAGACAGCGTGTACAGTCAAGAATCCATCTCGCTACACAGCGTGAAAAGTAATTTTGTTCTTTTTCACCGGCTTTAATACACCATGGCCGAGTAGTCACCTAAAACCACCGGGCAGCGGAGGAGCGAAGACATGCAGCTGACCATAAATGAAGAAACAGGGAGAGATGCACCCCTTCTATCCAACCAGGCACCATCAACAGGTACCTATTTAATGTAACTTCATGGATCCCCAGCAGCCCATCTTCATCACCACTTCATCAGCTCACCATCATTTCAACATCATCAATCCCACAACTTTCAAAATTTCATTAATACATTAACCACCACTTGTTTCTGATTTTGGCAATTTCCCCCCACTCTTCATTGTGCTCAATAAATATAAATTATCAACTCATTATTCATACAGTCCACTTATTTCTCCAGCCCCACAAAAATATTACTTCCACATCATACCATATAAAAAATGGTGGTGTGGCAATCTTTTTACAGATATAGTTTTACAGAGGGTTAAAATTCATATTTGTAATATGAATTTTAAGTATTACAAGTATATTTTGTACCGAGTCGAATGACACCACGGCAAATTCAAAAAAATAATTATTTTGGAGGATAAACGTGTTTTATATTACGAAAACCGTGAAAAACAGGAAGTATTAAATTTAAAAAAGTCATATTTTACTCAATTTGCAGAGATATGTAAATTTCAAAATGCATTTTCTAGTGTTTAGTTCAATAAATTAACACCCAATGTAATACTGTTAACTTTTCTTTACGTATTCCACTTTATTAGAATTTTCGCTTATAAAGGATGAATTTTGACAGCTTAAAACGAGCTATTAGGTGGATCTCACTGTTAATGTTAAGTTACTTGCTATCACCAACTGTTCAACAACTATCTGCAGAAAATAATCATGGTAAACTCGTTTTTCGTGAAATAATTCATTTTATTAAGGGGGGGGGGGTTACTTAGTATCAATATAGATATATACAAAACCTAAATGCACCAATTTCACGGTACATTTTTGCAAAAAAGAAAGTTGTTTTAAAAGATAAATATTTACATGAGGCTTCCTGGGTAGTACAATTTTTTTAGGAATAAAATAAGTGATATAAAATATTGTTCTACTTTTTACAAAAAACTGTGAGATTTTCACTCGGTGAGAAAACGGTCTACAAAAAGGTGTTTTGTGGTAGAACTATAAATAAAATGGAAAAACAATATTAGAGCAACAACTATTTAGGTAAAAAAAAATGTTAGTTCAAACGGGATTGAACAACTTCGCTTTTGGAATTTTTTTCCCTCTCGGCACATTCAGACGGTCAGAGAGGCCGAAAACACTAGAAGATAAAAATCTTTAGGGCTTGCTCGGGATTTGAACTCAGGTTCTCCAGCATATTAGTCTAGTGCTCTACCACTGATCTAACATCGTCCCCAATTTGCTTTAATAGCTTGCATAAGTAACAAAAAAAAAAAATAAGATGTATAGCTAGGCTCTATTGTACTATTTTTGGACAGCTGATTTTTGAAAAGCGTCCACATGTACGTAAAGTGTCCCCCAAAAGCGATCGGATAAACGAATGTATTTGTATTTTGTTCAAATTTCTTAATATATTTGTGGCTAACCATTTGAGTGTCATTCATAAAGTGAATGCAACGAAATATGTAAGGCAAGACAAGAGTAAAGTAATACATAAGAAAAATAAGTAATATTTTTTTACATATGCCATATATATCCAAAAAATGAATACACGTAATTAATAGGTCAGAAATGCATAGAATGACATGAAGTATGAAAATTGGCTCAAATATAATCAAGCAACGTATATTAATTAGCCAAAAAAAAAATAATCAAAATATGAATAAACAAGGTCACAAAATTAATCGGAATTATTAACAAAATTTACAAAAAGCGTTAAGATAAGTAGTTATGTCAATCTTGAGCACGTAGTGAGCTGTTCTTCATGAATAACCGCTTGAAGCCTTCAATTTCAACTTAAACAACTTTAGCGTTAAATCCTATTTTGTGGATATTTACAGCTCACGTTTTAATCTTTAGATGAGATCTAAACATCCCAGGTATGTAAGGTTGTGTTTATAAAATAGCATGTAAGAAAAAAAAAAATAAATAAATAAAAATAAATAAATAAAGTGCATGTAAATAGTAGACAATAATATGTATATAGTAGTATGTAAGGTTGTGTATAAAAAAAAAAAAAAAAAAAAAAAAAAAAAAAAAAAAAAAAAAAAAAAGAATTAAAAATGAAAAAATAAAAAAATAAATAAATAAATAAATAAAAAAAAAATAAAAGAAAATAAAGTGCATGTAAATAGTAGACAACAATATGTATATAGTAGTATGTAAGGTTGTGTATAAAAAAAAAAAAAAATAAAAAAAAAAAATAAAAATGAAAAAAAAATAAAATAAAAAATAAATAAATAAAAAAAAAAGAAAGAAAATAAAGTGCATGTAAATAGTAGACAATAATATGTATATAGTAGTATGTAAGGTTGTGTATAGAATAGCATAAATGAAATTTAAAATGGAATAATAATGATATAATAAATAGTTAAATAGTAAATAATAAATAAACGTAAAACAATCCATCATCACAACATTTTTTTCTCATAGTACAACACAAATTATACTAAACACTAAATATAATCTAAAGAAAAAAAAAAAAGTCGGGCAATGAGAACCACAAAGTTGTTTGCCCTGAAACCCAAAATCCAATCCAATCCAAACATCCCAGATTTCAGAAAAACTTCTTCATTTCATAAGCTTAGCACATTCCTGTAATTATTTCATAAGAATTCCCTATATTTCTTAGACACATACATATTTAAAAAATTACTGTCTCCTGATTTTGAAGTTTATTGGCAAAAAATTGAAGATGCCAGAGTATCGCCCGATTCGATAAACATAATTTTGAGAAAACGACTCTAAAGTTTAATGTTCTCAAATGTTCATTTTTTTCCTATTTAATACTTTCATACTTTCTTGTAATAAAGATAAAAAAAAATTGTTCTTAATTTTAAAATGTATTAAAGGGGGACCAAAAACAAATTTAAAACTAAAAAGGGACCAATCAATGCTTGCTCAAAATATTATCCTGAAATCACCATCGCGTGCACTCGGCATCGGGACTACAGTCTATAAAAATCGTATTTTTGGCCCATTTAAAATATTTTTCTTCACATAAACAATCTTGGATTAAATTTCTGATTAGTCAAGTAACAATTCTAGCTCATAAAAAAGTGTTAAAAAAAAAAAAAAAAAAGTTACAATGTGCCTATTATTACTCATAAGGGTTAAGAATTGAGATTCAAATAACCTAAATATCTCTATAATGTCTAGGACCGTGTAAATCTAGGAGTATAATATCCATATTTTATTTAAAAAGTTTCATCTCGACAAGTGTCCTGTAAACTAGCTGCTCGCCAATCGTTTAATCGCCTTGAGCATACCTAACTACAATTACTTTATAGTTTTGCGGATTGCCTATCGACATCCCCGTGAAATTAGCTTGGATCATAAACTGGTTCCTTAAATGTCAATAGTCTTTTAAATATGACAACCAGGGGGCGTAGCTCAGATGGTAGAGCGCTCGCTTAGCATGCGAGAGGTACCGGGATCGATGCCCGGCGCCTCCAAAAATTTTAAATATATATTTATTTATTTTTTGAAAAGAAACTCATATGCAAGCAAAACTATCTATTATGAGGGGTATTATGATTTAAGATTTTTTTTTTTTTTTTTGAGACTTCCTCTACTTCTGGAACAGTTCCTCCAGAAATTAAAAAGAATAAAATTAAAATTTCAGTACATAAAATTTCAATTTTCTTAAAATTATGTTTTTCTAATAGGGCGATATGCAAGCGCTTTCAATTTTCACCCGATCATCTACAAATATTAACTGTAGCTTCTTAATGATATTTCATACTAAAGTACTTAGGAATTACTTTTCTCTCATTCTTTCATTCGTTGAATTATTACGACTTTATGGCCGATTGTCGTTGGATTTTTAATAGAAACTAATGATTTATTCACCATTTTCGAAAACAATTAACATTTCTTAAAACTCCTAAGTAAATTTTAACTTTGATACATGAGACTACATACGAAGATCTAACCTCACATTGCAGAAAAAATATACTAATGCAGTGGCAGACAGAATGGAACAACATAAACGACAATAAACTGCGACAAATTAAACATACAGTCCAAGAATGGCCATCCAGTAATAGAAATAATCGGAGAGAAGATGTAGTTTTAACCCGACTCCGAATTGGCCATTCTCTACTTACTCACGGACACCTAATGACCAAAAGAGACGTACCGATATGTAAACAGTGTAACGAACCAACTGACCATAAGACATTTACTTACATACTGCAGAGGACAAGAACATATACACATACCTACTGACCTTACAGTACTTCTGACTGATGGTAGCCATTACTTGGAAACAATATTTAAACACTTACATAACACTGGTACATATCACAAGATTTAACTAAAATACGTTTTTATTGTTTTGTAAATTATTATTTCTTTCTCTATTTATTTATTATTTTGTAACGTTTTATTTTTATCTAAATTTATTCACCTTATACTTTTTCAAAATTGCATTAATGATTATTATAATTTATTATTTATTTAGTTATTATATTTACTAAAACTCTCGACGTTTAAAAGCTGACGTTTCCATACATATCTTCATATTTGCGAATCGCCATCGCTGCGGTCAAGCAACATAAATAACAATAATTTGCTAATCGTCTCCGTTACGATCAAGCAATAAATAAATAAATACAACATAACAATAAAAATTTTAACTTTCTTTTACAAAAAAATTTTAATTTTTCTTCTAGATTACAAATTACTGCCTGCAAACTATCGCCCAGGAAAAAAGGGTTTCCGTTTGTCGCCACTTTAATTTCGAAGAATTAAAACTTTTTTTTTTTGGGATGCTTTGTCGTTCCGTATAAAATTTATGACTAGAGCCCGGAAGTTAGGCATTTATTTTTGGTTAAAATAGGCAGGCAAAAAGGCACTTAAAATACTGAAAATAGGCAGTATTGTAATTAAAATAGGCATTTATTAGTAGTGAAGGTAAAGAGGAATCTCACTCATTATTAATGAAAATATGTATTTTAAATACTCATTCATTTCTTTATTATCAATTTATCACAGAATTAGTGTACTTATTCTTACTTTCCCTTCTTACAAGCAACAACAAGATGTTTTTTCAAAGTATCAAATGTCATAGACCTTCTCAGAAAAAATGTTTTTCATCATGGAAACCTTCCTCTGCATTATCTTATAATTTCTAAATCCGGAATACCAATTAATTACACCATTGTCACAGGAAAATGGGTGTGAGGATGGAGACGTACTTCTCTCATCCTCTCTCTTTCCTGCTATTCATTATGCTTGTGCATTCCTTCTTCTAAGGAAGGTTCTGTTATTTACAGAGGCTCAATCTACGGGTTGGGAAAATAAGCTTGTGAATAGATATTTGTGACGGCAATATGTAATTTAATTTGTGCAATATTTTTTGTCTTCAATAAATGGAAATTCATTATGTGCTTTTTAAAATGTTTAAATCGCAGAAAAAATGTCACAACGACCAAAAAAGGCAAAAAAAGGCTTTAAATCTTAAAATAGGAAACGGAAGCCAAAATAGGCAAAATATAAATTGTCTCTACACTTCCTAAATACACGTAAACATATTTATATTATATATTTATTTTATATTTATCCATTCAGATGAAAAAGGAATTTTGCGTAACTTCCGGGCTCTCTATATGACATAACAAATTGACAAATATTGATTAATTGTTACCCATAAATGACTTCGATTTTATCACAAAGGGTAGCATTACCCTTTAATACGATATCAAAATATATTACAATTGAACTGCGATACACCAGTTACCGCTTACACTATAATATCCATTTTAGATCTTAGAAATCCTTAGTCTACCTTTAGTTGAGCAATTAGCATAAGATTGAAGGGGTTCTCCATGATGGCAGCCCTGCTTTACCCCCACCAGGTCTATCTAGAGAAATTATACCCCCACCCCTTCCCCCTCCCCCCACTTCTACCATCCATATAATTAAGTTGGTAGGACTGGCTTAAGTTACTATCTGTATTACAAATATCCCCTGGGAAATGAGCTGAACTAATACCAATCCCCGTGGAAAGGATTTTTAAATCCCATCTTACTCCCTGGTCGCTTTCTTACTCTTTTTTTTCCCCCCTTTTTATACTTCTATTTGTATTCTTTGGAGAAAGGACGAGTTAAAGGAATTAAAATGATAGCAGTAATTTAATCTTGACGAACAAAATGTTATTGTACGTTTAGACATTAGGTTCATTCCATGTCAAATCAACACACCTTTTTACCTCACCTTTTCAGATATTATTAAAAATTGGTACACCCAACGTAGGCGTTGGGACAAATGAAAATACCAAATTTCAAATTTTTATCTAAAACGGTTTTCAAAATACGGCCATGTAAAGTTTTCAAAAAGCGGTCAAAATCTACACATGATAGGTTATGAGAACATAATGTTTTTCAAAATCAAAAATAAAATTTTGAACGTAAATATTTTCAAAAACGCTTTAAAAATTTTGAAAAAATTATATATAATAGGTCATATTACTAATTTGTATATCAAATTTGGTTATGGGCTTGAAATGGGTTCTTAGTCAAAATAATTTAAAACCGAAGGTGGACTAATTTTACATATTTTTATATATAAAAGCTTTTTAATACAAAATTGTAAAATTCAATCCAAACATTACTGTTGTATTTATTTCATATACACTTCAATTATCTTAATTACAAAGCTTATTTAAAAAAATATTATACATTAATAATTTGTTGTAATAAGTTTAATTTAGAATATTTGTCTAAAATTTAATGATATATTTCACTCAAAATATATTAATTGACTAGGAACTTAAATTAACGATAAATATCAACAATTTACATATTTATAAACGTTAAACTATTAAATTGGTCGAATATTTTACAGTGAAACTTACATATGGTCTCCAAGTGTTGAAGGTACTGGGATAACATTTCATTGTTTCTTAAAATTTCATATTCGGTTACCACGTAATTTGAGTTATGAGATTAACAGTACATAATAAATTAGTGAAGAGTACATGAAAAGGCCTTCTCCATCATTCAGCTACTGAAGGAGACCAGATATATTACAGCTCCCAGTTAGTAATGTATTATCTACTGTGAATCACATAACTCCAAAAGGGAGAAATTACGTAATATCATTGAGATATTTGTCCTTAGTACAAGGCATAATACCTTTGACATTGAACATAATAATAGTGGTGATGATTAATGAATTCATGAGAAATAATAACTTGATACATGTTAACATGAGAACTCTAAGCAGCTTATACAACTTATTGTCCTCCAAGCAGAGTATATTTGCTATATTTGGGGTGTATTATGAATTTACATTTTGCTTATGGTTTTGAGGTTCTAAAATTTGTTCTCGTGTGGCAGGATAATATTCTTACTCGTATCCTTGGCTTTTCCTTAAAGATTCAGTGTTCTATTACAATATTTATATTGCCAATATATTTTCCTTGTAATGTGGAATATGTTGGATTAGGCTCGTAAACAAGTGTTTTTTTTTTTTTTTTTGTTTTTTTTTAATATATATATTTCTTTATTGATTATTACATCCTGTATATAAATACATCTGGTAATATGATGAATGATACAATATGGAGGTTCTGTGCTCAAGGCCTTCCAACTTCATCCTCGATTACGCCAGAAAGACGCTCAGATGACGTTGAAAGGTGCCTACTCAAGCTCCATTCTTCTCCGACCAGTGGCTGGAGTCGAAGGGAGATCGGTGAGCTACAGAAAATTGTCGCACTTGAATAAAGAGAAAGCCATTGCTAACACTTCACTTAGTCACTGCAGCAGATCTCTAGGCCAATGTCTTTTGAGTCGCCTCGGTGGAGAGAGTGGGTGGGTGGCACTTGATAGGGAGAGGACTTCAGGATTTTGATGAGCGGAAAGTTTAGGATGGAAACGTTGGAATCTGGATAATACAACATCATTAACGAGTGGGATATTGAGGTCTTTATGGAGGTTGAGGTTGAGGTTGGATGGAGGTTGGATTTCATTGTTTCTTAAAATTTCATATTCGGTTACCACGTAATTTCTCCCTTTTGGAGTTATGAGATTAACAGTACATAATAAATTAGTGAAGAGTACATAAAAAGACCTTCTCCATCATTCAGCTACTGAAGGAGACCAGATATATTACAGCTCCCATTTAGTAATGTATTATCTACTGTGAATCCCATAACTCCAAAAGGGAGAAATTACGTAATAACCGAATATTAAATTTTAAGAAGCAATGAAATGTTATCCCTGTAACTCTAACACTTGTAGACATTATGTAAGTTTCACTATAAAATTGTTGATATTTATATTTTATTTAAGTTCCTAGTCAATTAAAATATTTTGGGTACAATATATCGTTAAATATTAGACAAATATTTTAAATTAAACTAATTACAACAAATTATTATTGTATAATATTTCTTTAAATAAGCTTTTAGCGCGGTTCCTCCCTCCCCCATAGGGAGGAACCCCGCTTATAGGGTTGATACAATGAAACAATCCGGAAGTGCCGACTAGAAAATTTCGCGTTTCAGAACCCCTCGAGACCGAAAATAACGGTGGTTCAAATTTGTATATATATATATATATATATATATGTATATACTTATTATATATATATATATATATATATATATATATATATATATATATATATATATATATATATATATATATATATTTGTCTGTTCGCTCTCTAGATAGAAGACGAATGGCCCGATTTTGATGAAATTTGGTACAAAAATCCTTCGTCCAATTTGAAAGGTCAAGTTCGTTAACCAGCAAAATCCGCCTACTGGAAGATGGCGTGGGGGCGAAATTCGCGCAAAAAAAATCGTAACGCTTACGTTTTTGAGTTCATAAGCTTCTAAGTACTCGTTTTATATGATTCCTGGGCTAGGAAAACGAATGAAACCATTTTCAAGGCGATAGCTTTAACCGTTTTCGAGAAAATTGGAAAAATATTTTTTGAATACCGTTTTTGGTTTGGGTACTTAGAATCATGGGATTCAGTTGAAACATTTTCTGCATGTTCTACTTTCATCAAAACTAATATGTTGAAATTTTGGTTACGTTTGGAGTTAAGGAAGGGTTAGAATAAAATATTTTATTAACAGACATAAAAAGTTTTAGTAACTTTGTTTACTTTCCTTAATATCTCGAAAAAGGTTGAAAATATTGGTAAACGGAAGAATACCATTAGAAAGCTTATTAAATGTTCTAAAAAAAAGGTTCTAATGAAAGTTTTGATTAGGCGATGTCAATCGGAGAAATAAGAGCTTATAACTTTAAAGTAATTGATTTCGCTTATTCGAACTGTTCTTTTTGTCTGTTTTTTATTCCTTGTTATTTTTTAATTGCTTATTGTTGGATAATGTATTTGAAAATAAAACAGGTTAAGAAAAATATGAAAAACAATTTAATGTTAGAGATATGGATTTCCAAAATATATAGCTTTTCAACTGCCTAGCGTCCTTCCTAGGGAGGGTTCTTTGTCTTTGATTTTGGTACTTAGAATTATGGGATACAGTTGAAACATTTTCTGCATGTTCGAATTTCATCAACACTAATATGTTGAAATTTTTGTTACGTTTAGAGTAAAGGAAGGGTTAGAATAAAATATTTTATTAACAGACAAAAAAAGTTTTGGTAACTTTGTATAACTTCGTTAGTATCTCGAAAACGGTTGACAATCTTGTGAAGCGGAAGATTACCATTCGGAAGCTTACTATATGCTCTACAAAAACGGTTCTGAAGAAAGTTTTAATTAGGCGATGTCAATCGGAGAAAAAAGTGCTTAAAGCTTTAAATTAATTGATTTCGTTTATTCCAATGGTTCTTTTTGTCTGTTTTATTTCTTGTTATTTTTTAATTGCTTATAGTTCGATAATGTATTTGACAATAAAATTTGTTAAGTAAAATAACAAAAACAATTTATTGTTAGAAATATAGATTTCCAAGATTCCAAGACCTTGTCACTAGCGGGTCTGTTTCTAGTGTAGCGGACCCTTCCAGGTAAGATTGTAAATCATGACCTTTCAAGACTTTACTACTCACAGGAATGTCGTTAGTGACCTTAAGGGTTGACACGCCATTATAATAATTAATTTTAAAAAAAAGACTGGTGGAACCAAAATAATAACTGCTTCCATTTTAATCTTTCCAAATTAGACTAGGGACATGAACGGAACCGCGCTAAGATGATGCAGTCCTGCGAGACGGACTTTTTAATTATGATAATGAAGTTGAAGTGTGTATAAAATATAGACAACAGTAAAGTTTGAATGTAATTTTACAATTAAGTATTAAAAAGGTTCTATACATAAAAATATGTTCCTGAATTTGAGCAGAAGGCTCTCAACGAAATAATTTTGAGAAAATTTTTTGAAATTTTTGTTTCAGTTTAGTCATCACAAAAACAAATTTATGTTAAAAAAATAATGATTGACAATTAAATGATTTTACATTAATAATTTAAGAGATTCCTATAACTTTGACTATGCAAGAATACACCGATAATGCAACCCTACAACCATTTGTACAACCATTGATCGAGCTGACCCGACGTCCACAGAAACAGCCTGCTTCTATGACCTAATTAAATCAGGAATCACCTCTCAATATGACCTCTCTTAAACCTACATTACATGTATTGGGCATCTTGAACTATCAATACAAGAATCAAAATTAAATTTTAATTAAAAATGATTGCGAGAAATAAAATAAAAACTCTGATGTCCCTTCAAGACGTATAAATCTTTCGGGTTAATTGAATAAATTAAACTTCCAAAATAAAACAAACCATGTGTATGTTTGGGTATGGACTACAAAAACTAATTTATTTTCTTATTTATATTTCAATGGTTTCTTTTCTATTTCTTTTTTGTGTTTAACAGCGCATCAACAATTGGGCTATTAACGCCGGGCTATCTACAGGTTGCTACCCTTTTTCCTAACGCCAACAGCACGTGGTTGGTCACCCATTCAGGTACTGGCCACGCCCGACGTTGCTTAACTTCGGTAATCTATGGGAACCGGTGCATTCATGGCCGTTATCTATTTCAATGATGTATGTATTTCAAATTACCTTTGATTGTCTAGGTGACTTAAACTGTGGTTTTTAATATCGTCCTTAAAGTGTTATAATGATAAACGCAGCGTGGCCAGTGCCTAAATGGGTGATTGACCACGTGCCG
The DNA here is from genome assembly GCA_946811695.1 of Gonocerus acuteangulatus. Taxonomy (NCBI): domain Eukaryota; kingdom Metazoa; phylum Arthropoda; class Insecta; order Hemiptera; family Coreidae; genus Gonocerus; species Gonocerus acuteangulatus. The sequence goes on from OX328128.1 coordinate 12,702,272, forward strand.
TTAGCATTAAAAAAGGGCATTGCCCTACGGCATTAAAAATTGCAATGGGCGCTACGGACCATTGTCAACAAACAGATAACCTAGAGATAATCTGTTATAAATAGGTTACCAATAACAGGAATTTAGCCTGAAAAGGTTATGATTCCAAGATGTATTTTGGAAACACCCATTATATTTGTAAGCCTTAACAAGAAGTGTTCTTCCTGTGGATGCTGATGGGTGAGGAAGCTGTGCAACAGTTTAGGATATTATTGCCTCGGATGGACCATCACCAGGCATAGCGTAAACTCTATGGGGAACAAAATCACAGTTTATTTCCAGTAATTCAAGGACTTCCATCATAGTTGAAATGAAGCTCAAATAGAAATAATATTAATAAATAAATAAAGTAAGGTAACAGCTGAACAGTTATTATTCTAGTAACGCATGCTGCCTAGTCGTGCCTCCTCTCTAACCAGCTAAAACTTCAAACCCCTCTAAAAATACATAAATATTTAAATATCAAAAAATCCTTTTTTAGTGAGTGTTTACATGCTAAAGGGAGTGGCCATACAAACATTCAAAATTTTCCGTCAAGTTGTTTTGAGACAGTGAGTGAGTGAGTGAATTATATATATATATATATATATATATATATATATATATATATATATATATATATATATATATATATATATATATATATATATATACAGGGTGTCCCGTAAATGTCTAGTCATATTGTGAGGGGAGATAGAAGACCTTTAGGGGAATAAAAAATGTTCTATGACGATTTCCCGAATTCTCGCCCATAAGGGAGAAAACGTCGTTTTATTGTTTTTTCGAGACAAACGTGGTTTTTTGAAGAATAATCGTTGTAGCTCCGTCCTAGGTGGTACTACTAGAAAGGGGGTGAAACCTATCGAAAGCTGAGTATATTTACTATAAGACTAGTTGAAAGTAAACGTAAAAATGAATGAATGTAAGTATGTATATCTTACCAAAAGAAAGCTATTCTAAATTTCCTGACATTTTATTGATATTTCCTTCCATCGTTACTCCTCATTGGGCAGGATCTGTGATTTCCGGCTTTTAGAAAAACTTCCTCATTTAAGCAGCTTTCCATTCATGTATCACAACCCTGTGTTATTGAAGTATTTGAACGGTTTAAGAACAAACGTTTTTTAAAAAACATGGATCTGTGAAAATAAAATTATATTTTTTTCTTCAGTTTATTCAAAAAGCTGAAGAGAAATATTTATTTTTATAAATGTTTACATAATCATAAATAAATATTTACTTAAAACAATAAAAAAAATTTACTTCCACGAATATAAAAAAAATCCTAAAACAGTAAATAAATAAAATACACATTTATTTTGAATTTATTAATTCAGGTAACTAATACTAGGTCCAGGTGGCGGGCATTAAGGAACCCCTACCATACATTAACCTCAAAAATTATTATTTTTACCTAGATCACGCATTTGAACATATTTTTAGAGGACTATGTATGTCTTATTTATGAGGGATCGAATTTTTAATTACCACAACAACAACGCATGGGCTCACGAGAATCCCAGTGAGTTTCACAAGCATAGCCATCAGTATCTATTCAAGGTAAAGCATTTGTTTTAAAAAATATAAATACCTGTAAAAATGTGTTCAAATGCGTGATCTAGGTAAAAATAGTAATTTTTGAGGTTAATGTATGGTTGGGGTTCATTAATGGCCAACTCCAAGACCCAGTATTAGTTACCTGAATTAATAAATTCAAAATAAATGTGTATTTTATTTATTTACTGTTTTAGGAATTTTTTTTTTATTTTCGTGGAAGTAATTTTTTTTATTGTTATAAGTAAATATTTACTTAATATTTATGTAAACATTTATAAAAATAAATATTTCTCTTCAGATTTTTGAATAGACTGAAGAAAAAAATATTATTTTCTTTTCACAGATCCATGTTTTTTTTTTAAAACTTTTGTTCTTAAACCGTTCAAATACTTCAATAACACAGGGTTGTGATACATGAATGGAAAGCTGGTTAAATGAGAAAGTTTTTCTAAAACCCGGAAATCACAGACCCCGCGCATTGAGGAGTAACGCTGGAAAGAAATATCAATAAAATGTCAGGAAATTTAGAATAGCTTTCTTTTGGTAAGATATACATACTTACATTCATTCATTTTTACGTTTACTCCCAACTAGTCTTATAGTAAATTTACTCAGCTTTCGATAGGTTTCACCCCCTTTCTAGTAGTACCACCTAGGACGGAGCTACAACGATTATTCTACTAAAAACCACGTTTGTCTCGAAAAAACAATAAAACGACGTTTTCTCCCTTAGGGGCGAGAATTCGGGAAATCGTCATAGAACATTTTTTGTTCCCCTAAGGGTCCTCTATCACCCCTCACAATATGACTAGACATTTACGGGACACCCAGTATATATATATATATATATATATATATATATATATATATATATATATATATATATACAGGGTGTCCCGTAAATGTCTAGTCATATTGTGAGGGGTGATAGAGGACCTTTAGGGGAACAAAAAATGTTCTATGACGATTTCCCAAATTCTCGCCCATAAGGGAGAAAACGTCGTTTTATTGTTTTTTCGAGACAAACGTGGTTTTTAGAAGAATAATCGTTGTAGCTCCGTCCTAGGTGGTACTACTAGAAAGGGGGTGAAACCTATCCAAAGCTGAGTAAATTTACTATAAGACTAGTTGAAAGTAAACGTAAAAATTAATGAATGTAAGTATGTATATCTTACCAAAAGAAAGCTATTCTAAATTTCGTGACATTTTATTGATATTTCTTTCCAGCGTTACTCCTCAATGGGCAGGATCTGTGATTTCCGGCTTTTAGAGAAACTTCCTCATTTAACCAGCTTTCCATTCATGTATCACAACCCTGTGTTATTGAAGTATTTGAACGGTTTAAGAACAAAAGTTTTTTAAAAAACATGGATCTGTGAAAATAAAATTATATTTTTTTCTTCAGTTTATTCAAAAATCTGAAGAGAAATATTTATTTTTATAAATGTTTACATAAATATTAAGTAAATATTTACTTATAACAATAAAAAAAATTACTTCCACGAATATAAAAAAAATTCCTAAAACAGTAAATAAATAAAATACACATTTATTTTGAATTTATTAATTCAGGTAACTAATACTGGGTCCAGGTGGCGGCCATTAAGGAACACCAACCATACATTAACCTCAAAAATTACTATTTTTACCTAGATCACGCATTTGAACACATTTTTACAGGTATTTATATTTTTTAAAACAAATGCTTTACCTTGAATTGATTGTGGTAATTACAAATTCTATACCTCATAAATAAGACATACATAGTCCTGTAAAAATGTGTTCAAATGGGTGATCTAGGTAAAAATAATAATTTTTGAGGTTAATGTATGGTTGGTGTTCCTTAATGGCCGCCACCTGGACCCAGTATTAGTTACCTGAATTAATAAATTCAAAATAAATGTGTATTTTATTTATTTACTGTTTTTGGAATTTTTTTTATATTCGTGGAAGTAATTGTTTTTATTGTTTTAAGTAAATATTTATTTATTATTATGTAAACATTTATAAAAATAAATATTTCTCTTCAGCTTTTTGAATAAACTGAAGAAAAAAATATAATTTTATTTTCACAGATCCATGTTTTTTAAAAAACTTTTGTTCTTAAACCGTTCAAATACTTCAATAACACAGGGTTGTGATACATGAATGGAAAGCTGGTTAAATGAGGAAGTTTTTCTAAAAGCCGGAAATCACAGATCCTGCCCATTGAGGAGTAACGCTGGAAAGAAATATCAATAAAATGTCACGAAATTTAGAATAGCTTTCTTTTGGTAAGATATACATACTTACATTCATTAATTTTTACGTTTGCTTTCAACTAGTCTTATAGTAAATTTACTCAGCTTTCGATAGGTTTCACCCCCTTTCTAGTAGTACCACCTGGGACGGAGCTACAACGATTATTCTCCTAAAAACCACGTTTGTCTCGAAAAAAACAATAAAAGGACGTTTTCTCCCTTAGGGGCGAGAATTCGGGAAATCGTCATAGAACATTTTTTGTTCCCCTAAGGGTCCTCTATCACCCCTCACAATATGACTAGACATTTACGGGACACCCTGTATATATATATATATATATTGTAACGAGTAGAAATACGCATATACTATGCGATCTAGCGGAGCTGCCTAGACCTACCGGGCGCGATAGCCGTACCGCTGAGACAGCGGTTGTTCTTGGAGGACGGCAGTTGTGTGCGCGGGCTCTCGCAGAACAGTGGTTCCAGTATGGACCTTTGGATGGTGATACTCTGTAAGTAGAGAACTTAATCTAGTGGGTCTAAGGCAGCTAGGGAACTATTGGGGATTTTAATTAGATATAATTGTAATTATTTTAATCTTTATAAATAGTTCATATGTTTGTTTCTGTGGGTCATTGTTCTTTTTTTATGTTTGAATTACAAGTAGCTAGTATGATTTATTCCATTTATCTATCTTACTTTATGGTCTCCTTCCAACCTTCCCCTCCAACGGTAAGTGTTACAATATATATATATATATATATATATATATATATATATATATATATATATATACAGGGTGTCCCAGTATATGTGTCCACCCCCTTTTCCTCCAAGAGTTGTTGGAATTTCGAAATGAAACTTGGTAGGTCATAGTTAAGTAGCATGAGGTTTCTTTTGAAGGTTTAGTTGACTTTGTAACATTCTCCAGTTTTTCTCCAGCGCGTCGAACTCTTGAGTTTCCAATGGTAGCAGGTATTTTTTATGACGAATTCTGATATAAAATTCATCATAGAGAATTTTCAATCTAGAACATTGATCTTGGTATCATCTGAAAGGAAAATTAATAGGCTACAACGTTTGCATCGTGGTGTTTTTACATACAAGGCTTGGTTTCAGTGATAAATAGGAATTTGTTTACAAAAGAGCGATATCTTTCAGTTTGTTTGCGTTTTACGCGCAAACGGTGCGTCGGATCAAAAGATGTCTCGGAATAAATTAGTCTTAAAATTAAATTTTCTATCAGAATTCGTCATAAAAAAATACCTGCTGCCATTGGAAACTCAAGAGTTAGATGCGCTGGAGAAAAATTGGAGAATGTTACAAAGTCAACTAAACCTTTAAAATAAACCTTCTCATGCTACATAACTATGACCTACCAAGTTTCATTTCGAAATTCCAACAACTCTAGGAGGAAAAGCGGGTGGACACATATACTGGGACACCCTGTATATATATCTAATTAACGGGGAGAATTGACTAGGTGGTAGGATCTATTACAATGAATAAACTAGTATCTGCCAATAAGGACTCCAGTATTTGCATAAAGTAATCAAATAGAACATTTTTGTTTATATAGAGGATTCAGAGCACAACTAGACGAAGTCCTTTTTTGACATTTTAGGTTGTAATGGGATTGAAGAGTATTACTAAAATGGCTCTTTTAAGTGCTACAGGAGACTAAGTCCTAACTTCATTATTTTGCCACTTGTAGCAGTTTTTGCTGCACATCTGGAAGACATTCTTATTTGTTTTCAGAGCAAAAGTAAGCCAAGTCGAAGTTGTAACTATTTCATGAAAAAGGAAATACATAAATAATGTCAGTGATATTTAATATTAAGATCAATGTTTACGTTCAAATCTTTTTAAGACTTATACTGGGCAATAGGATTTATACAACGTCTCTACGATTAAAACACATAATACTAATTTTCTGAAAACTGTATAACATGGGCTTGGTCTAGTTGTGCTGTGAACCCTCCATACAATCATTAATATTAAATTTGTTTATTATATGTTTTATATCAAATTCTAATAGTATGGGTTATTATTATAGCATAAAAGCGGATTTCATAATACACATAATCATTTTTTTAACCCAAACGTAAATAAAACAACTCATAGATGTGATGTGCAGTGTGCATGTATTTACAGAGAAATATTTCGAGAAATAATGTAAAAGTATATTGCATAGCAGAAGAATGCAAAAGGGTAACCCTCTGAAACAGTTGATAATGGGTCATATGCAATTAACACGTACGCTTTAGGTTAAAAATAAAAAAAATATTGGAGGCGCCGGGCATCGATCCCGGTACCTCTCGCATGCTAAGCGAGCGCTCTACCATCTGAGCTACGCCCCCTGACGACCAACCTAAATAAGACACTGACATTTAAGAATCCTGTTTAGGGATCAACGAAATTCAAATCCAGGCGAAGGAGGGTAGGCAATAAGCAAAACTTCGAAACAAACCGGGTTTAGTATGAACTACAGGATGAATCGATGGACTATTAGAAATGCTTGTACGGAATACAATGTTACTTTAGTGTGAAGAAGCCGCAGTGTCCTTGATTGAGCAATCGAATTGACTCATAGTTTTTTTCTATTCTATCCCTCCAAAAATTATTTTTAACCCGGTGGCGGTCGCGCGTGAGCAGGTCCCTCACGCCTCAGTTTTCGGTTATCTATTATTTTTTAGCTGCATTATGAACTATATTTTTTTATTCAGTATTGACTTGTTATAAAGTTATCAATATATTTAAGGCGCTTTTAAGAGTTAAATGTTATTATTGTTTAATTATTGGAGTAAAATGAATAGAAGAACCTAATGAACAATAAAATTCTTTAATTAATACGATTTATTTTGGTTTTAAAAAATATTTTTGAGTGAAAAATGCAATATCACATTTTTTTTTTAATTAAAAAAAAATTAAAACATTTTTAGATGAGTAAAAAATGAATTAAAAAATATAAAAATATTTGTAACGATTGAAAAGAAAAAATGTCTAAAGTAATATACAAGTGCATGAATTGTAAGAAATAACATTATTCTGAATCATGATCAGTGGAATTCATAATACAATTTGAGCACGTGAACTCGCGTATATATATATATATATATAGTTTTTCATTTTTCTTTTGGCGGATCTACTGTATATATATATATATATATATATATATATATATATATATATATATATATATATATATATATATATATATATATATATATTAATTCTTGTGAAAGATGACCCGATATATATTTTACACTTTTTCTTGTTTCTTTTTCTGGCAGGGGGTCGATAAAGCAGTACACTCTTGGTTCACATTAACTACTTTATTTGGTTTTATGTTTCGTGCCTTTTCGCACCTCTTCAGGGGCTTTCCTTATCAGGAAGTCCTCTCGACTGACTCCTCTAGCTTGAGTCCGGCGTAGTACTGTTTATTTATATATATATATATATATATATATATATAAAGTAATTTAAACGTCCGTTATTTTCTAGATCTAAGGGTTCTGAAACGTAAACATTTCTATTTGGCACTTCCGGCGTCATGAGGTCAACCTCATAAGAGGTTTTCCTCCCTATGGAGGGAGGGAGGAACCGCGCTAAAAAGGTGGACCCCTTTGGATGTGTAATCCTCGTGTTTGAGGTGAGAGCATATCTAGGCCTGTCGACTTCCTACAACCCCCCCCCAAGACTTACCTGATATACGAGCCCAGGAGAACAAGTACGTGCACACACGTAGCCCATATTTCCTGTAGGGTTTAAACATCTAAACAAATCCCTCCCCGTTCCCTTACCCGAAGAAGCGCCTTCAGGAGCCCTGTCAATTTGTTTTGTCCCTTCGCCAAGCCTCTCCAATACACACCCTTGGATATAAAGGAGCAGTCCTTCGCCACCTGCTCACCCGGGGGGGGGGGGGAGGCTAAGCTCTATCCGATAACATTGGGATCAGGGACTCTTTATATCGATATCCCAATAAATCACCTATCTACAACTTTATTCCCTTTATCGGATCGAGAATAGTAGAATAAGAAATAGAACTTATATTTACAATAAGAAATGTAAAAAAATATAATTTTTTTTATAGCACTTTCCGAAGAAGTTTTCAGGCTGCTCTCATAAAAGATTTTTTGTATTGCAAATTTGAATGAAAATGTAATACATATATTATTGTAATTATGAATTACATTTTTTAATTGTAATTGAAAAGTCTGAAAATATCAATTACAGTAATAGAAAAAATAATTCAATTCTGTATTTCAATTAAATAGAACTGAAGTATTTGAATTAGGTTGTTATTTGAAATAAGTTTTGACTAAATTTGAATTATAATGTAAAGTAATTCAAATGGTATTTGAATAATGAATTACAGTTTTTTATTGTAATTGAAAAGGGTGAAAATATCAATTACAGGTGCTAATCACTCCAGCAGTGGAAGCACCCCCCCCCCCCCCCCCCAAAAAAAACAATATCAATTACGGTAATTGAAAAAACTCATATATTTAAAATGTAATAGCATTACAATTGTAATTCAATTACAATTCTTGGTAATTGGGTGCTTCAATTTTTGATAATTAGTGTTTCAATTACCTTACAGGATTACAATGTAATTATAATTCACTTTTTAATTGAATTATTATTCTTGATGTAATTCTAATTCATGAACTACATATACAATCTAATAGTAATTGGTAATTCTTAATTGAATTACAATATGCCCATACTGAATCCATCTATTCCAAGGATTATTATTATCTACCTGCTAGAAGGGTTGTTTCCCTGAATTCAATGGGATATGAAGGACATTGTTGTTAAATAATTTAAACGGTGGTGCTAATGACCCTAGCAGTCGATTAAAAATCGAATTAATTAATTAACCTTAATTAAAAAAAAAGAAAAAAGTTTTTACTCATTGTAATAGGAATTTATTTGGTACTAAATGCTGTAAATACAGCTTGTTATACCATTTCGGAATCTCCATTTTTTTTTTTTTTTTTTTTTTTTTTTTTTTAAATTTAAATATGTTTATTGAATAAAAGACAACGATTACAATTACACGTGTGTACCACTATACCACACAAACACTCTATTTCTAGGATTAACACACTGCAGTGTTTAAAATAAAGTCTATCACTTATCTATAAGGGAAAAATGACACAAAAACCCTGACTTATACTACTAACTACTAAGACACATCATATACGGAATCTCCATTAAACAGGCAGGTTTTTACTGAATTTCGCTCAAGTATGCATGACCCCCAAAAATCATCGTATACTTTCGATAGCGCACTTATCCAAGAATACTTTTCAAAAAAAAAAAAAAAAACAGAGTAAAAAAATTCCTTCATTTGAAGCCGTGACACCAAAAAGAGTGGGAAAGGGTGTATTTTTTGGGGAATTTTCGAGAATGTTGAATATCTCGAAAGCTGAAGGTCTTTTACTACATAAAATATATTTTTCTGAACCGCCAAAACTTCCTCTAACCGCAGGTACCATATTATCCATTCATTGCCCCACAACCTGTATACACACACATATACATATATATATATATATATATATATATATATATATATATATATATATATATATATATATATATATACACAACATTTTGCAAAAATAAATTAAAGGTAACGTTTACGAATAAAAGTAAACATAATTTGTTAAAAAAATTTAAAATAGATAAAATTAAATGAAATGGGTAAAATAATTCAGTTTATTTTATTTAAATTCGTCATAGTCCATTGTACCAACAAATTTATCGAATTCATCAAAGTGTTTGATAAGAATCTCAATCTTAGAAACCGGCCAGTTTCTTCCTTTGAATACTACAGACTTCATGAATTTGATCCTTTCCTTGTCAAGTAGTCTGCAGTCAAAAATAAGATGGTCGTAAGTCTGTTTAGTAGGAGTCCCACAGTAGAGGCGATTGGAGCGTTCAACAGCCACCCTGACGTCATCAGCCAGTGACGTCACAGTGACGTCACAGCGACGTCACAGCGACGTCACAGCGACGTCACAGCGACGTCACAGCGACGTCACAGTGACGTCATCAGCTGACGTCATCAGCCGGAGTACTGTCAGCCAGCCGACGTCACGCGACGTCATCAGCTGACGTCACGCCTTTGACGTCATTGCTTTGACGCGGTGCTGACCTAGGCTAATAGCACGTTTCGTCTGTTAGCGCGGCAAACAAACGCCACCATCTTCCTCACGAAGCTGGACTGAAACAGACCTGTCATAGGTTAATAGCGCGTTTCCAAGTTTGAAACATTACCAGCCAGCTGACGTCATCAGCTTGAGTACTGGCAGTCAGCTGACGTCACACTGTTGACACCACTGCTTTGACGCGATGCTGATCTAGGTTAATAGCGCGTTTCGCCTGTTAGCGCGTTTCCACGTTTGAAACGTCGCCGGACAGCTGACGCCGTCAATAAGCTAACGTCGCGCTGTTGACGACAGTGCTTTGACGCTGTGCTGGCCTAGGTTAATAGCGCGGGTCATCTATTAGCGCGCTTCCAAGTTTGAAACATTACCTGTCAGCTGACGCCTCCAATAAGCTAACGTCACGCTGTTGACGTCATTGTTTTGACGCGATGCTGACCTAGGTTAATAGCACGTTAAAGAGGTAGGGTCTTACGACGGTTTTTGGAATTAGAAAAAACGCGCTCCTCCATTTTCCTCATGAAGCTGGAGGTCCTTCAACGTACTGAGCGTAGCTGTAAGCGCCTCTATGAAGCGATGCTGCGATCAATAGCGCGCAGCATGTTTTTCATAATTTCCTTAGCGAAAGCAGTGTCAGTCAGCAGTAACCAGCTGTACTGACGTATCCTCAAAATCAATAACATATAGTGTGACGAGCGTCTAGGCCCATATCACAGCTTGTAAGAGTTTGTTAAGCAGGGTAATAGGGTGAGTGGTAGAGCACTGGACTAATAAGCTAGAGGTCAAATCCCGAGCAAGCACTAAGCACTAGTGTCTTCGTTCATGACCGTCCCTAGGCTAACCCAGCCTTTAATTAATTTAATAATGGGTACCTGGGATGACTCTAGCAGTTGAAGCATCCGATGGGCGGCCGGAGCATAGTACTGACCACTAGTGTTCCGTATGACTCAGATACCTCTATTACCCTCAAGGCCCTCATGACCTGTTACGAGGGCTCTGAGGGTAATAGGAGGTTGTAATCTTAGTATTATAGCGTTTAGAACAAATAACAGTTTCGCTCTCTCACATTAATCGTGTAGGCGATATGTGATAGAGGGGACTGCTCCTTATCTTTACCTCACCCCTCCATCCAACAGACTCCTCAGTAGACATCCTACAGCTGCTAGAACCTTCAACACGCACAAGTGAGTGGAATAATTATTTTATTGTAACAGATCACTCACTTGTGGCGCTGTAGGGGTTATAAAAATGTCAATAGGATAAATAAATAGGCATGTTCAGGATAAAACGTGTTTTATTTTGTTATAACATAAAAAGGTTAACGTAAATGTACAAAAAGATTTACAACTTCCTTTAACTTAGGTTTACAACCAACCTTAACTTAGATTTACAAAAAATAGCTTATCTATCCTTAACTTAGATAACTTAAATGTACAAAAAGATTTACAACTTCCCTTAACTTAGGTTTACAACCAACCTTAACTTAGATTTACAAAAATAGCTTATCTATCCTTAACTTAGATTTACAAAAAAAAATAGCTTATCTATCCTTAACTTAGATTTACAAAAAATAGCTTATCTATCCTTAACTCAGATTTACAACCAACCTTAACCTAGATTTACAACCAACCTTAACTTATATTTACAACCGGGGCTAGTATGACTCATGCTAAGACTATTGGCGGGAAACTGCTCCTGATACGGATGTGATTAGTCGGTATCCATGTTGGCTTCGTGAGGAAGATGGCGGCTGGTTGACACTGTTTTCCTTGTAGCTGATGACGTCGCGTGACGTCAGCTGGCTGACAGTACTCCAACTGATGACGTCAGCTGATGACGTCGCGTGACGTCGGCTGGTTGACATTACTCCGGCTGATGACGTCAGCTGATGCCGGCACTAATGGCGTCACTGATGACGTCACTGACTACGTCGCTGTGACGTCACTGTGACGTCACAGCGACGTCACTGGCTGATGACGTCAGGGTGGCTGTTGAACGCTCCAATCGCCTCTACTTCCCACATTATTATATTTTCTTCGATGATTTTGAATCTGTGTAAATAACTTCTTGTTGGTACCTGACCGGTTAGTATTTGTGTGAGTTTATAATTTATTCTTGGTGTTTTCTGTGCGCCCTCTATAGTACCTATGTAATCGTATAGCTGTCGTCCTTTGGTTATCAGTGTCCAATTTTTTTCCTGTCTTAGTATCTTAGGGTGCGTTTACATCTGACACTTCTCGCAGGAAATATATGTCAGGTGTCTGATAGATATTCTCTTGAAGGTTTACATACTGACAGAAATAGCTAGACATTTATGTCATGGATATGTATAGGACAGTTCTGGATTTGTCCTAATTTGCGATAAATTCACCAAAAGCACAAATAATCAGTGTTTACATCTGTTGGTATAGAAGTGTCGACAATACAGCTAGTAGCCAAGATATTTATCTCCGAAATTAAATTATTCTCGTAAAAATCTGTGTTTACACCTGGTGGTATACAAGTGTCGACACTTATAGTTCGTGATAGAAATATATATCTCAGACATAAATTGCTGATGGTTTTCAATAGTCGCAATTTCTGTCTGACATACATTTCCTGCGATAACTAGCAAGTGTAAACCCACCCTTAAAGTAGGCTACACACGGTCAGGTAGGCCTGTCAGTTAGACCTGAACAGTCCACCGAAAAGCCGGACACCTGAACTTGTATATAGTCCGGACGCCTGAACTGTCTTAACTAACCGACCGGCTGGTCTGTCAGTTAAGACTGTTCAGGCGACCGGTGTTCAGGCGGACTGTTCAGGTCTAACTGACAGGCCTGTCTGATCGTGTGTAGCCTGCTTTGGGATTTTTTCCTAAGGTGCTTATGGCGCTTCAAGTGCTAAACAAAACTACTAATCCGCCGTCCTTCCGTGCTATGCTGATTATGAATTATATTTTTTACCCCTTGAATACGGATATTACACAAAGTTACAAAGATTAAACTCAAAAGAGCTTAAGTGATTTTAGAAAAAGTTATGAGAAATATTTCAAATGACCCTTTAAATCGTGGGCGATTTTTCTTCCGGAGTAATGACGGAAATTTATAAGTAAGTTTGGATTGAATCGAGACTGTTAGAGTTTAAGGCGAGAATCCCGGAGTGATTTAGCTCTGTTTGCGGGGAAGCTTATTAAAGTGGCCGGCCATCGCTAAATCATGACCGAATACTTCCTAATGAAAAATTTTAATTTGTGGCCCTAAGACTTCACTCCAACCCCCCCCCCCCCTTCTTCTGCTGGAGCGGAGCCGCAAGTGTCAGCCGGCTCAAAACTTTGGCTCATTTCGTTGGGGTAGTTACTTCGAAACTCTTAAAGAAGGACCATCAGAATCTCCTTTCAAATTTCCAAGGTTCATTATATATATATATATATATATATATATATATATATATATAATGAACCTTGGAAATTATTATCCGTCGCTCTCTCTAATCCGGCGGTCTCCGAGAGGAATGAGTTCATAGAAAACCTTCCCTTCCAAGCTAGCCAAACATTTGTTTCGTGGTATTTCATTGAATGGAATTCAATGAAGGCATATGTTTCGTTTTAGAGGCAGGAAATTGTGTCTCTACTGTGAAACTAAATGTTTCTACTCAGACAACTGAGGATGGAACGCCTGATAAACACCAGCAAGGATTTACATATTTTCAATCTATTTTCCTATTCGGTAACTAAATTTTAATAAAATATGCAAAAAAATAAATATATTAACATATATATATATATATATATATATATATATATATATATATATATATATAAATTTTAACAGGGGTCATTTTTGGTGTCTACTAGGTAGGAACGATAAAGATTTGAAGAAATTTTTCAAAAATTCTGTCATGAGTGCATTGTTATTATATTATATTCTCAAATAATAAGATTTTTCAAATACATAAGTGACAGCTTCTAACCGAATTCTCTAATCTGACTGTACCCCGGTCCTGTATATATTTATATTCTCTCATAACTTGACCTCTTCCACATGTATTTTCCCTCTTCTTTTAATAAGGCCTTACAGGTCAAAATATTGTTTCAACACTTCTTTTACACCACTTTATTCATGTCGACTAGTTTCTGGCAACTTTGCCTCTCATCAGAGACAAACATTTCTGAAAATACTTTTTTAAAACCAAACATTACAATTTTGAAATCTAAACATATTTAATAGTATAATTTATATTTTTAATACCTTATACAACGTAGTCGTCATTAATAGCATCGTCAAAAACGATGGAGTAATGGAGGAGTGTCCTTCCCAAGGGACACTCGTTAGCGGGTAGGATCGCTAGTGTCCTTCCGTAATGGCACCCGCAGATAAAGTTTTATCAAGAAAAAAAAAGACAACGTTTAGAGCCTTCTGCTAAAATTCTGGCACGTAAATACGGTTTAGGTCCACCCGACCAATCTATGTAATGTACTGTATACAGACTTCTTTTTCTTACATGAACACTGCGCATGCGCGAACGCCAGCGGACACTTTTTTGTAAGCCTTGTTTGTAACGGTTTTTTTTTCTGTTTAGTCATTGCTAAAGCATATTTATGCTAAAATGTTTTAAAAAAACGTTATATGGTAGTATCACCCCTTAATTGCATACCTTACACATTGATATTCATTAGCGAGAATGTGTAAAACCCGAACGGCCGCGTGTAAGGTTAGCGGATAGGCAGAAGAAAGGACAAAGGGAGGGGATGTGTTGGGTGCATTGTGTAGATACGGACTTGACAGTCCATTGTGTATATCGGGAGACCAGATCTTGGCTGAGGGTGTCCCGTGTTTTTCTTTCTGCCTTTCTGGGGGTTCCTACATGCCTTTCATTTGCTCTCTGGCTGCTTTTCGGATTTTTCTTTTCTCTTGTTCTACCTCTTATCTTACAAACCCATGATTCTTTTATATATATATATATATATATATTTTTTTTTTATGTGTTTTTATAAAGTGACCTTAGTAAAGAAGTTTTGATGAAAATGGAAGCATATGTTAGTTGAAGGGATTATATCAGGCTGTACCGTATGAAATGTCAGTTTTGGACCTGCCGATTTCCTTCAAATGTCTCGAAACTGTCGTGGCTCCTACTCCAAGTTCTTTGGCATATTCCCAGGTGCTTTTTGAGGTACAAGCTTCAACCCTTTCTTTCAGGTGGTCATTGTCAAGCTTGGTTTCTGGCCTTCCTCGCTCCTCGTAGTCAAGGTCAAAATTTCCACTTCGAAACCTGGAAAACCACCGGTAAACAGTTCGTTCATTCACCGTTCCCTCCCCGAACGCCGTGTTAATGTACATACACGCCTCAGCAGCGCTATGACCGAGCTTAAATTCATAACGAAAAATAATACGGATTTCCGTTGAAGTCATAATTTAAGTTTTATTATTTTATCAGAGGATCGTTCTCACAACATAGTACGCAAGTTACTGATTAAAAAATAGGAATAGAAGAGCTTCAATTCTGTATGAATAACAATGATGTTTGTAAATAATGAAATAAAAAAGGGAAAGGATTAAATCGCAAAGTAAACAAAACTGACATCTCATACGGTACAGCGTGATAGTACCGCAAATTCTAGCAATTTAGCTGTTGCATTTCCCTCTATAAGTGAATATTTAAGCCTTATTGTCGCAATATATTATATTATACACTAGCTGAATACCCGAGCTTCGTCACGGCAGATATCTAGTTATTTTGTTGCGTCAAAATAATATATCATCAAAATTAACGCTACTATATAATTTTGTGCAGTTTTTTATAGCAGGGTTCAAGTCACAGTATATGTTATTCATCAATTGATTGGGTGCTATGAACCAGTGTCAAAAACTGATAACCTAGAAATAATCCGTTATCGATTATTTTAATCCGACAATTTCCTTATTTTAAAGAATTAATTAAATTTCAATAATAATTTATCTTATAATTTGGCTGAAAAGGCTCTTTCAACACTTACTTGAGTGGCTGGGCTGGGGTTGTAGGATATGTGCTAGGAATAGGATTTAGGTTTGGAAGTGTGTATTTTTTTTCTTCCCAGTATTCCAGGTATTGTTAACAACCATAAAATTCTTGATTAAAATACTGAAAACTTTTATTTCACATAGAAAAAAATAGAAATATTACTTCAAGTTTTATTTTCATGTACTTTAAACGACCATGATTGATCGTGTCAGTCTGGACATGGGCCTGGCTGCCAAAGGTTATTTATTTTATTTTTTAAGTGCTCGATTGGAACATTAAACATGTAGAGCGAACTAAACGATTACACAGGCACACAAAAAAAAGAGTTCATTTCAAAATACCCCATACATATGAGGAGCTTAGTATCAAAGTTGGACAACTCCACTTTTGCTTTTTTTACAGGAGAAGCAAAAAACCATATCTACTATATTGATGTCAGTATCATGGTGATTTCTTTATATGTTATTCTTATAGGCCTCAGAAACATTATTTCAAAAGCACTACAAAATTATATAAGTATTAAGGCCGTAATTACACTTTAAATAGTGGAGTTGTCCATGTTTGAAACCAAGTCATGGAGTTGTCTGTTTTTGAAACCAAAGGGAGCCATTTGAAAATTGAACCTATCCTATTTTGAAACCAAACAAATATGAATTTGGTATGCTCGAGGGTGTTTTAATATAATGTAATTATGTCTAATGTATTAAATCAAAATTATATAGTTAAAAATTACATCAAAAATGTTATTTAAATACAGTTTGACAAAACTGAAATGAAACTAAATTATCCTTATTTTATTAAGTTTAGAAAAAACATAGGATTAGCTATCCTCTTCGCACAGTTTTACCTATAATTACATGTATTGAAGTGGCTGTGCTATAATTTTCATCGCCGTACTCAGCCATACCTGTGCACAGCTAATAAAATAATGTTATCAATTAGCGATGCGATTATTTTATGAAAAACGAGTTAACCATTATTATTTTCTGCAGAGAGTTGTTGAATAGTTTTTAATAGCAAATAACTGAACATTAACGATGAGATCTATTTAATATCTAGTGTGAAACTGCCAATATTTATTTGTTATACGCGAAAATTTAAATAAAGAGGAATATGTCGAGAACGGTTACCAGTACCACATTAGCTGTTAATTTATTCACCTGAGGTCTTGAAAATATATTTGGAAGGATACATAGCTCTACCACTTGAGTAAAGTATGAATATTTTAAATTGTTGTTGTTATATAACGCCCGTTTATTAATAACATAATTATTCTATAGAATTGGTAGTGGTCTCATACGACTCGGCACAAAAGAAATTCTTCAAAAATCATACCTAAATCAGAAAGATTCAAGTACATAGAGGTTTTGTCCCAAAATCCGGCATTCGGAACCACAGTGTGCCGGATAACAGCTAGTTATTAATAAGAATTATCGCCAAATGCACTTATTACAAGTAACTATAAACATTCAGCCATGATGGATTTGCAATGCATGTTGGGAGCAGATTGCATGAATGCAAGCTTCTCATTGGCTACTGATGGAGTTGTCATTTTTTGAAACCAAACTATGTTGGAATTGTCCATATTTTGATTCTGAACGGTTGAAATAATCGCTATTTTACCTATTTTCTGCCCGTTTTTAATGAAAAACAGTTGTAAAATGGAATGCAGCATAAAAATCCACTTAAGAATCGCCAAAAATCTCAAAACTAAAAAAATGGAGTTGTCCAACTTTGAAAATAAGCTCCTCATATATTCTTATGTATTTTGACACGCTGAATACGAATCCGGACTCCGTTTTACCGCATCTCGTCAGGTTAAAGAGCATTTGAAGGCAAAAGTTAGTATGAATTCGTCAGAAATAACTGGAGCTCTTTCACCCCACCACCACAAAATATAGTTCATTTCAAGGACATATATGACTATTTTTTAAATAAAATAATTTTTACTGCAGATTAATTTTTTTGAAAAATTAACATATTTATCCTTGAAATGACTTTGATATTGTACCGATGTGGTGAAACAAATCCAACCTCGGATCCAAATTCAGCGACCCTCAAAACCATGGAAGCTCTAGTTATTTCTTCTTTAACGACTTCATACGAAATTTGACCTTCAAATGCTCTTAAACCTGACGAGATGGGTTGAAATGGACACCGGATTGGGATTCAGTGTGTCGAAATACATATGAATATATGTATGGTGTCTTTGGAAAATACTAATTTTTTTTCTGTGCCTGTGTTATTAAAGAATAATGTGCAGTTTATGAAATATACCTTTTGCTACATAAAATACAATATGAAAAATTGGGTCACAAATATTAAAACAAAAATACAAAAGATAAATAAAAAATAAATCAAGTCCTAAGACATGAACCATAATAGATTGAACGCTTTTAGAGAAGCAGTTAATGAGGTGAAGGCATAAATTTTTGCGAGAAGTGAGGGGGGCCTCCCCCAGGACAGACCCCACCCCTGGAGGCCCTGGAGATTTATAGTATGGTAAAAGGGAGGCAGTATATCTCCAGCCACCGAACCTCAGCAATTAGTGGAATCCAGTATTCTCCAGCAAGTAGGATATTCAACAATATATGAATAACTTACAGAATGGAGGAATAAATTAGGATTTAAACATCTTTGTAGGGGATGGTAGGAGGGAAAACATAAGTTAATACAAATCAAGCACAGTGGAAAATTTAAGAGATTTTTCACCACTTTTAAACTAAGATTATATGACGGGTTGAGAAGCCAAGGGGTACAAGTGACATTTTGGAAAAAATCGAGTTAAGTGCAGTTTTGGATAGTTAATACATACTAAATGTTGGTGGCAAAGGGATATAAGTAAATGTCTGGTATTTGGTGGGAAATAGTGGAAAAAATATCAACTACTCCAAAATGATCAGTCTTGTTTGGAAGCCAAGGGGAACAAGACACTTGTATCCTTTGTACACCAAACTTTATGGCTTCCAAGTTGTGAACGTTGCTGCATCTTTTACTGTTACTTCCAGTTGAATCTGTTTAGGGCAACATGCTTTTAATTGTTTTGTTAGGTAAGTGACCGTGTATTTAAAAAAGTATTTGAACACAGTTTTAACATTTGATCTTTATAATTTCCAACAATATTGACCTGTTTTGACTTGCTCAAATGTTTATTATTCAAGATGCCTGAAGATTTATAACTTTTGTGTACACAACCTAGGGACTCGCAATGTTTCTATGTACATGTGGCATGAGGGTCAGGCCAATAGAGGTTGTGAAGAGATACTGTCTGGTTTGCTGAAGTTTATCAATACTCTTTCAGCGGCAGTTAAAAAATTAACCATGTTTAGTGACAATGTAGGAGGCCAAAACCGAAGCCGGCACACTGTTATGTTCTGGCTGTATATTGTTAAAAACACAAGGACTTGCGAGACCTGCTCCTATTTATTCCTCCATACAACCATAGTTCAATCAAGGAGGACAACAGCCACGTAGAAGAGTTGCAGAGGCTGAGCCAGCTCATGATGACCATGATGCTTTGGAAGAACAAAGAGGCTTTCTTTTGGACAATGACTTAATAATTTGAGCAAAACCGCTTTATTTGTACAACATACTTTTTATTTTTTTTCTTCGTGGACGAACAACTTGGCCATTAGCGCCGAAATCCATTAGGATAAGGCAAAGAACCTTCTCAATAGCCCTGGAGATGAGAAAAATTCCTGCCGCCAGAGGGACTCGAACCCTCATCTCCCGCATGAGAATCTAAGGCGTTAACCACTAGACCACGGGAGACCCGATATACTTATTGTCTGTCATTCCATACTGTTATATTGAGCTATACTTAAAAAGTATCCTGACAATAAATATCAATATTGTTTGGCTTTGGAGGCCAAGGGGTACAAGTGATGCATGTTATAATTATAAATTGATAATAGACATTAAAAATTAGTTTATTTTTTAACTATATTACTGAAATTTCAATTGATGCATAATAGAAACATAATTTAAACATTATACAGACTTACAATTACCAGGAAATCTACAAAAACTATTTAACTTTAAACAGTAATATCTCAAAATGAATTTTACCCCTTGGCTTCCCAACCCATCATATAAATCTTTTATCGCTCAAATTTTAACTAGAAATAAAGTAGTTTTATGTCGTTTGAGGATTGGGCGTTACCTATACACTCCTACTCAATATATAAAACTGAAAAAATCTACTTACAAATATCCCACGTCATGACCGAACTTTTGAAAGAGGGTAACCAATTGATAAACCGTTCCAAGCCATCGAAAAAACCTTTCTTAGCGTTTACATCCTAAAGGGAGCGTCAAAGCAAAATTTCAATTCTTTTTTGTCAAGTGGTTTAGGCTGGGCGATTATAGTCAGTGCGTGATATTTGACAAATATATAGTAGATTTTGTCTATGATTGGCAGGCCATTGAGTAATTTTCCGTTTTTTGTCAAGTGGTTTAGGCTGGGCGATTATAGTCAGTGCGTGATATTTGACAAATATATAGTAGATTTTGTCTATGATTGGCAGGCCATTGAGTAATTTTCCGTTTTTTGTCAAGTGGTTTGGGCTGGGCGATTATAGTCAGTGCGTGATATTTGACAAATATATAGTAGATTTTGTCTATGATTGGCAGGCCATTGAGTAATTTTCCGTTTTTTGTCAAGTGGTTTGGGCTGGGCGATTATAGTCAGTGCGTGATATTTGACAAATATATAGTAGATTTTGTCTATGATTGGCAGGCCATTGAGTAATTTTCCGTTTTTTGTCAAGTGGTTTAGGCTGGGCGATTATAGTCAGTGAGTGATATTTGACAAATATATAGTAGATTTTGTCTATGATTGGCAGGCCATTGAGTAATTTTCCGTTTTTTGTCAAGTGGTTTGGGCTGGGCGATTATAGTCAGTGCGTGATATTTGACAAATATATAGTAGATTTTGTCTATGATTGGCAGGCCATTGAGTAATTTTCCGTTTTTTGTCAAGTGGTTTAGGCTGGGCGATTATAGTCAGTGAGTGATATTTGACAAATATATAGTAGATTTTGTCTATGATTGGCAGGCCATTGAGTAATTTTCCGTTTTTTGTCAAGTGGTTTAGGCTGGGCGATTATAGTCAGTGAGTGATATTTGACAAATATATAGTAGATTTTGTCTATGATTGGCAGGCCATTGAGTAATTTTCCGTTTTTTGTCAAGTGGTTTAGGCTGGGCGATTATAGTCAGTGAGTGATATTTGACAAATATATAGTAGATTTTGTCTATGATTGGGAGGCCATTGAGTAATTTTCCGTTTTTTGTCAAGTGGTTTAGGCTGGGCGATTATAGTCAGTGAGTGATATTTGACAAATATATAGTAGATTTTGTCTATGATTGGCAGGCCATTGAGTAATTTTCCGTTTTTTGTCAAGTGGTTTAGGCTGGGCGATTATAGTCAGTGCGTGATATTTGACAAATATATAGTAGATTTTGTCTATGATTGGCAGGCCATTGAGTAATTTTCCGTTTTTTGTCAAGTGGTTTAGGCTGGGCGATTATAGTCAGTGAGTGATATTTGACAAATATATAGTAGATTTTGTCTATGATTGGCAGGCCATTGAGTAATTTTCCGTTTTTTGTCAAGTGGTTTAGGCTGGGCGATTATAGTCAGTGCGTGATATTTGACAAATATATAGTAGATTTTGTCTATGATTGGCAGGCCATTGAGTAATTTTCCGTTTTTTGTCAAGTGGTTTAGGCTGGGCGATTATAGTCAGTGAGTGATATTTGACAAATATATAGTAGATTTTGTCTATGATTGGCAGGCCATTGAGTAATTTTCCGTTTTTTGTCAAGTGGTTTAGGCTGGGCGATTATAGTCAGTGCGTGATATTTGACAAATATACAGTAGATTTTGTCTATGATTGGCAGGCCATTGAGTAATTTTCCGTTTTTTGTCAAGTGGTTTAGGCTGGGCGATTATAGTCAGTGCGTGATATTTGACAAATATATAGTAGATTTTGTCTATGATTGGCAGGCCATTGAGTAATTTTCCGTTTTTTGTCAAGTGGTTTGGGCTGGGCGATTATAGTCAGTGAGTGGTATTTGACAAATATATAGTAGATTTTGTCTATGATTGGCAGGCCATTGAGTAATTTTCCGTTTTTTGTCAAGTGGTTTGGGCTGGGCGATTATAGTCAGTGCGTGATATTTGACAAATATATAGTAGATTTTGTCTATGATTGGGAGGCCATTGAGTAATTTTCCGTTTTTTGTCAAGTGGTTTAGGCTGGGCGATTATAGTCAGTGAGTGATATTTGACAAATATATAGTAGATTTTGTCTATGATTGGCAGGCCATTGAGTAATTTTCCGTTTTTTGTCAAGTGGTTTAGGCTGGGCGATTATAGTCAGTGAGTGATATTTGACAAATATATAGTAGATTTTGTCTATGATTGGCAGGCCATTGAGTAATTTTCCGTTTTTTGTCAAGTGGTTTAGGCTGGGCGATTATAGTCAGTGAGTGATATTTGACAAATATATAGTAGATTTTGTCTATGATTGGCAGGCCATTGAGTAATTTTCCGTTTTTTGTCAAGTGGTTTAGGCTGGGCGATTATAGTCAGTGAGTGATATTTGACAAATATATAGTAGATTTTGTCTATGATTGGCAGGCCATTGAGTAATTTTCCGTTTTTTGTCAAGTGGTTTAGGCTGGGCGATTATAGTCAGTGAGTGGTATTTGACAAATATATAGTAGATTTTGTCTATGATTGGCAGGCCATTGAGTAATTTTCCGTTTTTTGTCAAGTGGTTTAGGCTGGGCGATTATAGTCAGTGAGTGATATTTGACAAATATATAGTAGATTTTGTCTATGATTGGCAGGCCATTGAGTAATTTTCCGTTTTTTGTCAAGTGGTTTAGGCTGGGCGATTATAGTCAGTGCGTGATATTTGACAAATATATAGTAGATTTTGTCTATGATTGGCAGGCCATTGAGTAATTTTCCGTTTTTTGTCAAGTGGTTTAGGCTGGGCGATTATAGTCAGTGAGTGATATTTGACAAATATATAGTAGATTTTGTCTATGATTGGCAGGCCATTGAGTAATTTTCCGTTTTTTGTCAAGTGGTTTAGGCTGGGCGATTATAGTCAGTGCGTGATATTTGACAAATATATAGTAGATTTTGTCTATGATTGGCAGGCCATTGAGTAATTTTCCGTTTTTTGTCAAGTGGTTTAGGCTGGGCGATTATAGTCAGTGCGTGATATTTGACAAATATATAGTAGATTTTGTCTATGATTGGCAGGCCATTGAGTAATTTTCCGTTTTTTGTCAAGTGGTTTGGGCTGGGCGATTATAGTCAGTGAGTGGTATTTGACAAATATATAGTAGATTTTGTCTATGATTGGCAGGCCATTGAGTAATTTTCCGTTTTTTGTCAAGTGGTTTGGGCTGGGCGATTATAGTCAGTGCGTGATATTTGACAAATATATAGTAGATTTTGTCTATGATTGGGAGGCCATTGAGTAATTTTCCGTTTTTTGTCAAGTGGTTTAGGCTGGGCGATTATAGTCAGTGAGTGATATTTGACAAATATATAGTAGATTTTGTCTATGATTGGCAGGCCATTGAGTAATTTTCCGTTTTTTGTCAAGTGGTTTAGGCTGGGCGATTATAGTCAGTGAGTGATATTTGACAAATATATAGTAGATTTTGTCTATGATTGGCAGGCCATTGAGTAATTTTCCGTTTTTTGTCAAGTGGTTTAGGCTGGGCGATTATAGTCAGTGAGTGATATTTGACAAATATATAGTAGATTTTGTCTATGATTGGCAGGCCATTGAGTAATTTTCCGTTTTTTGTCAAGTGGTTTAGGCTGGGCGATTATAGTCAGTGAGTGATATTTGACAAATATATAGTAGATTTTGTCTATGATTGGCAGGCCATTGAGTAATTTTCCGTTTTTTGTCAAGTGGTTTAGGCTGGGCGATTATAGTCAGTGAGTGGTATTTGACAAATATATAGTAGATTTTGTCTATGATTGGCAGGCCATTGAGTAATTTTCCGTTTTTTGTCAAGTGGTTTAGGCTGGGCGATTATAGTCAGTGAGTGATATTTGACAAATATATAGTAGATTTTGTCTATGATTGGCAGGCCATTGAGTAATTTTCCGTTTTTTGTCAAGTGGTTTAGGCTGGGCGATTATAGTCAGTGCGTGATATTTGACAAATATATAGTAGATTTTGTCTATGATTGGGAGGCCATTGAGTAATTTTCCGTTTTTTGTCAAGTGGTTTAGGCTGGGCGATTATAGTCAGTGCGTGATATTTGACAAATATATAGTAGATTTTGTCTATGATTGGCAGGCCATTGAGTAATTTTCCGTTTTTTGTCAAGTGGTTTGGGCTGGGCGATTATAGTCAGTGAGTGATATTTGACAAATATATAGTAGATTTTGTCTATGATTGGCAGGCCATTGAGTAATTTTCCGTTTTTTGTCAAGTGGTTTAGGCTGGGCGATTATAGTCAGTGAGTGATATTTGACAAATATATAGTAGATTTTGTCTATGATTGGCAGGCCATTGAGTAATTTTCCGTTTTTTGTCAAGTGGTTTAGGCTGGGCGATTATAGTCAGTGCGTGATATTTGACAAATATATAGTAGATTTTGTCTATGATTGGCAGGCCATTGAGTAATTTTCCGTTTTTTGTCAAGTGGTTTAGGCTGGGCGATTATAGTCAGTGAGTGATATTTGACAAATATATAGTAGATTTTGTCTATGATTGGCAGGCCATTGAGTAATTTTCCGTTTTTTGTGCAGTATATGTACATTGGATATTTTGTGAAGTTTTCATTTTTTGTATTTTGCCATTTGTTCACGATTTGATCGTTGAGTCTTTTGTAACTAATTTTGCTTGTTCCTCGGCAGTGGAACTGACTCCCAGGAATAATGTATATCCCCCCCCCCAATATATGCCCTCCAGCCAATATATATTTAAATGTATGGCTCAAACTTGTACATTATAGATGTGTTTATTTTTAATTACTTTAGGTTGCTCAGTGTAAGTAGAAGGAAAAGGGGGTTTCTGGCGCACTTCCAAAATACCCCCATTTTACCCGAAAAACCTGATCGCTGGGTTTTTGATGATTTTAATAAAAAATCACAAATCCCACTACACCTAGTATCTAAAATACCCCCAAAATTACCTCAAAATGCGGAGGTTTCTAAAAAATACCATCATCCATATGATTGTAGATTTTTTCAGGATCCTAAAAAAAAACTTCTCAATTTCTGAACGCATTTCCAAATACCCCATTTTCCTGAAAAAACCTGATCGCTGGGTTTTTAACGATTTTTCCCAAAACATCCAAAATTAAAAAAAAAAAATATATATATATATATATATATATAAAAAATGGGTTATCCTCAAAAGTAAAAATATTATACAATTAATTTAATCACTTTCATTTTTCTCGGATTGAACGGTTTTAGACATCTTTGTTTTCTCGAAAGTTAATAATAAGCATTGACTTACCACTTATATCTTTTAAACCATCGTAAACAAATGTTAGATTTTGAGAATTTAATTGTTGAATATCTTTTTTATTTAATTTATCATTATATCTATCTGGTAGAAAAACTTGAAATTTATCTTCTTTATGTTTTAAAGTAACAACTATTCGTTTTCCATATTTTGTTGAAATTTCTTTAAATTCTTTAATTGGATAAGATTGACCACATTTCAATTCTGATACTTTCTTTATTGGAATATTTTGACATTGACCAACTTGCTGAATCTTTTTCAATGCTTCCATTTATTACGAATAAAATGTATGAAATAAATTTAATCAATTTTATAAAACCTTTATTACAATCAATTTAAACATTTTTATAATGTCCTAATGCTCTAGTATTGATTCCATCTTCTAAAATATATCGTTTATCATCATCTGGTGATAAAGCTTTCTTATTAACTTCAACTGAATATATTTCATGTTTGAAACTTCTGAATAGATTCATACTTCTATAATGATCTTTTTTATTGAATAAACAATCTTTATAATCTTCAAATGTTATTTTATTTTTTACAACACATTTCTTAATACCATTCGATTTCTTACATATTACTCTTTCATTTTTGTGACTCATACCAACATAAATTGGTTTATTAAAATAAACTTTTGTTTTATTCATATGAATAGCAGTTACATTTTCATCAAAAATAGTTCTTCCTTTAAAATTTGGTTTTGCTATTAATTTTTCAACTTTCTCATAATCATTACATAATTTTACATTAATTCTTTTTCTTATATTTTCCATTGTCTTACCAAACACTGAATTATTCATCAGTTTGTAAAAGTCTTTCTCAAAATCATTCACAGCTTGAGTTATCTTTTTAGTGTTTAGATCTACATATTTTTTCAACCACGCTGATTGTTTAAATTTCAATACTCTATGAATCTTTTTTAATTTCAATCCCATATTCAAGCATTGCTTTAAATTTCTATAATGAATAACATACCTTTCTTTATCATATAATGTTGTTAATAGCTTTGCATATTTTGAATTACCTGGGATTCCATTCTCAGGAGCTAATGGTAAATCAGAATGAATATCATGTAATTCTTTCGGATATTCAAGATCAACCTCTAGAATATATCCTGTCTCTGAATCATCTGGTATATTCATTACATCTATCTCTGTATCTGACCATTCGAATCCTTCATAAGGTAAATATTGACTCATAGCCCAACCATATAAATTATTAGCATCCAAGTAC
The DNA here is from genome assembly GCA_946811695.1 of Gonocerus acuteangulatus. Taxonomy (NCBI): domain Eukaryota; kingdom Metazoa; phylum Arthropoda; class Insecta; order Hemiptera; family Coreidae; genus Gonocerus; species Gonocerus acuteangulatus. The sequence continues at coordinate 12,729,020 of OX328128.1, forward strand.
ATTAAATAACTCGATGGTTGATTCTTATCATAATTCTTCATATATTTATTATTTGCTTTTCCATATCTATTACAACATTGTGAAACTCCTCCTCTGATTCCTTTTTCCAACATTAAAATCTTATCATAATCATTTAATAACTCCAACTCAATTTTAGTTGTTTTTAACATCGCATTCCAAGATAATCCAGGCGCTGTGAAATACCATGCTGGATCAAGATTATAGTTTTTTAAACAAAGATCTCTAAAGTTTTCAAATATATCAGCTAATATTAATACATCCGATTTAACATATAAATCTGAATACTGTCCTAAGTTTTTAATTTCAAAACTTTTCCATACTTTTTGTGCATGTCTATTATCGTTTTCAGATATATTATAATCATTCAACTTATTATAAAAGTCTTTAATCGGAGGTAATTCAGTTTCTTCAAACCTTTCTTCTGAATCAACATAATCATAAGGATACACACCTTTTCTTGTAATCAAATCTAATTTTTCTTCATTGTAATATTTAGATGTTTCCCTAAACATAGATTTCAAGAATTTATATTCTTCCAACTTTCGAATTTTAGGAGGATGATTTTTAATTTTTTCTCTCAATTCTTCAGGTAGTTTTCTTAAATTTGATGATAATGCATCTATGCTTGTTGCCATAAATATGAATGAATCAACGAATCGTGTATTCAAATCACCCACTTTTTGATTGAATGATATATATTTCTGTTCTGTATTTGGAATTACATCAATATCTTCCTCAAATTTTCCCATTGCTTTAACAAATGAATTGCTTTAACAAAAACTATTTACAGGGGCTCCTACAATAATGATGGGTGATTTAAATAGTAAACATCTCTCTTGGAATTGCCATAAGCAAAACAATAATGGGACACAACTATTGAGAATTACTGAAAATCTTGGACTCATTATTTCATCACCTGATGAACCAACATTTTACCCGACTCAAAGACGCTACAAATCCGACATACTAGACATAGCCATAATTCAGAACTTCCAATTGCCATTATATCATGACGTACTTACTGAGTTAGACTCTGACCATTTACCTGTCATTCTTACTTTCCATGAAAGTCCAAAATCTGAACCACCCCCACCAAGACTCATCAATGGACCTATAGACTGGGGAAAATTCAAGACAGAAATGCATGACAACACGGACATTCCACTTACATACAAATCCAGACATGTCATTGACTCGACTATAGCAAAATTCATTCAAACGATACACATGGCTGTTCAAAATTCTTTAAAAACGCACCCACCATTAAGCTGTCGATTATCTAATACAACCACGCCCCCACATGTTCTAAAACTCATCCATGAAAAAAATATTCTTCGAAAGAGATGGCAAAGATCTAGAGACCCGGAACTCAAGCGACAAGTAAACCATTTATCTCGCAATATTCGTTTTGAACTTGACAAAGACAGGATACACAAATACAGCAATTACTTGACAAACATGACTCCTGGAGACCCATCGCTTTGGCGAGAGACAAGACGACTACTAAAACAATCCTCTGAAATTCCCCCCTTAAAAGACGGACAAAACATTGTAACAACTGACGCAGACAAGTGTAGACTTTTAACAGAATGTTTTGAAAACAAACTGAAAACTGCAGACCACAACGACCCACAGACGGACAATGCAGTATGTACTTCACTCTCAGAAACAAGACTAACTGACAGTACAATCGACTTCATATATCCTAAAGAGATCTCACTTCTCATACGTAGGCTTCCTAAGAATAAATCACCTGGAGAAGATGAGATAACGAACTCGGTGTTGAAACAGTTACCCATGAAATGCATCAGCCTGTTAACAAGTATCTTCAATGCTTGTCTCCGGCGAGGACATTTTCCAGAAAGATGGAAACATGCCATTGTGATCTTCATCCACAAGCCTGGGAAACCGAAGAACAACGCTGGCTGTTATCGGCCAATAAGTCTGCTGAATACTCTGGGGAAACTTCTCGAAAGGCTCGTTGACGTTAGATTAAGAAGACATCTTTTAGACAGCATACCTAACCATCAGTTCGCATTTAAACCGAAGCACTCTTCTGTCCAACAATTACAAAGAGTCTCTGTATTGTTTTAATAAGAATGAATACGCCACTGGACTGTTTCTCGACGTAGCCAACGCTTTCGGCTCAGTTTGGCACGAAGGACTCCTGCAAAAGCTACGGAACACCAAGCCTCCAGCTTACCTCTACTCCAACATTTCCTCCTTTCTTCCTGGCAGGACATTCCAAGGAAGAGTGAAGACAACACTCAGCACGAAAAGAACTATCAAAGCTGGTGTACCGCAGGGGGCCATACTAAGCCCATTGCTCTACATATTGTACTGCAGTGATATGCCAGAACCTGACAACTCAGCCCTTGCTACCTTTGCAGATGATACACTCATCATCACGAAGAGCACCGACGTCAAGGAAGCGATTCTTCACTTGCAAGAAGCTGCAGATGAGGTGTCATCCTGGTTCCGAAAATGGAAACTAGCAATAAATCCGGTGAAATATTCATGTAAAGTGTTCTCTCTCAGAAAATTCCAAAATGAAGATTTACCAGAGCTGAAAATTGGTCATCACTCAATTCTCTGGACTCCAAAAGACCAGAGTATACGCTATCTTGGAGTACATCTAGACACAAGACTGACTTGGCGACATCACATACACAAAAAAATACAAGAAGCTCACACACGACTGTTACAAATTTACCCATTAATAAATAGAAAAACTCCCCTAAAAGACACCTGTGGTACACTACTATACAAATCGACAATACTACCCATACTAACTTACGCATGTCCTGTCTGGCTTGGCGCCAGAACCACACACTTAAAACGTCTACAAACATTTCAAAACAGAGTACTCCGAATAGTGTCCAATGCTCCTTGGTTCGTAAGGAACAGCCAGATCCATAGAGAATTGGAGGTTCATCCATTTTTCACTCACATAGAAAAGCTAGTGCGAAAATATCACCAGACCCTTCCAGCCTCCAGCAGTTCCATGTTTTATCAACTTGGACAAAGAAAAACCTCGCGAATCAAACACAGACTTTATCAAGACATTTTAACCCTTTAAATTTTTATCTTACAAATATTGTTTTGTGTATAATACGTTTTGTATTGGTCCAATAGAATGGTTTTGTTTGTCGGTTGTTTGTTGATGTTAGAAATATTCGTGTTAAAATTAATGAAACATATTATCCAGATGAAATGATTAATTTAGATATTAAAGAGAACAAATATGCTTTGTTATATGAGATGTACATGGATTATAAAAGAGCTTTTGTTGGAAATGTTAATATGCTATATAATCCTGACGATTTTATAAAATATAGACCTTTGTATGTAATAGATGTTAGAAAAGGACCAATTAATATTTCACAGAGTAAAAATAATATTATTCTGAATGTTGATTTTCAGAATGTAGTGCCTGGAGGTACAAATATATATGTGATTATTGTTTCTGAGAAAAAGTTGAAATATGATTTTATTAAGAATGATTTAATAGAAATTTAGAATGACAAATCTTTCAAGAATAACAATTTAGTTATGTCTCTCGAGACTATAAAATTGATTAATTTGATTTGATAAATTTTATTCGTAATAAATGGAAGCATTGAAAAAGATTCAGCAAGTTGGTCAATGTCAAAATATTCCAATAAAGAAATTATCAGATTTGAAATGTGGTCAATCTTATCCAATTAAAGAATTTAAGAAAATAAATTTCAACAAAATATGGAAAACGAATAGTTGTTACTTTAAAACATAAAGAAGATAAATTTCAAGTGTTTCTACCAGATAGATTTAATGATAAATTAAATAAAAAAGATAGCCAACAATTAAATTCTCAAAATCTAACATTTGTTTACGATGGTTTAAATATAGATATAAGTGGTAAGTCAATGCATATTATTAACTTTCGAGAAAACAAAGATGTCTAAAACCGTTCAATCCGAGAAAAATGAAAGTGATTAAATTAATAATATTTTTACTTTTGAGGATAACCCATTTTATATATATATATATTTTTTTTTTTAATTTTGGATGTTTGGGGAAAAATCGTTAAAAACCTAGCGATCAGGTTTTTTCAGGAAAATAGGGTATTTGGAAATGCGCTCAGAAAATGAGAAGTTTTTTTAGGATCCTGAAAAAATCTACAATCAGATGGATGATGGTATTTTTTTAGAAACCTCCGCATTTTGAGGTCATTTTGGGGGTATTTTAGATACTAAGTGTAGCGGGATTTGTGATTTTTTATTAAAATCATCAAAAACCCAGCGATCAGGTTTTTCGGGTAAAATGGGGGTATTTTGGAAGTGCGCCAGAAACCCCCTTTTCCTTCTACTTATATATATATATATATATATATATATATATATATATATATATATATATATATATATATATATAGTCTGTTCGATCATTTCTGCCCTCCCTAATGGTCCGATTTTGATGACATTTGGTACAAAAATCCGTCGTCCAATTCGAAAGGTCAAGTTCGTTAACCAGCAAATTCCGCCCGCTGCAAGATGGCGTTTGGGGCGAAATTCGCGCAAAAAGAAATCGTAACGCTTACGTTTTGAGTTCATATGCATGTAAGTATTCGTTTTATAGGCTTCTTGGCCTAGGAAAACGAATGAAACCATTTTAAAAGCGATAGCTTTAACCGTTTTCGAGAAAATTGGAAACATAGTTGCTGAATAACGTTTTTGGTTTTGGTACTTACAATCATGGTTACGTTTGGAGTTAAGGAAGGGTTAGAATAAAATATTTTATGAATAGTCATGAAAAGTTTTGGGAACTTCGTATACTTTCATTAATATCTCGAACACGGTTGGGTAATCGTGGTAAGTGGATAGAAACTATTTGAAAGCTTACTAAATTTTCTACATAAAAGATTCTAAAACTTTTTTTGATTAGGTTATGTCAATCGGAGAAATAAGTGCTTAAAACTTCAAATATGTCTGTTTTGTTCTTGTGAACGGGTTTTTGTCGTTCTTTTTGTCTCTTTCCCTTAGTTTTTTATTGCTTTTTATTTTTGTAATTGTTATATTAGGTAAATGTATTTGTGTTTAAAACAGGATAGTTAAAATGAGAACCAATTTTCTGTTGTTAGAAATAGATGAGTTAGAAATATATGAAAGTACCTTCCTAGCAACCTGAAAATTTGCATGAAAGATAGGGACAACATTAAAAGGGAATTGGGAAAAGCCCTTATCGATCCCATGAGTGCAAAGAATTTTTTCGAGGTCAAAGTTCGCTAAAAAAGGTGTTCAGGAATTTCCAACGAAACGTTTTGTTTTATGGTAAAAATAGTTTAGACAAAAATTGTAGATCGTGCAATTATGTACAAAGCTGGTCTTCACACTTTTTTTCATTAGATTAACCATTTCTGAGAAAAGGCGATTCCAGAATTATCTTTAGTTTTATTCAACACAATATGCCAGACTCGGCTAGAAGTTTGTCGAGGAAACAATGGTTTAGCTACCTGCTCCTCTTTCGAAGGTCCTGACAATAAGTACCGTTACAGCCCCAGCCATAAGCCTCGCAAAATGACCTGCTTGACATTTGATAACATTAAACTCCTGAAGTAGTTCCTCTTTTTCTGTCTCTGTTTACTTCAGTTATTAGTTTTTATTTATGTTGCACGCCTTATTTTTTAATTGGGTGATGTTATTTTGATTGCATTTTTTTTCAATAAAACAAAGCTAGTAAATGAGAAGGATGTTCACGCTTATATAGAAAATAATTTTGGAGGGGACTGGGAGAATTTCGTAGGGGGGGGGACCTGAAAGGATTTTGGGGGTATGGGATAATAAAAATCTAGAACATGGAATAGTTACACAATTGAAAGTTTTTATTTTCTGTTTCAATGTTAATAGGCTTAATCTTTTTATTGCACTAACAGGTTATGAAGTAAAACAAAAAAAAAAAATGTTAAACTTAGTATGATTTTCCAACATATTATTCCTGTTGTCACTTGCTATTAACTTTTTAAAATTACATACATGTATGTATATGAAAAGAACAACAGTCAGCAGTTGTGGTTGTGATAAGTATAATACAAAAAAAATCACTTTAGCCTTAGACTAGAACAAACTTTGATAAAGATAATGATTAATCAGTAGGTGTTTTGTAATCCTAGATCAAAGTTAAAGCTGAGGCTACATTTTGGTGAATCCAGTACAAGGTAGTCGGAAGGTCCTTGGTGAATCAAGTACAAGGTAGTCGGAAGGTCCTTGGTGAATCCAGTACAAGGTAGTCGGAAGGTCCTTGGTGAATCCAGTAGAAGGTAGTCGGAAGGTCCTTGGTGAATCCAGTAGAATGTAGTCGGAAGGTCCTTGGTGAAACCAGTAGAAGGTAGTCGGAATGTCCTTGATGAATCCAATACAAGGTAGTCTGAAGGTCCTTGGTGAATCCAGTACAAGGTAGTCGGAAGGTCTTTGGCGAACTTCCAGGTAGGAATTTATTAACCTCTCAGTGGTATTATTTTATAATTTATTATTGTTTATCAGTGTTGCAACACCTCTAAACTAACAAGATCTATCACATTTTACAATTACTTTGAGTCGCTGTTTAGTCATATACCTTAAATCCTTAAATACCCGGGTATTTAACATCACTGTATATATATATATATATATACACATACACAAATTTGAACTACGGTTATATTATTGATCTATGGGATCTCATTCAATCAATCAATATTTATTTGAACCAATACAAATGGTTAAGGGAGGGAAAACAAATATATACATTAACAAATTAAATACTAACAAAAAAAATAAAAAAATAGGAATAAACTGACATTATAAAAAGAACATGACCAATAGGTAAACAGACCATGAGGTAAACAGAAAATGAATTAGAAAATAACAAATTATTGCAAATGAAAGAAATCTTGGCTTTAGACGTGTTGCAATCCTTTCTCCTAGCTGAAAGTAGGCGGCTCCTTCTATTGTTGGGAGTTTTCCGTAGTGCCTTTGGGTGAGTTTTTCAATGTGCTCTGCGGAGTGGCCAACCCCGAGCTCTCTGTAGATTTGTGTGTTTCTTATGGAAGGAGGTGCATTTAAAATAATTCGAAGAATTTTATTTTGAAATGTTTGAAGTCTTCGTCTGTTTGTGTTACTGGTACTGTACTTGTGCATGCGTAAGTTAGTAATGGAAGTAATAGAGTTTTGTATAGTAGAACTGCGCATTTGTGTCTAAGTGGTGTTTTATTGTTTAAAAGTGGATATAGTAGTCTTAGTCGTGTGTGAGCCAATTGAAGTTTGAAGTTAATGTGAAGTCTCCACGTCAATCTAGTGTCGAAGTGAACGCCAAGGTAGCGCACACTTTGGTCCCTAGGAGTCAAAGGAACTCGGGTCTGTCCAATCCGCAAGTAAGGAGAAGTCCTGTCATCGAAGTGCCTCAGTGCGAATATCTTTGCTTCAGTCTTCGATGGATTGAGCCGGAGTTTACACCTTTCGAACCACGAGGTGATGCTGTCCAGTGATGACTGAAGGTCCCTCAGTTCCTCTAACATCATCTCCTTGACTCATGACTAACGTGTCATCTGCAAACAGAGCGACCGTGGCAGTTTGAGGCTCGGAGATGTCGTGACAATACAAGTTGAACAACAAAGGGCTCAGTAGTGCTCCTTGTGGTACACCAGCAGAGACGCTTACTTTTCGGCTGACACTATTTTTCACTCGTACTTGTAATGTTCATTCGTCGAGGAACGAAGAAATAATATTCGCAAGATAGCAGGGAAGCCAAGTTTGTTTGAGTTTGTACAGAAGACCCTTGTGCCACACTTTGTCGAATGCTGACTTGACATCAAAGAAAACAGCTGTTGAATACTTTTTGTCTTCGAATCCCTTCAGTACTGATTCAGCTACTCTCTGTATTTGATGTACAGCCTAGTGGTGAGGTTTGAATCCAAATTGATGTTTGGGAATGATGTTGTTTTCCTCAAAGTGCCGACGGAGTCTCTTCTCAATACATTTTTTCGAAAACTTTAGCCATTGTATTTAGAAGGCTAATTGGCCGATAGCTACCGGGATCTTCCTTTCGTTTTCCAGGCTTGTGGAACACCACCACAATAGCATTTTTCCACATTTTCGGGAAGTAACCCGACATCAAACATGCATTAAATATGCTTGTCATGAGTGCGATACTCTTCTGTGGAAGATTTTTGAGGAGACGTTGGATACCAGATCGTCTCCTGGAGATTTCGTGTTTGCCAGTTTCCCGATGATCGTATTTACTTCGTAGGGGGTAATGAAGTCTATGTTATTTTCCACTGTCGTAATTGGTGTTTGTAAGTAGGTATTTACAGTTAAGTCTATGTCTCTGTTGGTTTTAGTGTCGTTCGTGAATTGTCTGTAAAAATGTCTAGCCAGTAGTTAGCATTTCTCTTCATCTGTGTTTGCTGTCCCTGTCTGGTCAGTCAGTGAGAATATGTCAGTTTTCTGTCCTGTCAGTTTTCTTTCCACAGATTTGAGTCACCAGGAGTAAGACTTTCTGCGAATTTCCTATAATTTTCATATCGGGTTGCATCTAGTTCCCACCTAATTTGCCTAAATAGTCTATTCACTATAGTTTTTAGAACGGGGTCTTTCGTCCTCTGCCATCGGTTTCGTAGAGTGTTTTTTCCCCGTGTCATTTGTAATATGTGTGTTGGAGTGCTGTTTGATAGTCCTGTCCGTTTGTCTGTGAATTGTGTGAGAGAACAATTCCCAATTTACCTTCCCAGTTATTAGCCGAGGGAGTGGTTCTACGTAATGTCTTTGTGTTCCCAATGTGCAAATCACAGGGAGGTGATCTGAGGCTAAGTCTATAATTGTTTTGAGTTTGTGAATTAGAGCTATGTCAAGTATGTCAGGTAAATGTCCTTGTCGAGTGGGATGGTAAGTTGGTTCGTCTGGGGATTCAATGTGTATTCCAAGATTTTCCGTTACAGTCTGAAGTCTAGTACCGTTACAGTTCTATGTCCGGCAGTTCCAATCAGTATGTTTGCTATTTAAGTCCCCTAACAGTAAGGTAGGTTCTCCTGTAAAGATCTGTTCGAAGTCGTCTTGGATTACTCTCCGTCGAGGTCTAAGGTAAGCTGAGATAATGTTCACTGTTCTGTTGTTGTTTGTCGTCAACTTAACTCCGACGGCTTCGAGATGTAGCAGCCTGGGAAGGAGAAAGTGGGAATGTTTTAAACCCCTCTTTATACATAAAGCTACTCCTCCAAAACGTTCTTCGCTGTCCTGTCTATATAAAATGTAACCTCCTATTCGTAATGTGTCGTTCGGTTTGAGATGAGTCTCTGTCACACAAGTAATGTCAACTTGGTATCTACTCAGGAAATTTGAGAATAAATTCAGAGGTTTTTTAAGTCCATTGGCGTTCCAGTTAAGGATTGTCAGATTTTGAGTATGTTCGTAATTAGGGTTGTCCATAGCTGTTTTTGAAGAAGTCTTGTATGACATTGAGTAAGAGATTTTGTAGGTAAGGTATGATTGGTTTAATTAATGTTGTAATCAGAGAGCTTAAGTCTAGGTCTGGTTTATTGGAGTCAGTATTTTGAGTTTATGTAGGAGAAGAAGGTTTTGGAGCAGAGCTAGGGGCAGAAAGTGTTCCTAGAGGCCGACGGTCAAACCAGGCATTGGTTTTAGGTGGCTGAGGACAGTGTGTTGATTGTACTGGGGTGTGAGTGTATTGAGAGTTGATTGGGATGTGAGTCTTTAGTATGGGTGTAGGTTTTGTTAGTGGACGAAATGTTTGAACATTTTGTGGGGGTTGGTTTTTTTCAGTTCTGTTTTTGTTTGACGGTTGGGGAATAGTTCGATGTTTATAATGGCCTTTAAACGCTGAATATTCGCGATACTTTGCACTGTGCTTCTCTCCACAATTCGCAAACTTAAGTAGATTATCATCGGCCGTACAAATGTTTGTCAAGTGAGGTCCTGCACAACGGCTACATCGTGGATCTAGCTTGCAATAATTTTTTGTGTGGCCTACCCTCAAGCATCTTCCGCATTGTACTGCGCGATTTGATAGCCTTCGGTGCTCAACTGTAACAATAGTGTAGTAGAGTGCTTTGAGATTAAATATTGTTTGGCCCTTTTCGTCGTTTTTGAATTCTACTGCACATAACGGAGTGGGGCCCCTCTGTCGATTATGAAGTCTTGTTACACTCAAGACCGGATATTCCTTATTTGAGAGAAATTCGAATAATTCCGTATCGCTGAGTGAATACGGAACACCCCGGATGACGACTGAAAGGTTTTTTCCTCCGGGTTTACGTATGTATAATATTTTTTGGAATTTAAATCATAAAACTTTGTTAAATTTCGAAAAATCTCCAATACTGGTAAGTGTAATCTTGATTTTTTGATTACATTGTTTAATTTCGAAATTATTAGTAACGTTTGATTTGATATCGTTTGTAATTTTTAAGTATTCTTCATCTGAACAAAGAAATATTGGTGGAATTTTTAAGGGTTTGTCTGTCGTATTTTCTTTAGAAGATTCTGTTAAGAGTTGTTGTAATGTTTGGAATCTATTATGTAATGGTATTGGTGAGTTTGTAGTCTGTTTGTTACGTTTTGTAGATGGTTCTGTATCTACGTCATCGGGAGACTGGCAATCCATTCTTGGAGAAGGGTTATGAGTTGATGGTAAACAAGGCCAGTCGTTGTCATGGGCAACGGATAGTTGAGAACTCTCACCTGAGCTTCTTTCTGTCTTGGTTAGGTTAGGATCTAATATAAAGTCTTTATACTCTTTTACTTTTCTAGATCTTTTAATTTTCATCTTCTTCCTGAAGTTCGGGAGAACAGTGATCTGTTCTTGATCCCTACAGTCCATATATAAAGAAATAAACACTTAAAAATCACTTTTAAAATGGGAGTATTTTTCAGTAAACAATCACAGTACTCTGCCAAAACAGCTGATCCTCGATCTATGGGATCTGAAATATGAAATTCTCTTGTCGCCACTTCCGGATTGCGACATAGCAGGGAGGAACCACACTAAAATATAATCCAAATTAAGTTATCAATAGTAATAAATCATTCTTGGTCAAGAAAGGGTTCATTTAAAAAATTAATTATTTCACCTGGGAAGGAATGAAACTCTTCCTTATGTCGACGAATTTCTTGTGCATTCATACTAGAAATATACGAATCGCTCAAGTATAGTAAACAATGAAATACATCTTCAATATTTGATGGTCTCCCACTACTAATAGATGCACTTAAATCTTTTACATCAGCTTGTGTATCGTAACCCGAAATTGTATCAAGCCATTCACTAAAACGTTTCTCAATAACACTTTTTGTTCGGTTTGTTTTTTGACACTTATATATAGTCCCACATATATTTTTAATAGTTCCTTCTCTTCTGGTAAACCAAATTAATAGTGTACATATTTTATTACCTTCTGGTTTTATTCTGTTTGGAATTTGTAAGATCCAACCTTCATTGTTCCAATCTTCTTCTGGGGTTACTTTGTACTGTGTTTGAATAGAATCCCCCCCCCCTCCCTTGAGTGGTGGTGGTTGGCGAAACTGCCACTAGGAATGCCTCTGTTTTGGTATTACTTCGGATATCTACCACTAGGGAGGCTATATCCCGTTTCTGCGTCAGATCAAAAGACAAAAATATGAAGTTTTGTTCATTTATTAACTAGTGTAGTCCAACACATACACAAAACTCTGGAGGGAAAATTAATTAAAAAATTAATAATTTAAACAGAGGCTAATTACAAATGTAAAAGAGCAGAACTATTCATGTTTTTTATTTTATTTATATAGGTCGTTTTAAGCAAATTATACAGGAATGCAACCTACACAACCTAAATTCTGAGGAAAGTGCTTAGTTATACAGCTCTTACATGACAGACTTTTTAAAGGTTTTCTGACTTAAAAAAACAAATGAAACAATTTGTGTTTCTGTAAACGTTTACGCAGAAGTTGATATAACTAATATTCCTCTTGGTTATTCAGAGACGATTGATAGTTGAAAATTGTTCTAGACGTTTGACATTCATCTAAACTAAGGTGTTAAAACTTTTGTTTTGTTAGGAGGTAGAATTATTAGAAAAAAAATTTCTTATTAACATACAAATGTTTTGGGAAACAATTAACCAATAAATAAAATTAGAAAGTCATATAGGTTTGGGGGATCCGTTGTAAATTTCAATGTAGGGGGCTTAATAAAAATATTTATAAAAACTTTGTAATCATAAATAACAGATACATGAATTTTATGAATAAGAAGTCACAAAAACTAACCAAAATAGGAATTTCAGTTCGCATCTTTCAACACAATGGAATTTGTTTGGTGTGGGTTTTATTTCACCAACATATTTCTACAAAAATTGTTATAAAACAATACTTCAGCCTCATTTCCTACAAGAAGCTGGATAAGAGAGAGATGGACTTACTTAGCAGCCGTGTATATAGGTGAATAGTAACTACCAATCTCTATGTGGAAGCTCCTTTCTCTTGGAGGTACTGGACAATATGGTGGTAGTGTTCCCTAGCAGCAAGTTGTAGAGGGGTCAACCCAAAACTATCCTGCATGTTGATGTCAGCACCTTTCTCTATGAGGAACTGTACCATAGGGAGATGTCCTTCCATAGCAGCAAGGTGTAGAGGGGTATACTCCCATTCACGACTAGCCTGCATGTTGATGCCAACACCTTTCTCTATGAGGAGCTGTACAATATGGAGGTGGCCTTTCATAGCAGCATGGTGCAGAAGGGTATACTCCCATCCATCCTTCATGTTGATGTCAGCACCTTTCTCAATGAGGAACTGTACAATAGGGAGGTAGCCTTCCCTAGCAGCAGAGTGTAGAGGGGTATACCCATCACAAGTCCGCTTTTTGATGTCAGCACCTTTCTCTATGAGGAGCTGTACAATAGGGAGGCAGCCTCTACTAGCAGCAAGGTGTAGAGGGGTAGACTCATAACTCCCCTTCACATTGATTTCAGTACCGTGCTCAACAAGTAGCTTGACAATAGAGAGATGGCCTGCTTCAGCTGCGAAGTGTAGTGGATTATTCCCATGCACATCACTGGAGGTTACTTTAGCTCCATTCTCTAAGAGGAGCTGGACGATAGCAAGGTGACCTGCTTTAGCAGCAAGGTGTAGAGGAGTGGAATATTTACAATCAGCAGCATCAATATCCAGTCCAAGCTTCAGGAGAGCGGCCACTACCTCCTTCTTCCCTCCCTTAGCAGCTCGATGAAGTGCTGTTTGTTCAGTACTGTCTTTTGCAGACACATCGATAGAACCAGTTGTTTTAATAAATTCCAGTAGCTTTAAGTCACCACTTTCTGCAGCAACTCTGAAGTCCTCGTCTGAGAAATTTGCACCTCGTTTCCTAAGAAACAAGACCGTGTCCTCTTTCGAATTATATGCTGCACAGAAGAGCACAGATGTTCCTTTGATAGTCCTGTGGTTTACGTTAGCACATTCCTCAGACAATATTTCCGCAAGTGCAGTACTGCCCATTTCTGCTGCAATACATAAAGGTGTATAACCTCTATTATCAGATTCGTCAATTTTTGCTAAATGCTCAAGAAGTATGTCGACAATGTTGGAGTTAAGTTTAGAAACAGCAATATGTAATGGAACTTCTCCATTTTTATTTCTGCAATTGAGGTCTGCACCTTGCTTAGCTAGCTTCTCTACAAATGCTCCATTATTCTTCTCCGCAGCAACATGAAGTGGTGTATCACCATTGTTGTCTTTTATTTTGATATCAGCTCCAAGATCCATCAAACTCTGCACCAACATAGAATTGCCAGTGCAAACAGCAATATGTAATGGACTCTTTCCATTGCAGTTTCTCGCATTCACATCAGCTCCATTATCCCTAAGCATTTTCAATGTATTTGCGATGTCTACAGATCGCAAATACATTAGAGCAGAATTCTGAGATGCTCCAATGTTGTGTTGCAAAGTAGTGAAAATTGCAGTTCTCCCTGAATCATTGTCTAGTTGGACACTTGCTCCGTGTTTTAACAAAAACATTGCTGCATCTAAGCAGCATCTTGAAAGTGCGTACAAAAGTGGAGTCTGTCCTCCATTCAGTTTCGCGTTGATATCTCCTCCAGCATCAAGGAGGATTTCCAAGATCTTGGCATTGTCAATCTCGACTGCTCGATGTAATGAAGTCAGACGGTCCTTGTCTCTCCGATTCACTAGAGCTCCTAGTCCAAGCAAAACTCGGACTGCATCTGGACTTCTGTTCCTAACAGCCAAATGAAGTAGAGACTCTCCTTCGACAACCACACCATTCACATCTACTCCAAGCCCAACTATCTCCGTCATGGCTGCTGTGTCTCCATCCAGCACCGCCTTCCACAACTTATCCTCAGCTGCAATATCTATTTCTTCCTGCAACATAGTAATTAAAACAATTAATTTTTAAAAATAATTAACCAGTCATAAGTAGGTACCTGCACGTAGCTTGAAGTAATCCGAGAATAGTTTGTGTATGTGTGTATAAATGTATAGCTAGAAAAACAATATGCTACAGCAGCGCTTAGATTAGGGGAGCATGGGTACAGATATAAGAATAACAAGATGCGCTAACCGATGAGAAGATTGGAAACTATACCTCACGGATACGGGATCATTTCTGACTGTTACAAGGAAACTTAGGGAAAAGAAATTCAGAGGCCTCCCATTTATCCCAAACCTCACCGAAAAAAAGTCCTACTCGCAGGAACTGCATCATCTTAGCGCGGTTCCATTCATATCCCTAGTGTCATTTGAAAAGCTTTTTTTATATATATCTCGTGAAAATTGTCAAAATCCTCTCGAACATCTCAAATAAAAGTAATATTAAGGCGTCGGGGCACCGAAAGTAGTTAACTTATGCACAGAAGCGGAAATTACACAATCCGGCTCTCATTCTAAAACAAAGCTTTATAAATCAATACAGAATATGCCTAATAAAGCCTTTTCTAGTGGATACAGAAGGATCAAGAAGAAGTACTCAAGATTGAGTAGAATACCCTGACTAATATAACCTATATAGAATAATATGCCGAATAAAGCCTATCTAGTAGATACAGAAGGACAAATAACAAGTCTTGACGAATAACGAGTCAATATATAGAATAATAAACCTAATTAAGTCTATGGAGTAGATACAAATGGACCATAAACCAGTCTTGAGGAATCTTGTTTTTTTCTACTTGAATACTTTTTATCAATATTTATATATTATTTAGTATATAACCTGTGTTGAAAACAATTGATTGCTAATTGATGAATCGGGTTACAACTAAGTAATCTTTATGAATATTTAGTAAATAACCTATGTTAGGAACTGTGTTATTTCAGAATCTAGTATAGTTTAAGAAATTTTGGTGAATGAAATCATAAAGTTTCTCTCTATACCCTAGGCTTTGTATTTGTGTCGGCAGATACCTGGGGTATATTTACAACTCCAAGCAGGTAAATTTCCTGCGGACCTTCTTTTTCTACGGCACTAAACCGACTCTCTATTCGCTCATAGTATCTAACCGTTGTGAAGTTTATTTTTTGGATTTAGGACTTAATATACTTAGACTAAATTATAGCAAGAAGTCAACCTCCGTCGTCGGTTCTTAACTATGTAGACTCGCTAATGTTACCCAATCTTAGTTACATCGTAATTAAAATCCACAGCAAAAACACGACATTTCATCAGAATCCCCTGCTTAATAAAACAATAATATAAAGCAATAATCAGCTTAAGCTGAACTGAAACGATCCTCCGGTTTTTGCCTAGAATCTATTATTGTTTCCTTTTTAACAAGAGTAAGCTTTATATCTATTTTTGTACGATAAAAGCCAAAAAATGTCTGGCTCCTGGACTACATTGAAGGTTTGCTTTTATTACAATCCGCTGGATAATTCCGCCAATACCGTCACGAGGGGACTTCCCATGACTGGTAGCAAAAACACCATCACAGTTTTTACTTCTGGATAATTATTTTCGGAAATGTTGTTACAACCTTTTGATTTTCATAGACAAATGCCACATCATCTTCCAAATCATCAGATACCTCACAGAGATAGAAAACTTGCAGTTCTTTGGTGTTTTCTTGTCTTGTATAGATCTCAGCTAGATGAAAAGAACAACTGTTGTTGTTCCAATAATACTCTTGGCTTCATTTTCCAACAGAAATGAATAGTTTTCACTGTAGTCAATTATTTATTCATTGTGAGTATCGCAACGGAGGAGACGAGCTCATTTAAACGACAGAATCAAAGGCAGTTAGTTTTGGTCAAATCTACAAATGGTCAGTTGTCCTAAAAAAAAAAAAAATTGTTAGCTTACATATTTTTATGATTGTTGTCATAAAAATATATAAGCTAACAAAATTTTCAATCAAAATCATTATATAGAATAAAAACAAAAAGGAAATAAAAATATTTGCCTAAAACGTACGTATGCTACCTTCCGTCAGTAAGTCATATAAGTCGTAAGGAATGGTTAGTTTGCTACGTTGTCTACAGTCAGTTAGTATATGTTTGACGGTGAGTTCTGTTGCATATTCGATAAGTGGGTATTTCTTTTCTGTTTAGTAAGTACGAATGGTCTAGTAAGTAATTTTTTGTAGTCAATTAGAATAATAAAAAACTAAGTTTATAGTAAACTTTAAAAATAGTTTATTCACATAAGTTTATGTTAAGATTAACCTAAGTAATAGTAAATGTAGCTTCAGTACGCTGATATTAATCATTAGGTAGGTAATTTTTTTTTTTTTTTTTTTTTTTTTTTTTTTTTTTTTTTTTTTTTTGTAAGGCGCATAAACTATTTGGCTATTAGCGCCGGGCTATCTACAGGTCGCCACCCTTTTATAATACCATCAGCACATAGTCGGTCACCCATTCAGGTACTGACCACGCCCGACGTTTAAGTAGGTAATTTAAAAAAAAAAGGAATTTATATTATTTTATTGATTTAAGAATATTTAACAGCAAAATCCCAGAGTTTTTCTTTTAAAATCTAATAGTTTATACTTTTAAGAATGTATCCATGAAAAAAGAACTGGATTTTATGGAGCGCCTTTTATTTTTATCGATTTTTGAAATTTTTATGTTTTTAATTTATTTAAAAATAATTTTTTTTAAAAATAAATATACTAAGTAACCAGAAAGATAACAGATAGTAAATATATTTTTCCCATATTCAAAATATTATTGTGACCATTTTGGTGAAAATCCCATTGAGATATCATTAACATTAACAGAGTAATGATTTTTTTAGTAAATGAAAGTCGCTTTGACTTAAAACGTCAGTAAAAGAAAAAACTGACATTTCATACGGTACATCCTGATAGTTATATTTTTCGTTCGCTGAAACGTGATTTGTTTTAAACCTCGTTCCCAGTCCCCTACAAGATTTTTAATACAGATGAATTCCCTGTAAGTCTCGAAGCTGTTTTTAATGACTAGTCTGTCAACGGTATTAATACGATAGACAGCTTATAGCAGTTTTAATTAGTAATAAATCCAATCAAAAAGTCCGTCTCGCAGGACTGCATCATCTTAGCGCGGTTCCGTTCATATCCCTAGTCTAATTTGGAAAGATTAAAATAGAAGCAGTTATTATTTTGGTTCCACCAGTCTTTTTTTTTAAATTAATTATTATAATGGCGTGTCAACCCTTAAGGTCACTAACGCCATTCTTGTGAGTAGTAAAGTCTTGAAAGGTCATGATTTACAATCTTACCTGGAAGGGTCGGCTACAGTAGAAACAGACCCGCTAGTGACAAGGTCTTGGAATCTTGGAAATCTATATTTCTAACATTAAATTGTTTTTCTTATTTGTCTTAACCTGATTTATTTTCAAATACATTGTCCAACTATAAGCAATTAAAAAATAACAAGGAATAAAAAACAGACAAAAAGAACAGTTCGAATAAGCGAAATCAATTACTTTATAGTTTTAAGCTCTTATTTCTCCGATTGACATCGCCTAATCAAAACTTTCATTAGAATCTTTTTTTTAGAGCATTTAATAAGCTTTCTAATGGTATTCTTTCGTTTACCAAGATTCTCAACCTTTTTCGAGATATTAAGGAAATTATACAAAGTTATAAAAACTTTTTTTGTCTGTTAATAAAATATTTTATTCTAACCTTTCCTTTACTCTAAACGTAACAAAAATTTCAACATATTAGTGTTGATGAATCTCGAACATGCAGAAAATGTTTCAACTGTATCCCATAATTCTAAGTACCAAAATCAAAGACAAAGAACCCTCCCTAGAAAGGACGCTAGGCAGTTGAAAAGCTATATATCATGGAAATCCATATCTCTAACATTAAATTGTTTTTCTTATTTTTCTTAACCTGTTTTATTTTCAAATACATTATCCAACAACAAGCAATTAAAAAATAACAAGGAATAAAAAACAGACAAAAAGAACAGTTCGAATAAGCGAAATCAATTACTTTAAAGTTTTAAGCTCTTATTTCTCCGATTGACATCGCCTAATCAAAACTTTTATTAGAACCTTTTTTTTAGATAATTTAATAAGCTTTCTAATGGTATTCTTTCGATTACCTAATTCTCAACCTTTTTCGAGATATTAAGGAAAGTAAACAAAGTTACTAAAACTTTTTATGTCTGTTAATAAAATATTTTATTCTAACCCTTCCATAACTCCAAACGTAACCAAAATTTCAACATATTAGTTTTGATGAAAGTAGAACATGTAGAAAATGTTTCAACTGAATTCCATGATTCTAAGTACCCAAACCAAAAACGGTATTCAAAAAATATTTTTCCAATTTTCTCGAAAACGGTTAAAGCTATCGCCTTGAAAATGGTTTCATTCGTTTTCCTTGCCCAGGAATCATATAAAACGAGTACTTAGAAGCTTATGAACTCAAAAACGTAAGCGTTACGATTTTTTTTGCGCGAATTTCACCCCAAACGCCATCTTCCGGTAGGCGGATTTCGCTGGTTAACGAACTTGTCCTTTCAAATTGGACGACGGATTTTTGCACCAAATTTCATCAAAATCGGACCATTCGTCTTCGACCTAGAGAACGAACAGACAAATATATATATATATATATATATATATATATATATATATATATATATATATAAATATATACATATATATATATATATATATATATATACAAATTTGAACCACCATCATTTTCGGTCTCTAGGGGTTCTGAAACGCAAAATTTTCTAGTCGGCACTTCCGGATTGTTTCATTGTATCAACCTTATAAGCGGGGTTCCTCCCTATGGGGGAGGGAGGAACCGCGCTAAAACAAGTTTTATAGACAACTTTAAAAATTCATAACTCAAAAAGTATTAAAGATATCTAACTAAAATTTGGAATATATCATTAGAATGACCAGTTCAACAAATAAAAAAAGTTTCAGGCAATTCTGAGGACATGGGTTTCATTTCACTATTTTTCTGGATTATTTGATATGGACTGACCCTCCAGTCTCAAATTGACCAAATTTGTGTTTTAAACAAATATCGGTGATATTAAACGATGGTGTGATATTTCAAAGCATGTGCCAGAATATTAAAAAGAACATTTTGACCGTTTTCCGCTTTGTTCCGTCTTTTTCATTTAACTTCGTTAAAGATGGGACATGAACACGCAGTGCGGGTTTTTACCCTTCATGACGGGGCAAATCCCCGCAAAGGAAGGATTTCGAAAAAAACTTAAGTACTTCCTCAATACACGCTCTAACCCACCCATATTTTCACAGGTTATAGCTAAGAAACCCCTTCATATTATCCATGATTTAATTTACAATTTAAAACATAATACTAGTCGCAATACCGTAAAAAGTCCAAACTGCGGGGTTTTGCCCCCCCCCCCCCTACCCTACAAATTTTTGCAGTAGTTTTATGTTACAACGAAGTATAACATATAAAAATATTCGATTTTTATCGAATCACCCGCCAGAGATATTAAAGCCTAAAGTTATCAAGAATTGCAAAAAATTGGAGTTTAAAAATTTATAAAAAAAATAATGTAGCAAATATCAGGGTTAAGAATACTTTTAATACAAACTACGTAGTTAGGTTTATTATCATGCAAAAAATCAACTTTGGTATACAGCCCCTTATGCCAAAAAATTACTGCATTTTGAGAAATATAAACAGTTGCTTTCAATAGCAGTTTTCAGGTATCGGACTTCAAAATATTCAAGGAAGGTGATATAAAATATAGAGCATACTATACAAAAAACAATGGCGTTAGACTTATTATTCTATGAATTACCTCTCCTGAGAAAATGAGTTTACAGTAAGAGCTTAGAAATTCAAAAATCAACATGCGCGGTGAAACAAAGATGGCCACCATTTTCTAACGGTAGACTCTAAAATATGTATAATAATTGTTCTGAGCTAAGAATTCGATATGTAATTGGTGGTAAAAATATCAATTTTATCTAAAATGTTCAAGCAACTGCCTTTGGACCACTTGGTATGGATTGAATTCTATCTATATAACAGAGTTGGGCAAACGTTAGCGCGCGCTAATACCTAATACCTTCCCGCTAATTTAGCGGTACTGATCAGAGCCTGCGCTAACGATTAGCGCATAGCGACGGCAGTGCGCTAATCGCTAATTCATTTAAAATGTTTAAATATCTTTGTAGCTAACTAGGAGGAATATTGAAGGTGGAATAAAAAAAGGATATTGAAGGTGGAATAAAAAAAGGAAGAATAGGAGGAATATTGGAAGAATAGGAGGAAGAATAGGAGATATTCCTCCTAGTTAGCTACAAAGATATTTAAACATTTTAAATGAATTAGCGATTAGCGCACTGCCGTCGCTATGCGCTAATCGTTAGCGCAGGCTCTTATCAGTACCGCTAAATTAGCGGTAAGGTATTAGGTATTAGCGCGCGCTAACGTTTGCCCAACTCTGCTATATAACCTTTCTTATACTGCTACAATCATTATTTCTTATTTTACAGCAAAGATTTAACCCTCGAGAGAATGGAATTTTATTCGCCATGAAGTTCATATTTACAATTGATTTTAAGAGTAACATGTGACAACGAATTTTTGGTTGTTTGGAATAGAGCCTTCTCAGCCTTAGTCGAAGAGTAAGTACGTTTTCAGTACATAATTGTATTGACTTATACAGGCTTCCTCAAGAATGAGGATTAAGAATTATCCGCTTCTGTGTAAGTTGGCTACTGTCAGTTTCCTGTGCTTTGTGATGCCTAATCTACTACATATCTTCGAGATGTTGTTGACATTTTTCATTAAAAAAAACTATTCATTTCTATTTAAAGCTTTCCCAAAAGTCAATAAGAATAAGTACGGAACCGCGCTAAGATGACGCAGTTCCTGCGAGTCGGACTTTATTTTGTTTTAATTTGCATTTATTTGTAGAATTAATATTATAGTAAAACAAGGGAAGAATTTTGATATTTGTCAATGCATTGAACTGCGAAGTAAGTTTGTATTATCCTGGATGGTGCGAGGGTAAAACATATACAGACATGAAACGTTTTGGGAACTTCGTAAGATTTCCTTAATATCTCGAAAACGGTTAGTAAATTTTGGTAAGTCCATTCGAAAGCTTGACAAGGCCAGGGAGTCATTTTCCATGTCAGGTAGTAAGGTAGGAACCCTTTTCATTCCAGACCTATCTGGGGTCATAAAAGTATTTCATGAAAAGTCTAACCAAAATTATAACTATTTCTATTTCAAGCTCTCCAAATGAAACTAGGGATGTGAACGGAACTGCGCTATGATGACGCAGTTCCTGCGAGTCGGACTTTTTTCTTATTGTTTTTATCGTCCAGCGAGTCCTGAATTTTGACCGTTGTGTTTTTTGGAGGGGGGGGCACGCTGTATATATATATATATATGATTGGTTTATGAGACGGTTTCTCCCTCCAACGGTGTTCTTATTCTCCATTCTTCAATATTTCGCCGGATCCCACTCCGGCTTCTTCAGGCTGACTTCATCCCTCCTTCGTGACTAGGAAGGGAATTAGAACATCGCTGGCGAGTGAAGCCGTCTCACCAACCAATCATATTTACACCAAGTGTTAAGGGTGGTTTCTACCGACGAACAGATATAAATACAAAGATCAATATATAGAATCTATAAGAAGTAATAATTAAAATAAATTTACTTACTTGAGACATTGTAAGATGTTCGCTGTCGAGCAAGGAAGAACTCTATGAAGACAAAGAGGTAGAAGCCTTTAATATACTGCTCCTAGTTATGACGTAGTTGTTTACAAGCACTAGAGGTTGCGAAATCGACAGGTGATTCATCGAGGTATATTTAAGATTAAGAAGGAAGGAAATCATTTAATGAAATTGTCAAGTGCTATCTTATGAAGGAAATATCAAGTACTAGCACTGATAACATTATTGATAACGAGATTTCCCGGATCAAGACGTATCCATGTGCGAAGTTTGGTCAATATCAGTCAAACGGTGTGGATTTGTATAAGGAACAAACAAACAGAAAAACAGACAGACACGTGATATATATATATATATAGATAGTCCGGGTGCTACAAGGCCAATTTCATCGAAATACTGCAAATTGTGATAAGAAGGTTTCCTTTGGCGGACATGTAGTTTATGATTATACAATTAATTTAAGAAGGGGAGGCATCTCGAAAATTTGTTTGAATTCAAGATGGCGGCGGTAATCAATAATACTATGTGATTGATTCTAATTTTCTTTCTACCCATCGTGTTTGGTGTCAATTTATATGTTTTCTAGCAGACTTGGGCATTATTCAATACATTTTTTATTCAATGATCATTCAAATAAATTTTTGAGAAGATATGGTCGACCGTTCAGAAGTAGAAGGCGTTGATCGTCGGGGATTTGGTCAATGTTCTTATTTAATAAAACAAATTTTATGGTTAAAATGTATATTTAATACTGCCGACGTTTCAGCTTGCTATACAAGCCATCTTCAGGGCTGTAAAAACATATATGGAATAACAATGACAGAAAAGAATAGGATTGCCGAGTCCTAGCTTACTCGGCACAGCTAAGTCTGTAAATACATAGATGCTGAGTAGAGGTCCAACCCTCACCGGGAGAAGACGTGTTAGCGGAGTGAATAGGATTGCCGAGTCCTAGCTTACTCGGCACAGCTAAGTCTGTAAATACATAGATGCTGAGTAGAGGTCCAACCTTCACCGGAGAAGAGGTGTTTGCGGAGGGAATAGGATTGCCGAGTCATAGCTTACTCGGCACAGCTAAGTCTGAAAATACATAGATGCTGAGTAGAGGTTCAACCCTCTCCGGGAGAAGAGGTGTTTCCGGAGTGAATAGGATTGCCGAGTCCTAGCTTACTCGGCACAGCTAAGTATGTAAATACATAGATGCTGAGTAGGGGTCCAACCTTCACCGGGAGAAGAGGTGTTTGCGGAGTGAATAGGATTGCCGAGTCCTAGCTTACTCGGCACAGCTAAGTCTGTAAATACATAGATGCTGACTAGAGGTCCAACCCTCACCGGGAGAAGAGGTGTTTGCGGAGTGAATAGGATTGCCGAGTCCTAGCTTACTCGGCACAGCTAAGTCTGTAAATACATAGATGCTGAGTAGAGGTCCAACCTTCACCGGAGAAGAGGTGTTTGCGGAGTGAATAGGATTGCCGAGTCATAGCTTACTCGGCACAGCTAAGTCTGAAAATACATAGATGCTGAGTAGAGGTTCAACCCTCTCCGGGAGAAGAGGTGTTTGCGGAGTGAATAGGATTGCCGAGTCCTAGCTTACTCGGCACAGCTAAGTATGTAAATACATAGATGCTGAGTAGGGGTCCAACCTTCACCGGGAGAAGAGGTGTTTGCGGAGTGAATAGGATTGCCGAGTCCTAGCTTACTCGGCACAGCTAAGTCTGTAAATACATAGATGCTGACTAGAGGTCCAACCCTCACCGGGAGAAGAGGTGTTTGCGGAGTGAATAGGATTGCCGAGTCCTAGCTTACTCGGCACAGCTAAGTCTGTAAATACATAGATGCTGACAAGAGGTCCAACCCTCACCGGGAGAAGAGGTGTTTGCGGAGTGAATAGGATTGCCGAGTCCTAGATTACTCGGCACAGCTAAGTCTTTAAATACATAGATGCTGAGTAGGGGTCCAACCTTCACCGGGAGAAAACGTGTTTGCGGAGTGAATAGGATTGCCGAGTCCTAGCTTACTCGGCACAGCTAAGTCTTTAAATACATAGATGCTGACTAGAGGTCCAACCCTCACCGTGAGAAGAGGTGTTTGCGGAGTGAATAGGATTGCCGAGTCCTAGCTTACGCGGCACAGCTAAGTCTTTAAATACATAGATGCTGAGTAGAGGTCCAACCCTCACCGGGAGAAGAGGTGTTTGCGGAGTGAATAGGATTGCCGAGTCCTAGCTTACTCGGCACAGCTAAGTATGTAAATACATAGATGCTGAGTAGGGGTCCAACCCTCACCGTGAGAAGAGGTATTTGCGGAGTGAATAGGATTGCCGAGTCCTAGCTTACTCGGCACAGCTAAGTCATTAAATACATAGATGCTGACTAGAGGTCCAACCCTCACCGTGAGAAGAGGTGTTTGCGGAGTGAATAGGATTGCCGAGTCCTAGCTTACGCGGCACAGCTAAGTCTTTAAATACATAGATGCTGAGTAGGGGTCCAACCTTCACCGGGAGAAGAGGTGATTGCGAAGTGAATAGGATTGCCGAGTCCTAGCTTACTCGGCACAGCTAAGTCTTTAAATACATATGTGCTGAGTAGAGGTCCAACCCTCACCGGGAGAAGACGTATTTGCGGAGTGAATAGGATTGCCGAGTCCTAGCTTACTCGGCACAGCTAAGTCTTTAAATACATAGATGCTGAGTAGAGGTCCAACCCTCACCGGGAGAAGACGTGTTTTCGGAGTGAATAGGATTGCAGAGTCCTAGCTTACTTGGCACAGCTAAGTCTGTAAATACATAGATGCTGAGTAGAGGTCCAACCCTCACCGGGAGAAGACGTGTTTGCGGAGTGAATAGGATTGCCGAGTCCTAGCTTACTCGGCACAGCTAAGTCTGTAAATACATAGATGATGAGTAGAGGTCCAACTTTCACCGGGAGAAGAGGTGTTTGCGGAGTGAATAGGATTGCCGAGTCCTAGCTTACTCAGCACAGCTAAGTCTTTAAATACATAGATGCTGAGTAGAGGTCCAACCCTCACCGGGAGAAGACGTGTTTTCGGAGTGAATAGGATTGCAGAGTCCTAGCTTACTCGGCACAGCTAAGTTTGTAAATACATAGATGCTGAGTAGAGGTCAAACTTTCACCGGGAGAAGAGGTGTTTGCGGAGTAAATAGGATTGCCGAGTCCTAGCTTACTTGGCACAGCTAAGTCTGTAAATACATAGATGCTGAGTAGAGGTCCAACCCTCACCGGGAGAAGACATGTTTGCGGAGTGAATAGGATTGCCGAGTCCTAGCTTACTCGGCACAGCTAAGTCTGTAAATACATAGATGATGAGTAGAGGTCCAACTTTCACCGGGAGAAGAGGTGTTTGCGGAGTGAATAGGATTGCCGAGTCCTAGCTTACTCAGCACAGCTAAGTCTTTAAATACATAGATGCTGAGTAGAGGTCCAACCCTCACCGGGAGAAGACGTGTTTGCGGAGTGAATAGGATTGCCGAGTCCTAGCTTACTCGGCACAGCTAAGTCTTTAAATACATAGATGCTGAGTAGAGGTCCAACCCTCACCGGGAGAAGAGGTGTTTGCGGAGTGAATAGGATTGCCGAGTCCTAGCTAACTCGGTACAGCTAAGTCTGTAAATACATAGATGCTGAGTAGAGGTCCAACCCTCACCTTGAGAAGAGGTGTTTGCGGAGTGAATAGGATTGCCGAGTCCTAGCTTACTCGGCACAGCTAAGTCTTTAAATACATAGATGCTGACTAGAGGTCCAACCCTCACCGTGAGAAGAGATGTTTTCGGAGTGAATAGGATTGCCGAGTCCTAGCTTACTCGGCACAGCTAAGTCTTTAAATACATAGATGCTGAGTAGAGGTCCAACCCTCACCGTGAGAAGAGGTGTTTGCGGAGTGAATAGGATTGCCGAGTCCTAGCTTACTCGGCACAGCTAAGTTTTTAAATACATAGATGCTGAGTAGAGGTCCAACCCTCACCGGGAGAAGAGGTGTTTGCGGAGTGAATAGGATTGCCGAGTCCTAGCTTACGCGGCACAGCTAAGTCTTTAAATACATAGATGCTGACTAGAGGTCCAACCCTCACCGTGAGAAGAGGTGTTTGCGGAGTGAATAGGATTGCCGAGTCCTAGCTTACGCGGCACAGCTAAGTCTTTAAATACATAGATGCTGAGTAGAGGTCCAACCCTCACCGGGAGAAGAGGTGTTTGCGGAGTGAATAGGATTGCCGAGTCCTAGCTTACTCGGCACAGCTAAGTATGTAAATACATAGATGCTGAGTAGGGGTCCAACCCTCACCGTGAGAAGAGGTATTTGCGGAGTGAATAGGATTGCCGAGTCCTAGCTTACTCGGCACAGCTAAGTCATTAAATACATAGATGCTGACTAGAGGTCCAACCCTCACCGTGAGAAGAGGTGTTTGCGGAGTGAATAGGATTGCCGAGTCCTAGCTTACGCGGCACAGCTAAGTCTTTAAATACATAGATGCTGAGTAGGGGTCCAACCTTCACCGGGAGAAGAGGTGATTGCGAAGTGAATAGGATTGCCGAGTCCTAGCATACTCGGCACAGCTAAGTCTTTAAATACATAGATGCTGAGTAGAGGTACAACCTTCACCGGGAGAAGAGGTGTTTGAGGAGTGAATAGGATTGCCGAGTCCTAGCTTACTCGGCACAGCTAAGTCTTTAAATACATATGTGCTGAGTAGAGGTCCAACCCTCACCGGGAGAAGACGTATTTGCGGAGTGAATAGGATTGCCGAGTCCTAGCTTACTCGGCACAGCTAAGTCTTTAAATACATAGATGCTGAGTAGAGGTCCAACCCTCACCGGGAGAAGACGTGTTTTCGGAGTGAATAGGATTGCAGAGTCCTAGCTTACTTGGCACAGCTAAGTCTGTAAATACATAGATGCTGAGTAGAGGTCCAACCCTCACCGGGAGAAGACGTGTTTGCGGAGTGAATAGGATTGCCGAGTCCTAGCTTACTCGGCACAGCTAAGTCTGTAAATACATAGATGATGAGTAGAGGTCCAACTTTCACCGGGAGAAGAGGTGTTTGCGGAGTGAATAGGATTGCCGAGTCCTAGCTTACTCAGCACAGCTAAGTCTTTAAATACATAGATGCTGAGTAGAGGTCCAACCCTCACCGGGAGAAGACGTGTTTTCGGAGTGAATAGGATTGCAGAGTCCTAGCTTACTCGGCACAGCTAAGTTTGTAAATACATAGATGCTGAGTAGAGGTCAAACTTTCACCGGGAGAAGAGGTGTTTGCGGAGTAAATAGGATTGCCGAGTCCTAGCTTACTTGGCACAGCTAAGTCTGTAAATACATAGATGCTGAGTAGAGGTCCAACCCTCACCGGGAGAAGACGTGTTTGCGGAGTGAATAGGATTGCCGAGTCCTAGCTTACTCGGCACAGCTAAGTCTGTAAATACATAGATGATGAGTAGAGGTCCAACTTTCACCGGGAGAAGAGGTGTTTGCGGAGTGAATAGGATTGCCGAGTCCTAGCTTACTCAGCACAGCTAAGTCTTTAAATACATAGATGCTGAGTAGAGGTCCAACCCTCACCGGGAGAAGACGTGTTTGCGGAGTGAATAGGATTGCCGAGTCCTAGCTTACTCGGCACAGCTAAGTCTGTAAATACATAGATGCTGAGTAGAGGTCCAACTTTCACCGGGAGAAGAGGTGTTTGCGGAGTGAATAGGATTGCCGAGTCCTAGCTTACTCGGCACAGCTAAGTCTTTAAATACATAGATGCTGAGTAGAGGTCCAAACCTCACCGGGAGAAGACGTGTTTGCGGAGTGAATAGGATTGCCGAGTCCTAGCTTACTCGGCACAGCTAAGTCTGTAAATACATAGATGCTGACTAGAGGTCCAACCCTCACCGGGAGAAGAGGTGTCTGCGCAGTGAATAGGATTGCCGAGTCCTAGCTTATTCAGCACAGCTATGTCTTTAAATACATAGATGCTGAGTAGAGGTCCAACCTTCACCGGGAGAAGAGGTGTTTGCGGAGTGAATAGGATTGCCGAGTCCTAGCTTACTCGGCACAGCTAAGTCTTTAAATACATAGATGCTGAGTAGAGGTCCAACCCTCACCGGGAGAAGACTTGTTTGCGGAGTGAATAGGATTGCCGAGTCCTAGCTTACTCGGCACAGCTAAGTCTTTAAATACATAGATGCTGAGTAGAGGTCCAACCCTCACCGGGAGAAGAGGTGTTTGCGGAGTGAATAGGATTGCCGAGTCCTAGCTAACTCGGTACAGCTAAGTCTGTAAATACATAGATGCTGAGTAGAGGTCCAACCCTCACCTTGAGAAGAGGTGTTTGCGGAGTGAATAGGATTGCCGAGTCCTAGCTTACTCGGCACAGCTAAGTCTTTAAATACATAGATGCTGACTAGAGGTCCAACCCTCACCGTGAGAAGAGATGTTTTCGGAGTGAATAGGATTGCCGAGTCCTAGCTTACTCGGCACAGCTAAGTCTTTAAATACATAGATGCTGAGTAGAGGTCCAACCCTCACCGTGAGAAGAGGTGTTTGCGGAGTGAATAGGATTGCCGAGTCCTAGCTTACTCGGCACAGCTAAGTCTTTAAATACATAGATGCTGAGTAGAGGTCCAACCCTCACCGGGAGAAGAGGTGTTTGCGGAGTGAATAGGATTGCCGAGTCCTAGCTTACGCGGCACAGCTAAGTCTTTAAATACATAGATGCTGACTAGAGGTCCAACCCTCACCGTGAGAAGAGGTGTTTTCGGAGTGAATAGGATTGCCGAGTCCTAGCTTACTCGGCACAGCTAAGTCTTTAAATACATAGATGCTGAGTAGAGGTCCAACCTTCACCGGGAGAAGAGGTGTTTGCGGAGTGAATAGGATTGCAGAGTCCTAGCTTACTCGGCACAGCTAAGTTTGTAAATACATAGATGCTGAGTAGGGGTCCAACCTTCACCGGGAGAAGAGGTGTTTGCGGAGTGAATAGGATTGCCGAGTCCTAGCTTACTCGGCACAGCTAAGTCTGTAAATACATAGATGCTGACTAGAGGTCCAACCCTCACCGGGAGAAGAGGTGTTTGCGGAGTGAATAGGATTGCCGAGTCCTAGGTTACTCGGCACAGCTAAGTCTGTAAATACATAGATGCTGAGTAGAGGTCCAACCTTCACCGGAGAAGAGGTGTTTGAGGAGTGAATAGGATTGCCGAGTCCTAGCTTACTCGGCACAGCTAAGTCTTTAAATACATATGTGCTGAGTAGAGGTCCAACCCTCACCGGGAGAAGACGTATTTGCGGAGTGAATAGGATTGCCGAGTCCTAGCTTACTCGGCACAGCTAAGTCTTTAAATACATAGATGCTGAGTAGAGGTCCAACCCTCACCGGGAGAAGACGTGTTTTCGGAGTGAATAGGATTGCAGAGTCCTAGCTTACTTGGCACAGCTAAGTCTGTAAATACATAGATGCTGAGTAGAGGTCCAACCCTCACCGGGAGAAGACGTGTTTGCGGAGTGAATAGGATTGCCGAGTCCTAGCTTACTCGGCACAGCTAAGTCTGTAAATACATAGATGATGAGTAGAGGTCCAACTTTCACCGGGAGAAGAGGTGTTTGCGGAGTGAATAGGATTGCCGAGTCCTAGCTTACTCAGCACAGCTAAGTCTTTAAATACATAGATGCTGAGTAGAGGTCCAACCCTCACCGGGAGAAGACGTGTTTTCGGAGTGAATAGGATTGCAGAGTCCTAGCTTACTCGGCACAGCTAAGTTTGTAAATACATAGATGCTGAGTAGAGGTCAAACTTTCACCGGGAGAAGAGGTGTTTGCGGAGTAAATAGGATTGCCGAGTCCTAGCTTACTTGGCACAGCTAAGTCTGTAAATACATAGATGCTGAGTAGAGGTCCAACCCTCACCGGGAGAAGACGTGTTTGCGGAGTGAATAGGATTGCCGAGTCCTAGCTTACTCGGCACAGCTAAGTCTGTAAATACATAGATGATGAGTAGAGGTCCAACTTTCACCGGGAGAAGAGGTGTTTGCGGAGTGAATAGGATTGCCGAGTCCTAGCTTACTCAGCACAGCTAAGTCTTTAAATACATAGATGCTGAGTAGAGGTCCAACCCTCACCGGGAGAAGACGTGTTTGCGGAGTGAATAGGATTGCCGAGTCCTAGCTTACTCGGCACAGCTAAGTCTGTAAATACATAGATGCTGAGTAGAGGTCCAACTTTCACCGGGAGAAGAGGTGTTTGCGGAGTGAATAGGATTGCCGAGTCCTAGCTTACTCGGCACAGCTAAGTCTTTAAATACATAGATGCTGAGTAGAGGTCCAACCCTCACTGGGAGAAGACGTCTTTGCGGAGTGAATAGGATTGCCGAGTCCTAGCTTACTCGGCACAGCTAAGTCTTTAAATACATAGATGCTGAGTAGAGGTCCAACCCTCACCGGGAGAAGACGTGTTTTCGGAGTGAATAGGATTGCCGAGTCCTAGCTTACTCGGCACAGCTAAGTCTTTATATACATAGATGCTGACTAGAGGTCCAACCCTCACCGGGAAAGAGGTGTTTGCGGAGTGAATAGGATTGCCGAGTCCTAGCTTACGCGGAACAGCTAAGTCTTTAAATACATAGATGCTGAGTAGAGGTCCAACCCTCACCGGGAGAAGAGGTGTTTGCGGAGTGAATAGTATTGCCGAGTCCTTGCTTACTCGGCACAGCTAAGTCTTTATATACATAGATGCTGACTAGAGGTCCAACCCTCACCGGGAAAGAGGTGTTTGCGGAGTGAATAGGATTGCCGAGTCCTAGCTTACGCGGAACAGCTAAGTCTGTAAATACATAGATGCTGAGTAGAGGTCCAACCTTCACCGGAGAAGAGGTGTTTGCGGAGTGAATAGGATTGCCGAGTCATAGCTTACTCGGCACAGCTAAGTCTGAAAATACATAGATGCTGAGTAGAGGTTCAACCCTCTCCGGGAGAAGAGGTGTTTGCGGAGTGAATAGGATTGCCGAGTCCTAGCTTACTCGGCACAGCTAAGTATGTAAATACATAGATGCTGAGTAGGGGTCCAACCTTCACCGGGAGAAGAGGTGTTTGCGGAGTGAATAGGATTGCCGAGTCCTAGCTTACTCGGCACAGCTAAGTCTGTAAATACATAGATGCTGACTAGAGGTCCAACCCTCACCGGGAGAAGAGGTGTTTGCGGAGTGAATAGGATTGCCGAGTCCTAGCTTACTCGGCACAGCTAAGTCTGTAAATACATAGATGCTGACAAGAGGTCCAACCCTCACCGGGAGAAGAGGTGTTTGCGGAGTGAATAGGATTGCCGAGTCCTAGATTACTCGGCACAGCTAAGTCTTTAAATACATAGATGCTGAGTAGGGGTCCAACCTTCACCGGGAGAAAACGTGTTTGCGGAGTGAATAGGATTGCCGAGTCCTAGCTTACTCGGCACAGCTAAGTCTTTAAATACATAGATGCTGACTAGAGGTCCAACCCTCACCGTGAGAAGAGGTGTTTGCGGAGTGAATAGGATTGCCGAGTCCTAGCTTACGCGGCACAGCTAAGTCTTTAAATACATAGATGCTGAGTAGAGGTCCAACCCTCACCGGGAGAAGAGGTGTTTGCGGAGTGAATAGGATTGCCGAGTCCTAGCTTACTCGGCACAGCTAAGTATGTAAATACATAGATGCTGAGTAGGGGTCCAACCCTCACCGTGAGAAGAGGTATTTGCGGAGTGAATAGGATTGCCGAGTCCTAGCTTACTCGGCACAGCTAAGTCATTAAATACATAGATGCTGACTAGAGGTCCAACCCTCACCGTGAGAAGAGGTGTTTGCGGAGTGAATAGGATTGCCGAGTCCTAGCTTACGCGGCACAGCTAAGTCTTTAAATACATAGATGCTGAGTAGGGGTCCAACCTTCACCGGGAGAAGAGGTGATTGCGAAGTGAATAGGATTGCCGAGTCCTAGCTTACTCGGCACAGCTAAGTCTTTAAATACATATGTGCTGAGTAGAGGTCCAACCCTCACCGGGAGAAGACGTATTTGCGGAGTGAATAGGATTGCCGAGTCCTAGCTTACTCGGCACAGCTAAGTCTTTAAATACATAGATGCTGAGTAGAGGTCCAACCCTCACCGGGAGAAGACGTGTTTTCGGAGTGAATAGGATTGCAGAGTCCTAGCTTACTTGGCACAGCTAAGTCTGTAAATACATAGATGCTGAGTAGAGGTCCAACCCTCACCGGGAGAAGACGTGTTTGCGGAGTGAATAGGATTGCCGAGTCCTAGCTTACTCGGCACAGCTAAGTCTGTAAATACATAGATGATGAGTAGAGGTCCAACTTTCACCGGGAGAAGAGGTGTTTGCGGAGTGAATAGGATTGCCGAGTCCTAGCTTACTCAGCACAGCTAAGTCTTTAAATACATAGATGCTGAGTAGAGGTCCAACCCTCACCGGGAGAAGACGTGTTTTCGGAGTGAATAGGATTGCAGAGTCCTAGCTTACTCGGCACAGCTAAGTTTGTAAATACATAGATGCTGAGTAGAGGTCAAACTTTCACCGGGAGAAGAGGTGTTTGCGGAGTAAATAGGATTGCCGAGTCCTAGCTTACTTGGCACAGCTAAGTCTGTAAATACATAGATGCTGAGTAGAGGTCCAACCCTCACCGGGAGAAGACATGTTTGCGGAGTGAATAGGATTGCCGAGTCCTAGCTTACTCGGCACAGCTAAGTCTGTAAATACATAGATGATGAGTAGAGGTCCAACTTTCACCGGGAGAAGAGGTGTTTGCGGAGTGAATAGGATTGCCGAGTCCTAGCTTACTCAGCACAGCTAAGTCTTTAAATACATAGATGCTGAGTAGAGGTCCAACCCTCACCGGGAGAAGACGTGTTTGCGGAGTGAATAGGATTGCCGAGTCCTAGCTTACTCGGCACAGCTAAGTCTTTAAATACATAGATGCTGAGTAGAGGTCCAACCCTCACCGGGAGAAGAGGTGTTTGCGGAGTGAATAGGATTGCCGAGTCCTAGCTAACTCGGTACAGCTAAGTCTGTAAATACATAGATGCTGAGTAGAGGTCCAACCCTCACCTTGAGAAGAGGTGTTTGCGGAGTGAATAGGATTGCCGAGTCCTAGCTTACTCGGCACAGCTAAGTCTTTAAATACATAGATGCTGACTAGAGGTCCAACCCTCACCGTGAGAAGAGATGTTTTCGGAGTGAATAGGATTGCCGAGTCCTAGCTTACTCGGCACAGCTAAGTCTTTAAATACATAGATGCTGAGTAGAGGTCCAACCCTCACCGTGAGAAGAGGTGTTTGCGGAGTGAATAGGATTGCCGAGTCCTAGCTTACTCGGCACAGCTAAGTTTTTAAATACATAGATGCTGAGTAGAGGTCCAACCCTCACCGGGAGAAGAGGTGTTTGCGGAGTGAATAGGATTGCCGAGTCCTAGCTTACGCGGCACAGCTAAGTCTTTAAATACATAGATGCTGACTAGAGGTCCAACCCTCACCGTGAGAAGAGGTGTTTGCGGAGTGAATAGGATTGCCGAGTCCTAGCTTACGCGGCACAGCTAAGTCTTTAAATACATAGATGCTGAGTAGAGGTCCAACCCTCACCGGGAGAAGAGGTGTTTGCGGAGTGAATAGGATTGCCGAGTCCTAGCTTACTCGGCACAGCTAAGTATGTAAATACATAGATGCTGAGTAGGGGTCCAACCCTCACCGTGAGAAGAGGTATTTGCGGAGTGAATAGGATTGCCGAGTCCTAGCTTACTCGGCACAGCTAAGTCATTAAATACATAGATGCTGACTAGAGGTCCAACCCTCACCGTGAGAAGAGGTGTTTGCGGAGTGAATAGGATTGCCGAGTCCTAGCTTACGCGGCACAGCTAAGTCTTTAAATACATAGATGCTGAGTAGGGGTCCAACCTTCACCGGGAGAAGAGGTGATTGCGAAGTGAATAGGATTGCCGAGTCCTAGCATACTCGGCACAGCTAAGTCTTTAAATACATAGATGCTGAGTAGAGGTACAACCTTCACCGGGAGAAGAGGTGTTTGAGGAGTGAATAGGATTGCCGAGTCCTAGCTTACTCGGCACAGCTAAGTCTTTAAATACATATGTGCTGAGTAGAGGTCCAACCCTCACCGGGAGAAGACGTATTTGCGGAGTGAATAGGATTGCCGAGTCCTAGCTTACTCGGCACAGCTAAGTCTTTAAATACATAGATGCTGAGTAGAGGTCCAACCCTCACCGGGAGAAGACGTGTTTTCGGAGTGAATAGGATTGCAGAGTCCTAGCTTACTTGGCACAGCTAAGTCTGTAAATACATAGATGCTGAGTAGAGGTCCAACCCTCACCGGGAGAAGACGTGTTTGCGGAGTGAATAGGATTGCCGAGTCCTAGCTTACTCGGCACAGCTAAGTCTGTAAATACATAGATGATGAGTAGAGGTCCAACTTTCACCGGGAGAAGAGGTGTTTGCGGAGTGAATAGGATTGCCGAGTCCTAGCTTACTCAGCACAGCTAAGTCTTTAAATACATAGATGCTGAGTAGAGGTCCAACCCTCACCGGGAGAAGACGTGTTTTCGGAGTGAATAGGATTGCAGAGTCCTAGCTTACTCGGCACAGCTAAGTTTGTAAATACATAGATGCTGAGTAGAGGTCAAACTTTCACCGGGAGAAGAGGTGTTTGCGGAGTAAATAGGATTGCCGAGTCCTAGCTTACTTGGCACAGCTAAGTCTGTAAATACATAGATGCTGAGTAGAGGTCCAACCCTCACCGGGAGAAGACGTGTTTGCGGAGTGAATAGGATTGCCGAGTCCTAGCTTACTCGGCACAGCTAAGTCTGTAAATACATAGATGATGAGTAGAGGTCCAACTTTCACCGGGAGAAGAGGTGTTTGCGGAGTGAATAGGATTGCCGAGTCCTAGCTTACTCAGCACAGCTAAGTCTTTAAATACATAGATGCTGAGTAGAGGTCCAACCCTCACCGGGAGAAGACGTGTTTGCGGAGTGAATAGGATTGCCGAGTCCTAGCTTACTCGGCACAGCTAAGTCTGTAAATACATAGATGCTGAGTAGAGGTCCAACTTTCACCGGGAGAAGAGGTGTTTGCGGAGTGAATAGGATTGCCGAGTCCTAGCTTACTCGGCACAGCTAAGTCTTTAAATACATAGATGCTGAGTAGAGGTCCAAACCTCACCGGGAGAAGACGTGTTTGCGGAGTGAATAGGATTGCCGAGTCCTAGCTTACTCGGCACAGCTAAGTCTGTAAATACATAGATGCTGACTAGAGGTCCAACCCTCACCGGGAGAAGAGGTGTCTGCGCAGTGAATAGGATTGCCGAGTCCTAGCTTATTCAGCACAGCTATGTCTTTAAATACATAGATGCTGAGTAGAGGTCCAACCTTCACCGGGAGAAGAGGTGTTTGCGGAGTGAATAGGATTGCCGAGTCCTAGCTTACTCGGCACAGCTAAGTCTTTAAATACATAGATGCTGAGTAGAGGTCCAACCCTCACCGGGAGAAGACTTGTTTGCGGAGTGAATAGGATTGCCGAGTCCTAGCTTACTCGGCACAGCTAAGTCTTTAAATACATAGATGCTGAGTAGAGGTCCAACCCTCACCGGGAGAAGAGGTGTTTGCGGAGTGAATAGGATTGCCGAGTCCTAGCTAACTCGGTACAGCTAAGTCTGTAAATACATAGATGCTGAGTAGAGGTCCAACCCTCACCTTGAGAAGAGGTGTTTGCGGAGTGAATAGGATTGCCGAGTCCTAGCTTACTCGGCACAGCTAAGTCTTTAAATACATAGATGCTGACTAGAGGTCCAACCCTCACCGTGAGAAGAGATGTTTTCGGAGTGAATAGGATTGCCGAGTCCTAGCTTACTCGGCACAGCTAAGTCTTTAAATACATAGATGCTGAGTAGAGGTCCAACCCTCACCGTGAGAAGAGGTGTTTGCGGAGTGAATAGGATTGCCGAGTCCTAGCTTACTCGGCACAGCTAAGTCTTTAAATACATAGATGCTGAGTAGAGGTCCAACCCTCACCGGGAGAAGAGGTGTTTGCGGAGTGAATAGGATTGCCGAGTCCTAGCTTACGCGGCACAGCTAAGTCTTTAAATACATAGATGCTGACTAGAGGTCCAACCCTCACCGTGAGAAGAGGTGTTTTCGGAGTGAATAGGATTGCCGAGTCCTAGCTTACTCGGCACAGCTAAGTCTTTAAATACATAGATGCTGAGTAGAGGTCCAACCTTCACCGGGAGAAGAGGTGTTTGCGGAGTGAATAGGATTGCAGAGTCCTAGCTTACTCGGCACAGCTAAGTTTGTAAATACATAGATGCTGAGTAGGGGTCCAACCTTCACCGGGAGAAGAGGTGTTTGCGGAGTGAATAGGATTGCCGAGTCCTAGCTTACTCGGCACAGCTAAGTCTGTAAATACATAGATGCTGACTAGAGGTCCAACCCTCACCGGGAGAAGAGGTGTTTGCGGAGTGAATAGGATTGCCGAGTCCTAGGTTACTCGGCACAGCTAAGTCTGTAAATACATAGATGCTGAGTAGAGGTCCAACCTTCACCGGAGAAGAGGTGTTTGAGGAGTGAATAGGATTGCCGAGTCCTAGCTTACTCGGCACAGCTAAGTCTTTAAATACATATGTGCTGAGTAGAGGTCCAACCCTCACCGGGAGAAGACGTATTTGCGGAGTGAATAGGATTGCCGAGTCCTAGCTTACTCGGCACAGCTAAGTCTTTAAATACATAGATGCTGAGTAGAGGTCCAACCCTCACCGGGAGAAGACGTGTTTTCGGAGTGAATAGGATTGCAGAGTCCTAGCTTACTTGGCACAGCTAAGTCTGTAAATACATAGATGCTGAGTAGAGGTCCAACCCTCACCGGGAGAAGACGTGTTTGCGGAGTGAATAGGATTGCCGAGTCCTAGCTTACTCGGCACAGCTAAGTCTGTAAATACATAGATGATGAGTAGAGGTCCAACATTCACCGGGAGAAGAGGTGTTTGCGGAGTGAATAGGATTGCCGAGTCCTAGCTTACTCAGCACAGCTAAGTCTTTAAATACATAGATGCTGAGTAGAGGTCCAACCCTCACCGGGAGAAGACGTGTTTTCGGAGTGAATAGGATTGCAGAGTCCTAGCTTACTCGGCACAGCTAAGTTTGTAAATACATAGATGCTGAGTAGAGGTCAAACTTTCACCGGGAGAAGAGGTGTTTGCGGAGTAAATAGGATTGCCGAGTCCTAGCTTACTTGGCACAGCTAAGTCTGTAAATACATAGATGCTGAGTAGAGGTCCAACCCTCACCGGGAGAAGACGTGTTTGCGGAGTGAATAGGATTGCCGAGTCCTAGCTTACTCGGCACAGCTAAGTCTGTAAATACATAGATGATGAGTAGAGGTCCAACTTTCACCGGGAGAAGAGGTGTTTGCGGAGTGAATAGGATTGCCGAGTCCTAGCTTACTCAGCACAGCTAAGTCTTTAAATACATAGATGCTGAGTAGAGGTCCAACCCTCACCGGGAGAAGACGTGTTTGCGGAGTGAATAGGATTGCCGAGTCCTAGCTTACTCGGCACAGCTAAGTCTGTAAATACATAGATGCTGAGTAGAGGTCCAACTTTCACCGGGAGAAGAGGTGTTTGCGGAGTGAATAGGATTGCCGAGTCCTAGCTTACTCGGCACAGCTAAGTCTTTAAATACATAGATGCTGAGTAGAGGTCCAACCCTCACTGGGAGAAGACGTCTTTGCGGAGTGAATAGGATTGCCGAGTCCTAGCTTACTCGGCACAGCTAAGTCTTTAAATACATAGATGCTGAGTAGAGGTCCAACCCTCACCGGGAGAAGACGTGTTTTCGGAGTGAATAGGATTGCCGAGTCCTAGCTTACTCGGCACAGCTAAGTCTTTATATACATAGATGCTGACTAGAGGTCCAACCCTCACCGGGAAAGAGGTGTTTGCGGAGTGAATAGGATTGCCGAGTCCTAGCTTACGCGGAACAGCTAAGTCTTTAAATACATAGATGCTGAGTAGAGGTCCAACCCTCACCGGGAGAAGAGGTGTTTGCGGAGTGAATAGTATTGCCGAGTCCTTGCTTACTCGGCACAGCTAAGTCTTTAAATACATATGTGCTGCGTAGAGGTCCAACCCTCACCGGGAGAAGAGGTGTTTGCGGAGTGAATAGGATTGCCGAGTCCTAGCTTACTCGGCACAGCTAAGTCTGTAAATACATAGATGCTGAGAGGGGTCCAACCTTCACCGGGAGAAGAGGTGTTTGCGGAGTGAATAGGATTGCCGAGTCCTAGCTTACTCGGCACAGCTAAGTTTTTAAATACATAGATGCTGAGTAGAGGTCCAAACCTCACCGGGAGAAGACGTGTTTGCGGAGTGAATAGGATTGCCGAGTCCTAGCTTACTCGGCACAGCTAAGTCTGTAAATACATAGATGCTGACTAGAGGTCCAACCTTCACAGGGAGAAGAGGTGTCTGCGCAGTGAATAGGATTGCCGAGTCCTAGCTTATTCAGCACAGCTATGTCTTTAAATACATAGATGCTGAGTAGAGGTCCAACCTTCACCGGGAGAAGAGGTGTTTGCGGAGTGAATAGGATTGCCGAGTCCTAGCTTACTCGGCACAGCTAAGTCTTTAAATACATAGATGCTGAGTAGAGGTCCAACCCTCACCGGGAGAAGACTTGTTTGCGGAGTGAATAGGATTGCCGAGTCCTAGCTTACTCGGCACAGCTAAGTCTTTAAATACATAGATGCTGAGTAGAGGTCCAACCCTCACCGGGAGAAGAGGTGTTTGCGGAGTGAATAGGATTGCCGAGTCCTAGCTAACTCGGTACAGCTAAGTCTGTAAATACATAGATGCTGAGTAGAGGTCCAACCCTCACCTTGAGAAGAGGTGTTTGCGGAGTGAATAGGATTGCCGAGTCCTAGCTTACTCGGCACAGCTAAGTCTTTAAATACATAGATGCTGACTAGAGGTCCAACCCTCACCGTGAGAAGAGATGTTTTCGGAGTGAATAGGATTGCCGAGTCCTAGCTTACTCGGCACAGCTAAGTCTTTAAATACATAGATGCTGAGTAGAGGTCCAACCCTCACCGTGAGAAGAGGTGTTTGCGGAGTGAATAGGATTGCCGAGTCCTAGCTTACTCGGCACAGCTAAGTCTTTAAATACATAGATGCTGAGTAGAGGTCCAACCCTCACCGGGAGAAGAGGTGTTTGCGGAGTGAATAGGATTGCCGAGTCCTAGCTTACGCGGCACAGCTAAGTCTTTAAATACATAGATGCTGACTAGAGGTCCAACCCTCACCGTGAGAAGAGGTGTTTTCGGAGTGAATAGGATTGCCGAGTCCTAGCTTACTCGGCACAGCTAAGTCTTTAAATACATAGATGCTGAGTAGAGGTCCAACCTTCACCGGGAGAAGAGGTGTTTGCGGAGTGAATAGGATTGCAGAGTCCTAGCTTACTCGGCACAGCTAAGTTTGTAAATACATAGATGCTGAGTAGGGGTCCAACCTTCACCGGGAGAAGAGGTGTTTGCGGAGTGAATAGGATTGCCGAGTCCTAGCTTACTCGGCACAGCTAAGTCTGTAAATACATAGATGCTGACTAGAGGTCCAACCCTCACCGGGAGAAGAGGTGTTTGCGGAGTGAATAGGATTGCCGAGTCCTAGCTTACTCGGCACAGCTAAGTCTGTAAATACATAGATGCTGAGTAGAGGTCCAACCTTCACCGGAGAAGAGGTGTTTGCGGAGTGAATAGGATTGCCGAGTCATAGCTTACTCGGCACAGCTAAGTCTGAAAATACATAGATGCTGAGTAGGGGTCCAACCTTCACCGGGAGAAGAGGTGATTGCGAAGTGAATAGGATTGCCGAGTCCTAGCATACTCGGCACAGCTAAGTCTTTAAATACATAGATGCTGAGTAGAGGTCCAACCTTCACCGGGAGAAGAGGTGTTTGCAGAGGTAAACACCTCTTCTCCTGTTTGTAATAAAGGTTTTATAAAATTGATTAAATTTATTTCATAAATTTTATTCGTAATAAGAACTATTTTTGATGAAAATTTAACTGCTATTCATATGAATAAAACAAAAGTTTATTTTAATAAACCAATTTATGTTGGTATGAGTCACAAAAATGAAAGAGTAATATGTAAGAAATCGAATGATATTAAGAAATGTGTTGTAAAAAATAAAATAACATTTGAAGATTATAAAGATTGTTTCTGCCAATGACTCACATGGGTAGAGGCAGTATATATCAAACAAAAAAAAAAAAAAAAAAAAAAAAAGATTGTTTATTCAATAAAAAAGATCATTATAGAAGTATGAATCTATTCAGAAGTTTCAAACATGAAATATATTCAGTTGAAGTTAATAAGAAAGCTTTATCAGCAGATGATGATAAACGATATATTTTAGAAGATGGAATCAATACTAGAGCATTAGGACATTATAAAAATGTTTAAATTGATTGTAATAAAGGTTTTATAAAATTGATTAAATTTATTTCATACATTTTATTCGTAATAAATGGAAGCATTGAAAAAGATTCAGCAAGTTGGTCAATGTCAAAATATTCCAATAAAGAAATTATCAGATTTGAAATGTGGTCAATCTTATCCAATTAAAGAATTTAAAGAAATTTCAACAAAATATGGAAAACGAATAGTTGTTACTTTAAAACATAAAGAAGATAAATTTCAAGTTTTTCTACCAGATAGATATAATGATAAATTAAATAAAAAAGATATTCAACAATTAAATTCTCAAAATCTAACATTTGTTTACGATGGTTTAAATATAGATATAAGTGGTAAGTCAATGCATATTATTAACTTTCGAGAAAACAAAGATGTCTAAAACCGTTCAATCCGAGAAAAATGAAAGTGATTAAATTAATTGTATAATATTTTTACTTTTGAGGATAACCCATTTTTTTTTATATATATATATATATATATATATATATATATATATATTTTAAATTTTTGATGTTTGGGGAAATACCGTTAAAAACCCAGCGATCAGGTTTTTTCAGGAAAATGGGGTATTTGGAAATGCGTTCAGAAATTGAGAAGTTTTTTTTTAGGATCCTGAAAAAATCTACAATCATATGGATGATGGTATTTTTTAGAAACCTCCGCATTTTGAGGTAATTTTGGGGGTATTTTAGATACTAAGTGTATTGGGATTTGTGATTTTTTATTAAAATCATCATAAACCCAGCGATCAGGTTTTTCGGGTAAAATGGGGGTATTTTGGAAGTGAGCCAGAAACCCCCTTTTAGATGTTCTTATATGCGTTGAGTGAAATTAAAAGAGTCTTTACAGATGAAAATGTTGGTGTTTTTGCATAATCGAGTCTTAGTGAGAACAACTATACAAACTTTCTTCTACTTGATAATCCTACATTTATACCTTGCTCTAAAAAATCCTTAAAAGTATAGAAAGAACTAATAAAAGGTAGAGTCGACTAATTTTTTTCGATGAAAACCTAATGGATTAGAGGACCCTAATATTTAAAACATTTTAATGGCTATACATCAGCGCATCCCATAAGTCTGTTTATATTCCCATTTGGAGTGGGAAACCGCAAGCTTGAAGACGAGCCTCGGACAGGTCGACCAACAGAGCTTGACGACCAACTCCTGCAGGCTACTGTAGAAGAAAATTCTGTTGCAACAGTCGAAGAGCTAGCAGAAAAACTTGGATCGACACATTCTACAGTCCACCGACATTACTTATGGTATAACCTGATACATTGAAGTATATGTAGGTATTTTAAAAAAATATCATATCTTAAAAAAGATAAAAATTGTAATATAATAATGAAGGACACTAAATAAGAGACCCTTCATTCCATAGATATTTGCTTCAACGGGAGCTGTGATGGTTGCCTATCTCAGCCTTATAAATTCTCAGGTTTCTGAAACAGGTTTCTAAAAACTGGATTTTAATATTTACCACATACAAGGGGGCGTAGCTCAGATGGTAGAGCGCTCGCTTAGCATGCGAGAGGTACCGGGATCGATGCCCGGCGCCTCCAAGAAAGTTTTTTTTTTTAAATTTGTATATACTTTTTTCTAATTACTATAATTTTAATTAGAAACCGTCCTACAAATGTTGGGAATTTCTGAGTGACTAAAAACTACAATAAAGCATAAGAGCTTTGTTTTTGTTTAATATTTTTGATGTGTCCAGATTAAGGAAACGTATGTAACCATAAAATTTTAAAAAATACACAGTGAGATCATATTCAAAATCGTTCTGTTATCGCCAAAGAAGCGGAACAGTAATTAAATAAAGAAAAACATTTTTTTTTTCTTGGATTCAGACACCATTTAACTAGTAAAAAGATATCAAATTTGCTGGTCTTTAACGAACAATTAAATAAAATAAATAATATTTGTACGCCAAATTGTACAGATTGCACTAGTATTTCTAAAGTGACGCAACTAAAAACAAAACTCAACTGAAAATGAACACAAGGTATAGTTGGGATTCGGCTAGGAGAAAAACGTCAGACTTTCAGGAAGAAATCTGTATTTGGACGTTTCGGCTACACATTGGCAGCCTTCTTCAGCTAAAAAAATACAACTTATAAGTAAAAAAAATAAATATACAACTTGTAAGTAAAAAACAGGTAGAAATGAGCGTAGTATATACATAAAGACAATAAATTTTAACCAATCTTATTTTTAAACGATGAAAATACGGTAGTTGGAAAGTAAACAGCATGTAGAAAGTAGTAAGTAAACAATACAACAAACTAATCAGTACAAAAAAGGAACATTTTTCACATAGTGAGAAATGTTCCTTGTGAAAAATGTTCCATGTGAAAAATGTTCCTTTTTTGTACTGATTAGTTTGTTGTACTGTTTACTTACTACTTTCTACATGCTGTTTACTTTCCAACTATCGTATTTTCATTGTTTAAAAATAAGATTGGTTAAAATTTATTGTCTTGATGTA
Source organism: Gonocerus acuteangulatus (assembly GCA_946811695.1). Classification (NCBI taxonomy): domain Eukaryota; kingdom Metazoa; phylum Arthropoda; class Insecta; order Hemiptera; family Coreidae; genus Gonocerus; species Gonocerus acuteangulatus. Next base: position 12,772,193 of record OX328128.1, read on the forward strand.
TATACTACGCTCATTTCTGCCTGTTTTTTACTTACAAGTTGTATATTTATTTTTTTTACTTATAAGTTGTATTTTTTTAGCTGAAGAAGGCTGCCAATGTCCAAATACAGTTTTCTTCCTGAAAGTCTGACGTTTTTCTCCTAGCCGAATCCCAACTATACCTTGTCTTCGTATCTCTGCAACGGCTAACTATCTCCATCTTCTCAACTGAAAATGTGTCACTCTGGCCTACGTAGGGGGCATAGCATTAAGACAGGAAGAGTGACACAAGTGCCCTCTGGTGCAGATGCTCTAAACATACAGTTTTGATGGTTGATAAAGAGATATTTACCAATGTATTTCATATTCATAACTGTAAAACAGCGATGTCACATTAAAACAGAGGTGAGCATACTTTTATTTATGAATAAAAATACGAATTTATTCGTACTTCATATATTTGTAAATACGAATATAAATAAATTCGTATTCATAAGCGTGAATATGAATTCAATTTTATTCACGTATATTAAATGTAAAAATACAAATACAATTTTATTCACAAATTTACCAGCGAATACAAATAAATTCATAGAAAAAATTGTAAATAATCACAAAAAATGTGAATATTCACAAATAATCAAGTGATTACACATTAAAATATATTATTACAAAATTCACATTATAATTATTGAATACAAATTTATTCACAAAAAATCGCAAATAAATTATGAATTTATTCGAATTAACGATAAGATGATATTACAATTTTTTTTTTATTTTTTACCCCGAGCCCGCCGCGGCACCACCAGCCACGCTGCAGGGACATAGTTTGCCATATGTCCTCTGGCGGTCCATAAAAAAAAAAAAAAAAAAAAAAAAAAAAAAAAAAAAAAAAAAAAAAAAAAAAAAAAAAAAAAAAAACTGAATCTAGGCGCTGAGATAACGTCTAGGTTATCAGCGCCTAGATTCAGTTAACCTAGACGAGCACCTTTAAAAAAAAAAGAAGAAAAAAAATCACCTTCAATAACTTTCGTATTATCATCTTCGTAATACGAATAAATTCATAATTTATTTGCGAATTTTATTGTGAATAAATTGGTATTCATATATTTTAATTTTAATTTTTTTGTAATCACTTGATTTTTTGTGAATATTCACATTTTTTGTGATTATTTACAATTTTTTGTGTATTTATTTTTATTCGCAGGAAAATTTGCGAATAAAATTGTATTTGTATTTTTATATTTAATAATAACTTATTTATATATTAACAAATAAATTCGTATTCTTACTTATGAATACGAAATTATTTATATTCTTATTTACAAATACATGAAGTACGAATAAATTCATATTTTTATTTATAAATAAAATTTTGCCCATCTCTGCTTTAGAAATACTAGTGCGATATGTGGAGGGAAGTTTTACTGAATTAGGAGTAATTTATTTAAATATTAGGCAGTTTACTGTGTAGAGAAAAAACACACACAAAAAACAAAAAAAAACACAAACAGACCCTTAGATAAATCTGTTTGGCCTGTAGGGGCGGTGATAGCCTGAAGGAGAAACTACAGACTGTTCCTTGTTGAGATTTATAGTATGCAAAAGGAGGAGGCAGTATATCTCCATACAGCTGGTGTACAGTAATTAGAACAGTACTGTATCTATCTTCACTACTATATACAACACATTACACTATTTATCACTATTTTTCATTACAGTTCCGATTGATAATAGTCCGATCACTGTCTGTTCTCTTTCATAAATATAAAACTATTTTAATTTACCTTATTCTATTACTTTTCTTCATATATATATATATATATATATATATATATATATATATATATATATATATATATATATTTGTTTTCCGGTAGTGAGGTTGCTTAATTCCAGAAGGTGAAACAAAATTCAGTTTTCCCTCAAATTTTCTTTATTTTGCACTAGGCCTTTCAACACAAATGTGCCATCATCAGGTGCTAACAACAAATAGAAACATGTATTATTATTATTGGACTCATAAATTTGTGCATTTTTTGTATTAAATAATATTAATAGCATGTTTCTATTTGATGATGGCACATTTGTGTTGAAAGGCCCAGAGCAAAATAAAGAAAATTTGTGGGAATGGGAAGACTGAATTTTGTTTCACCTCCTGGTATATATATATATATATATAAATTCTATTCCACGTATTTCTGTCCAATTAATTACGTGTATTCATTTTTTTAGATATATATGGCATAGGTAAAAAAAGAGTACTTATTTTTCTTATGTATTACTTTATTGTTGGCTTGCCCTACATGTTTCGTGGCCTTCATGCCACCTCCTCACAGACCACACATGAGGATTTAAGGGCCCCTGAGGAGGTGGCATGAAGGCCGCGAAACATGTAGGGAAATCCAAGCATAAAGTAGTACATAAGAAAAATAAGTACTATTTTTCTAATAAATTATTTTTAGCATCGATCCTTCCTCCGTCCATCGGGAGAAACCCCGCTTATGAGGATGACCTCATGACACAATCCTAACAAGAACATTTTTGGGTTTTAAAACCCATAGATCTTGAAAAGAACGATGGTTCAAATGTTGGCTCTCTAGAAGGCTAAAAAATGTTCCGATTTTGATGAATTTGGTTCAAAAATCTTTCTTCATATTTGAAAGGTCGAGTTTGTTAACCATCAGAATTCGTCGACCAGAACATGGTTTTCGCGGCAATATTCTGGCAAAAAAAAATCGTAAAGCTTACGTTTTCGAGTTCATATACTAGCAGGTTCTTGTTTTTTAGGTTCCTTATCAACCTTTAGTAGGTTGTGTGAACCTAGGTTTGAATTAATTTATTAATGGGTACCTTGGTGCTAATGACTCTGCCAATCAAAGCAGCAAAGGTGAAAATCAGGCGGTCGGAGCATAGTACTGACCACACTAGAACCGTAATGTGCCGTATGGCCATCTATCAGATGACGGGACTGATTTATTTATTTTTTTAATATCACTTCAATAAGAAGCATTCTCATAGTTCTATTCTATGACTAAATTCTACGTTTTTAAATCCTTTAGTTTCTAAAAATAGTTGCTTTTCTGCTCAATTTATCCTTGAATATCGTAGATTTCTCGAAGCCGATTTTTAACAATATCTCCGAGGCGATCTATATGCCCAAATAACATGTATGCCTGGATGCTTTCTCCATGTAAAATCTGAATTTCAATTGTAAATCCCGCACGTTCGCTCCGATGGCTGCGGATTACGGCAAACCCCCTTGTTACAATCCGGATGAAATTAGAATTCTCTGAAACGAATTTTCATCAACAGTGGGTCAGGAGAAAATAATTGTGATAGTCACAACGATCAATTACCGTAAATTTGGCAAAATTATTCTACATTTCATTAGCAAAAATGTATACATTTCAAACAGGTATCGAAACAGCCATCAAGAATTCATTCTCATGTACTGTACACTATCTTTTTAGGGCGGTTTCTTCCTCCCCCGATAGGGAGGAAACCCGCTTATGATGTTGACCTCATGACGCAATCCGGAACTGTTGCCTAGAAAATTTCAGCTAAAAACAGACTATTTTTGTCTAAAATTTAGTTCAAAAATCTTTCTTCTAATTTGAAAGGTCGAGTTTAGGATTAAGCAGAATTCGTCCACCGAAAAATAGTTTTTGGGGCGAAATTTGCTCAAAAAAAAATCGTAACGCTTACGTTTTTCAGTTAATATGCATTCAGGTACTCGTTTTATAAGTTACTTGACGTACGAATACCATTTTTAAAGCGTTATCAGTAACCGTTTGCTAGAAAAATTAATACAACTACTTTTCAAAACTAATTTTCATTTTAGGTGTTCAAGAACGATTGATTCAGTTAAAAATTGTTCCTGAAGTTTGACTCTCATCTACTCTAAGATATTCAAATTTTGGTGGGGTTTGGAGGTAAGGAAGGGTTAGAACAAAAATTAGTTTTATTTTAATATTCATTTATTTATTTTTTTTTTTTTTTTTAGTTAGCTCGCAACTATGGCGACTTAACAGCTTTAACAATTTATTTATATATTAGAGCTCCTAGACCATTAGTACCGGAGAAGCTTCTTGGTTTCCCCTTTATTTTTCCCATTAAAAAATAAAAAAAATATGTATTTTGGCTGAATATGTAAAAGTCCGTCTCGCAGGACTGCATCATCTTAGCGCGGTTCCGTTCATATCCCTAGTCTAATTTGGAAAGATTAAAATAGAAGCAGTTATTGTTTTGGTTCCACCAGTATTTTTTTTTAAATTAATTATTATAATGGCGTGTCAACCCTTAAGGTCACTATCGCCATTCTTGTGAGTAGTTAAGTCTTGAAAGGTCATGATTTACAATCTTACCTGGAAGGGTCGGCTACAGTAAAAACAGACCCGCTAGTGACAAGGTCTTGGAATCTTGGAAATCTACATTTCTAACAATAAATTGTTTTTGTTATTTTACATAACCAGTTTTATTGTCAAATACATTATCCAACTATAAGCAATTAAAAAATAACAAGAAATAAAACAGTCAAAAAGAGCCATTGGAATAAACGAAATCAATTAATTTAAAGCTTTAAGCACTTTTTTCTCCGATTGACATCGCCTGATTAAAACTTTCTTTAGAACCTTTTTTGTAGAGCATTTAGTAAGCTTCCGAATGGTAATCTTCCGCTTCACAAGATTGTCAACGGTTTTCGAGATACTAACGAAATTATACAAAGTTATAAAAACTTTTTTTGTCTGTTAATAAAATATTTTATTCTAACCCTTCCTTTACTCTAAACGTAACCAAAATTTCAACATATTAGTGTTGATGAAACTCGAACATGCAGAAAATGTTTCAACTGTATCCCATGATTCTAAGTACCCAAACCAAAAACGGTATTCAAAAAATATTTTTCCAATTTTCTCGAAAACGGTTAAAGTTATCGCCTTGAAAATGGTTTCATTCGTTTTCCTAACCCAGGAATAATATAAAACGAGTACTTAGAAGCTTATGAACTCAAAAACGTAAGCGTTACGATTTTTTTTGCGCGAATTTCGCCCCAAACGCCATCTTCCGGTAGGCGGATTTCGCTGGTTAACGAACTTGACCTTTCAAATTGGATGACGGATTTTTGTACCAAATTTCATCAAAATCGGACCACTCGTCTTCGACCTAGAGAGCGAACAGACAAATATATATATATATATATATATATATATATATATATAAATAAATATATATATATATATATATATATATATATATATAAATATATATATATATATATACAAATTTGAACCACCATCATTTTCGGTCTCTAGGGGTTCTGAAACGCAAAATTTTCTAGTCGGCACTTCCGGATTGTTTCATTGTATCAACCTTATAAGCGGGGTTCCTCCCTATGGGGGAGGGAGGAACCGCGCTAAAAATATGGATTTTTGACAAAATATGTAAAATAAAAACCTGTTTACATGCTTTAAAATGACTTAAAACGTGCAGAATTTTATCAACACTTACGATTTAAAATTCAGAATAAAATATGTCCGTTCTCTAGTCATAACTGAAAAACACCGATTTTTGAGTTATGTCACATTCTAACAAACTTTCTAAAATACTAGGGCGCTATGTGGAGGGTATTTTTGCTGAATTAGGAGTAATTTATTTAAATATTAGGCAGTTTACTGTGCAGAAAAAAAAAAACAACAAACAAACAGACCCTTAGATAAATCTGTTTGGACTGTAGGGTATCTGTTAGGCCTGTGGGGGGCTTTGTATATTTTCTAAAATATCTCGAAAACGGTTGGAAAATTGTCATAAGGTTACCATTCGAAAGCTTACTAATTTCCCCATAAAAACTATATTGATTTAATTTTCTATTGGGCGATGTCAATCGGAGGAATAAATTCATAAATCATCGAAATTCTGTTTATCTAACATTTTAAAAGTTGTTTATTTAATTGAATTTAACAGTAAACTAAGTATTTTAATAAAAAAAGGTAAGAACATGAAACACATTTGCATGTTAGGGATTATCCACAAGGATTTTCTGAGGTATAAATTATTTCCACATACACTTTTTTTTTTTATCTTAACCTCAGCCAATTCTATTAATGAGCTAATTACAATTCCTCATTTAAACGTTTCGGCCTCATTGCCATCCTCATTAAACTTCTTTCATAAATCCACACATTTTCACCCTATTTCACAAGGGCTTGTCATCACTTTAAATCTATAGGTTTGTCCATCTTCTATAACTAAACCTTTTTTTTACATTTTTAAACATTTGAGTTACCCCAGACCATGTGGCCACAACTTTCGACCATTTTCTAGAATGGTGGAAAGAGGATGACCCTGAGGCCGAAACGTTTAATTGAGGAATTGTAATTAGCTCATTAATAAAATTGGCTGAGGTTAAGATCAAAAATAAAGTATATGTGGAGATTAAACACATTGTTGGTGTTTCCATTAGCGATAATTTAGGATAAAATCAGTTTCCTGTATTTAGTGCTTATATTAACTTATATTTCATCTCTTTGAGATTTTATTCAATATTTTTCACAAAGATCAAAAACTACAAATAACCGTTTGTTTTCTTTTCTAATGTCACTAGGGATATGAATGGACCCATGCTAACATGACTGAGTTCCTGCGAGTCGGACTTTTAGTTTGTAAGGTGGAAATGTTTCATCTCGAGTTGCACGTTTTGCTTGTAAGTCAAGTAAATAAATAAAGACGATTAAAGATTACGTGTAATGCAGGTTGCCTAACTAATACGCCCGATTTATACAAATGTCACGAGTTCAAAAACTTGTTTGGACACTGTACCAACCTTCACATATCAACAGGGGGCGTAGCTCAGATGGTAGAGCGCTCGCTTAGCATGCGAGAGGTACCGGGATCGATGCCCGGCGCCTCCAAAAGAATTTTTGGGATTTCTATTTTTTTTTTTTTTTTTTTTTTTTTTTTTTTTTTTTTTTTTTTTTTTTTTTTTTTTTTATTTTTTTTTTTTTTTTTTTTTTCGAGGATTTCAAGTTGGGATGACTTGAGTACAGAACCCTTACAATGTATCATATTAGGAGGGATATCCATGTAACGTAATAACATGTAAGATAAGTGACAAGTGACGAAATTATAAACCATTTTAAATGAGTGGTTGCCAAGTAATTGTGTTGCTAGAAATATATATATATATATATATATATATATATATATATATATATATATATATATATATTATTTATAGAATCTATTTATTTATACAATCTACAATTGAACTGTACTTTGTAATTTGATATTAGTTACTTGTCGACGCCTCAGGTGTCCCCAGTTGTCAGCCGAAGATGACCTAGAGTTACCTTACGCCATCCAATCACACCCTGTGACTAGCAGGGGGGATTGGAGGCGAATGAGGCATGGCCTGTGATATCCTGAGGAGAGAACATATCCATCGATATCACTCTCACTTATTATGATTTCACTGATTTTTTCATTCCACGACACTACACTACCTTAGTAGATCCCGGGGCCACTTTCTATTAAGACGTCTAGGTGGAGAGGAAGGATGATTGGTGCTAGATAAGGATTGGGCTATAGGATTAGGATGATTGCCAAGTAATAGTAATGTAGATTCTCCCTTATCCGGCGTTCTCTCTAATCCGGCGGTCTCCGAGAGGAATGAGTTACTAGAAAACCGTTCCTTCCAGGCTAGCCAAACGTTTGGTGATATTTCTTTGAATTGAAGTCAAAGAAGGCATATATATTTCGTTTTTGAGGCAGAAGCTTGTGTTTATACTAAAAAAATAATTGTTTCAACTGAGGCTGGAACGCCTTGTAAGCACCAGCAAGGGTTTACATATGTTGAATTTATTTTAAAAATCGGTTTATAAATTTTATTGACATATGCAACATTAATATATTAATCCCTGGTGTTAGTTGGGATCTGACCTTTATTTACGTTTAATTTTTATTCTTTATATATGGCCCAGGTCAAAAGAATAGTACTCAAATTTTCTTTGTACTATTTTCTTTTTTGTACGCCCTACATGTTTCGCGGCCTTTATGCCACCTCCTCAGCACCTACTGAAAAGGCATCAGCCCTATCCTGGCAGGATGGAGGAGGTGGCATAAAGGCCACGAAACATGTAGGGCTTACAAAAAATAAAATAGTACAAAGAAAATTGGAGTACTATTCTTCTGACCTGGGCCATATATAAAGAATAAACATTTATATATGATTGTCTGTTCGCGCTCCTGACGGTCTGATTTTTATGAAATTTGGTACAAAAATTTGTCGTCTTTTGTGGAAGGTTAAGTTCGTTAACCAGCAGAATCTGCCCACCGGAAGATGGTTTTTGGAGCGATATTCGCTTGAAAAAAATCGTAACGCTTACGTTTTCCAGTTCATATGCTTGCAGGCACTCGCAAAGCGATATCTTTGCCCATTTTTGAGAAACATTGAAACACCTACTTTTCCAAAATAATTTTAAGTTTGGGTACTCAGAAAAGATTAATTCTGTGGTAACATGTTCCAGAAGTTTGATATTCATTTTATCTAAGGTACCTAGATACATTTTGGTTCCGTTTGGCGTTAAGGAAGTACTAGAAATAAAATATTTCATTTACAGGCATGAAAGTTTTGGGATTTTCGTATACTTTCTATAATATATTGAAAACGGTCAGGAATTCGTGGTACGTGGAAGGTAACCATTCGAAAGCTTACTAAATTCTCTACAAGTATGGATCAGATGTAATTTTTGATGGGGCGATGTCAACTTGAGAAATAAGTGCTTCAAACTTCAAAATTGTTAGTTTTGTTTTTTTTTAGCACTTTCCTCCGAAGGAAAGTAGCTATTGAGGTTGGACTCATGACGGAATTTTTGAAAAATTTCTTCGAATCTTTATCGATCCTACCTAGTAGACACCGAAAATGACCCCCGTTAAAATTTATATATATCTATATATATATATATATATATATATATATATATATATATATATGCATATATATATATATATATATATATATATATATATATATATATATATATGTGTCTGTTAACACGATAGCGGCCAGAGTTTTTGTTTTTTCGTCACGAAACTTGGTATATAGCATTCAATTAGCAAACGATTGAACGAGTTCGTTAACCACCAAAGTCGGTCCACCGGAAGGGGGGGGGTTTACCCCGAACCCAAAACACTAATTTGACTATGTCAGCCGTAATATTTGTTATATTTCAACAAAACTTGGTATTCGTAGTGGTAATATAGACAGAAAAGTGAGATATAAAAATGAACTAAATCGGTTCATTAGAAGGGGGGGTTTACTCCGGACCCACAATACCAATTCGCCACTACCAGCCGTGATTTTTGGTATATTTCGACGAAACTCGGTATTCGTAGTGGTAATCCACAGGTGAATATGTGTTGTAAAAATAAACTAAATCGGTTCATTAGGAGGGGGGGTTTACTCCGGACCCACAATACCAATTCGCCACTTCCAGCCGTGATTTTTGGTATATTTCGACGAAACTCGGTATTCGTAGTGGAAATCTACAGGTAAATATGTGTTGTAAAAATAAACTAAATCGGTTCATTAGAAGGGGGGTTTACTCCGGACCCAAATTCCTAATATACTCATACCGGTCGTAATTTCTGCTGTATTGTAACGAAACGCGGTATACGTCGTGGGTAACTCATGAGAAAGAAGTGTTGTAAAAATGAGCTGAATCGGTCAATCGTAAAGCTGGGGTTTAATTTGTAATATATTTCAATAGAAAAGCCCGCCAAAAGTAGGTTCACAAAGCCGCCGCAAGGAGCGCTTTCTACCACTAGAGTGACTGTATCCTGTTCCTGCGTTAGATCAAAATACGATAATATGAGTTTTTTTGTATTTATTACGTAGTGTAGTAGGTACCATGTGTAAACATAACTCTGGAAGCAAATAAATAATTGATCAGTTACTCATTACAAATTTAAAAGAGAACTATTCATGTTTTTATTTAATTTATGTAGGATATTTTAAGCAAATTGTTCTGGAAAGCAGTCTACACTACCCAAATTCTGAGGAAAGTGCTTAGTTATGCAGCTCCTGCGTGACGGACTTTTTCAACAGGGTTTTGTCACTGTTTACCCCACGTTCAATTGGTTATTTTTTTTTATCGCATTTAATAGTAAGATTTTAAGTATTTTAATAAAATAAGGTATGAAAATGAGAAACGTACTGGTAATAGCGTTTCCCTAGGCAAACGTTAGGAAGATGGGGAGAGTCATTTCCGCATAGAATAATATCAGTTTCCTGTTTTGGCGCCTTGAATCTTCCTTTTCTTTGAGACGTCATTTTACATTTTTCACGAAAGATCAAAACCTACCAATAACTGCTTCTACATCTTTGTTAATGGCACTAAGGATATGAACGGAACCGCGATAAGATGACGCAGTTCCTGCGAGTCGGACTTTTTTTGGCTACATACTGCTTTCTCTGTCTATTTTCCAAATCCGTCACCACCTTTGTTCCACACCCTGACAGATGATCGAGCCTCTACTTTAATATTTATCTCAAAGTAACCAGAAATCTTCAAGGAATTATTCCGGGAATTGCTAAATCCTTTGTCCGGCTAAATCCCATTTTTCCCTTCGAGCTTTCGCCTAACGAACTTAAAGATAAATCAATTTTGCATAACTGACGACAAAGTAAATGCAAATCCCGTCAAATTAAAGTATTATGTATGCAAATTAACATCTCGATGCATATTTAAGTCAGGAATAATTTATTTTTACTTTAATCTACGCAGGAGTGAATATAACTCGATTAAGTTTTCCTTTAACCCGAGAGCTTTAAAGGCCTTCAACCAAGGGTAGTGGCCAAAGGCATTTTACCGGCCGTTAGTTGTCTCTCTGACGAAAATTAAATATACCTAACCATTATTGTAACCTTTTTGTAGAAATTCGAAGCGACACAAAATATGCCATACATTATTGTTGTTAAATGTGAGATTTTTTTCTCAAATTGGCGTTTTGCTTCGCTTAGACGTAGGAAGAAGTCCGATTCGTACTATACATATTTATATATATATATATATATATATATATATATATATATATATATATATATATATATATATATATTTGGATGGAACGGATTTTTCTCCAGCGGTGGTACTCCTCCTCACTTCTTCCTGGAATATTTCGATGGGTTCATCTCCATCTTCGTCAGCCATGTCATTGTTGTTTCTTCCTAGGTGGTTGCCGAGGGAATGACATTTTTTTTTTTTTTTCCTAAACCCCACTTAAGAAAATAGAAAAAATAAAAAGCATGCAAGGAAGGGCATGATGAAAACGAAAGTGAAAGAAAAAACGTGCAGAAACGCAAAAGAAAACTGAGGACCTCGAACGCAATAGGCGTGCGTAAGGGCCACAGGTAGAGGGAGGATGAGGGAGGAGGTGTTCTGCATAAATGCACTTGAAATGAAGATTAGTCAGTTAGCCGTCGAGGTGATAAGCAATCAGGGATTGGTTGGAATTTGGCTAAAAAAATGGAATATATATATATATATATATATATATATATATATATATATATATATATATATATATATATGCTTGATGTTTATTTGTTGTCGCTGGGATGATATTTTTTTGGCTGGAACGGCATTTTTCTCCAGCGGTGGTACTCCTTTCTTCTTCCTGGAATATTTCGATGGGTTCATCTCCATCTTCGATGGGTTGATGTTGACATCTCCTTATTTCGATTGGTTCATCTCCATCTTCTTCAGCCAGGTCATTGTTGTTTCTTCCTCGATGGTTGCTGAGGGAATGACATTTGACGCCTCGATCAAAGTGTAATGACTTTTTTCTCGATCTGGGCGCCTTTTCTCCTCTCTAGTCCCAGTATCGGCGGACCAATGATGTTGAAGCTCCCTGGTGTAAGTTGGGATTCTGTCCGTTAGTAGCGCTGATGGTCTTTTTTTTTCTATTTTCCTCGGCGTAAGGTTTAATATGCTTGATATTTATTTGTCGTCGCTGGGATGATATTTTTTTTGGAAGGAACGGCATTTTTCTCCAGCGGTAGTACTCCTCCTCACTTCTTACTGGAATGTTTCGATGGGTTCATCTCCAAGAGAAAAGGCGCCCAGATCGAGAAAAATGTCATTCCCTCGGCAACCACCGAGGAAGAAACAACAATGACCTGGCTGAAGAAGATGGAGATGAACCCATCGAAATATTCCAGGAAGATGAAAGGAGTACCACCGCTGGAGAAAACGAAAAATGCCGTTCCATCCAAAAAAATATCATCCCAGCGACGACAAATAAACATCAAGCATATATATATATATATATATATATATATATATATATATATATATACATATATATATATATATACATATATATATACATATATATATACATATATATATATATATATATATATACATATATATATGTATATACATATATATATATATATATATATATATATATATATATATATATATATATATATATATATTCCATTTTTTTAGCCAAATTCCAACCAATCCCTGATTGCTTATCACCTCGACGGCTAACTGATTAATCTTCATGTACCTCTGACCATATTGTACCTTTGACCACCGAGCCTGTGGCGGCATGTAGCAACATTTTAAAAATTGTGGTGTAATTAGTGATTGGCTCCTTCACTAGAGGGCTTGTGTAACCTACTTTAGATTATTCAAGTCAAAGAGGATTTTTGCAAAAGATACTTATCCATTTCTATCATAAAAATGTAAGTTATTTATTGATGACGTTTTTCCTCATAATATTTTTTGTATTATGCATTTTTAGATGGAAATAATTTGAAAAAGTAGCTATCACAATAAGAAATATGGCGTAGCTTCTTAAATTCAGAGGTAGAACACCCCAAGGTCTAAGGTACAACTACATGTTGTACCTTTGACCACTGTACGATTATTTTAAAAAAAATATTAAATGTCAAGCTAGAACCTTGAAAAAATAAAATTTGATAAGCAATAGAATACTAATTACAACGGAAAAAAAAATTTAGCTGTAATATTCAAGTTAAGAAAAATTAAATTTTGCAAAGTGGTCAAAGGCACAACACATTCCCCTACATACACAGATTAAAACGACACAACATTACAATGCTTTGCATACCTGGGCGTAAAGACATAAGATCAGGTGAATTCGTAGAAAACCACGCCAAAATAGCCTATCATAAAATATAACATTGGCATCGGACTTTAATAATTACACAGGAATTATGTAACACGCTATGAACACACGCATATTGGCTAAAACAATGTTTAAGTACAGTCAAAGAGATTAACAGATAATGAGTTGTCTTTTTACAGAAGAGACCACGTTGTCGTAACCAAGTTAAGAATTGGACACTCACTACTAACACATTCTCACTTAATGCTAGGACAGGACCAGACCCGTGTGTTCACTGTGGAATGTTCCCCTCACGATAAAACACATACTGACAGACTGCAGAAGACAAGACAGACCCGTGTGTTCACTGTGTAATGTTCCCCTGACGATAAAACACATACTGACAGACTGCAGAAGACGAGACAATTTACTCATGCCACACGACTTACACACATTACTCGCAGAAGGTAGCCCACACATCAACAATATACTACTGCATTTACACACATTACTCGCAGAAGGTAGCCCACACATCAACAGTATACTACTGCATTTACACACATTACTCGCAGAAGGTAGCCCACACATCAACAGTATACTACTGCATTTACACACATTACTCGCAGAAGGTAGCCCACACATCAACAGTATACTACTGCATTTACACACATTACTCGCAGAAGGTAGCCCACACATCAACAGTATACTACTGCATTTACACACATTACTCGCAGAAGTTAGCCCACACATCAACAGTATACTACTGCATTTACACACATTACTCGCAGAAGGTAGCCCACACATCAACAGTATACTACTGCATTTACACACATGACTCGCAGAAGGTAGCCCACACATCAACAGTATACTACTGCATTTACACACATTACTCGCAGAAGGTAGCCCACACATCAACAGTATACTACTGCATTTACACACATTACTCGCAGAAGGTAGCCCACACATCAACAGTATACTACTGCATTTACACACATGACTCGCAGAAGGTAGCCCACACATCAACAGTATACTACATTATTTAAAGAACACTAACTTATACAAAAAATTCTAACCAATTTTCCTTCCTATCCGTGTGCTTTAAATTTTAATTGCTTATTTTAATTTCCTGATTTCAATGAAATGAATCTGATTTTATGAAGCTTACGTCCTTTTTTTTCTGGTGCATCGACTGACTTCATTTTTCGTAATTTGTGTTTTTGTTGTTTTTTATATTTTGTATTGTAATGAATTGTAAATCTAAAGGTTTTTTTTTTTTTTTTTTTTATACTATTTTATTATTATTTCCAAGTCAATCTTGTTTTATATGCATGTTTATAAACTTCATTTAAGTTTAATTGCACACTTAAAAATGTTAAAATAATGAAAATGAAGTGTATATATTTTGTAATCTGTATTAGAATGCGAACCCCTTAAAATAAAATTAATAAATAAAAGAAAAAATGTCAAAACCTCATAGGAAAACATTGTTTATCAATATTATTATTTTAAGATTTATGAGAAACCAATAAAACTAATCACAAATAAGTGAGAATTAGATAAATATAATACACTAGCTGCTAAACCTACTTTCTGCATCTATAAAAGCAAAAATAAATTAGAAACCAAATAATTAATATTAAAATCTAATAACGCAAATCTGGAACTATTTGGGTTCATTGTTTCGTACTCGTGATCTCCGAACTGTGAGTCATAGACGATTTTAACCAGGCCTATGCCTCTCCCCGTGTCAAGTCCTACCTGTGTGCCAAGTTTGGTCAAAATCGGTCAAACAGTGTAGGTTTGTATAAGGAACAAACATACAGACAGACAGCTGGTAGACGTTTTTCACCTAGCCTACGAGACTTCCCTTATCAAGAGCTACCAGTATTCCAAGTTTGGTCAAAATTTGTCAAACGGTGTGGATTTGTATAAGGAACGAACAGACAGACAAGTGATTTATATATATATATATATATATATATATATATATATATATATATATATATATAGACTAAAAAATCTTTGAAATAAAATTAAATAAATTATTATAATTAAAACAACATTAAATACATTTATACAGAATAATAAATATTTTAGTTAAAAGTAAGTGCGCATGGTATAAATGAAGGACTTCACAGTTCAGTTGGTCGACATGTGTAATATATATATATATAGACTAAAAAATCTTTGAAATAAAATTAAATAAATTATTATAATTAAAACAACATTAAATACATTTATACAGAATAATAAATATTTTAGTTAAAAGTAAGTGCGCATGGTATAAATGAAGGACTTCACAGTTCAGTTGGTCGACATGTGTAGGATGTTGAGCAATCAATTTTATGAATTCTCTGAAATTTGGTAATTTCGTTTTCAACTCATTGCGCACCGAATCAAATAGTAATTAAACATGACGCAGCACGATATTTTAAGGTTGTCATCCACATAACTGGTCAAACGCACATACAAATTGCAGGGAAGGTTCATTATTATTTGAGAACCGTGATAATTTAACAGGGGAAATGTTAATTTAATATCAGATAATTGCGTCACTTTGTAAACTGTAAAGAACGAATAATATTTAGTGAATGAATATGTAACATTATGTAATCCGATTTATAACTAATTGATCAACCTAATGTATACGAATAATACCACTTGTTTATAGATGTATATATGTAACATTATGTAATCCGATTTATAACTAATTGATCAACCTAATGTATACGAATAATTCGATACGAATAATTCGATACATCCGGCTTTTAGTGTTTAGCTATCGATATTCGATTTTTGTAATTTCATGTACGATGCACCCTTCACACATCTATGAAACTTTTACGTATAATAGTTGAGAAGATACTGATTTTACGTGATTTTTTTGGTAGGTGTGCTTGGAGGGTTAGTTAGGGAAAACCGCCCTTCAAATCTTCATAATATTTTTTCTTATCTTATAAGTGGTCCGAAAATTATGAAAAGAAAAATACACAAGGCACACCTAATCAATAGCTTCAATTCATATTAGTTTCATTTAAATATCTAGTATAGTTTCATAGAAAAACGTCTTTGAAGTTAGGGGTTTCAACCCTTATTCCTTCAAAACGAGTACAGTTAGACAAATGTGGTTGGTTGGCTGGTGAAGGTTCATCATAGTAAACAGGATGCAAAAACCAAGTCAACACACCTCCACTGTTTATAAACAGTGGAGGTGTGTTGACTTGGTTTTTGCATCCTGTTTAGTACAGTTAGAGGTTTGATAATTGTCGAAAAATTATTTCTAGGACCTAGAAATAAAATAAATACATCAAAGACAAGAAAGACGCCAGTGCAGATTTCATATTGAAACACGGCGAGACACTTTACGGGGTAATACTTCCTTTCATCTCTTCGGGTCTTCTTTTTTTAATTGGATTTAAGGGTGTATCGGGCCACCTTTACTTCGTTAACGAAAATTCATTTTTCAATAAAAATATGTTCTCAATCGTAATATTTTTAACAGTTACCGTATTCGGTTGTTCAATTTGTATAAGCAAGCCTGTTTAGATTATTATTATTTAAATTTTAACGTCAATTATTATTAACTACTAATTTTAGGACGGGTTATCTATAGGTTACCACTCTTTGCAAGCCAGGATAGGGCTGATGCCTATTCTTTTTTCTCAAGAAAAGCCACGATCCCAGAGTGTGAATCAAACCCACGACCTTTGGCACAATGTGATAAATGCTTGCACCTTAACGCTCACGGCCACCGGGTCTCCAATGTGTTGGGATTAAAAAAAAGGAAAAAATCCGCCACGCAGGAGCTGCATAACTAAGCACATTCCTCAGAATTTGGGTAGTGTAGACTGGTTTCCAGAACAATTTGCTTAAAATATCCTACATAAATAAAATAAAAAACATGAATAGTTCTCTTTTAATTTTGTAATGAGTAACTGTTAAATTATTAATTTTGTAATTAGTTTGCTTCCAGAGTTATGTTTACACATGGTACCTACTACACTCCTTAATAAATAGAAAAAAATTCATATTTTCGTCTTTTGATCTGACGCAGGAACAGGATACAGTCCCTCTGGTGGGGGATTCCTTGCGGCGGCCTTGTGAACCTACGTCTGGCAAGCTAATTCTATTGAAATACATTACAAAGTAAACCCCCCCTTTCCTATTGACCGATTTAGCTCATTTTTACAACACTTCTTTCCCATGAGATACCCACGAGGTATACCGCGTTTCGTTACAATACAGCAGAAATTACGACCGGTATGAGTATATTAGTAATTTGGGTCCGGAGTAAACCCCCCTCCTAATAACCCGATTTAGTTTATTTTTACAACACATTTTTACCTGTAGATTACCACAACAAATACCGAGTTTCGTCGAAATATAACAAAAATCACGCCTGGTAGTGGCGAATTGGTATTGTGGGTCCGAAGTAAACCCCCCCTCCTAATGAACAGATTTAGTTTATTTTTCCATCTCACTTTTCTCTCTATATTACCACTACGAATACCGAGTTTCGTTGAAATATAACAAATATTACGGCTGGCATGGTCAAATTAGTGTTTTGGGTTCAGGGTAACCCCCCCCCCCCCCTTTCGGTGGACCGATTTCGGTGGTTAACGAACTCGTTCAATCGTTTGCTAATTGAATGCTATATACTAAGTTTCGTGACGAAAAACAAAAACTCTGGCCGCTATCGTGTTAACAGACATATATATATATATATATATATATAATTTGAACGGGGGTCATTTTCGGTGTCTACTAGGTAGGATCGATAAAGATTTGAAGAAATGTTTCAAAAATTCCGTCATGAGTGCAACCTCAATAGCTACTTTCCTTCGGAGGAAAGTGCTAAAAGTAATGGATCTTTTGGAATTATCGACAATATTCCAGAGCAAGAAAACGTGCTTAAATTGCTACAAGAAGCAGGGATAGTCCACAAGTCCAGAAAATATAGTCAAGGTCATTTTATGAAATTATAGCAGTTTATATTTTTTCAAAATAAAGAAGTTTTTGATTACTGTTATAACTATAACAGTAATAATAAGAACATGTAATCACTAGGTGACAATAGAATCACATGTTAATAATCCAATTTAAATCAATTTATATTTGCGTTTTTATTTAAATTTTAACGTCCGTTATTATTAACTACCATTAATATTTGTCTTAACGAAGTAAAAAAGACCCATCTTTTCTTTTACAATGTTCTATTTTATGTGCTTAAATGCTTACTTAACTTATCAAAAATAATATCACAGAGGATTTATGTGGCGGAACAGTTTTTAAATGTGCCACAAAATCCGATTTTTCAAATAAAGTCTCGATACATTCCAGCATTAAAACCTTATTTTTTTATTTTTTATTAAAAATTTTGAAAATAAAAGTTAAAACTACCAATGTGTTTCGGTACATTAAATTTGAAAGTCGATTTTCTTAGAACATCATTTCAAATCAGGCGATACACTAGCGCGTTCAATTTTCACCAGATCAACTTCAAATTTTAACAGCAGATCCTTAACAAAATTTGGTAGTAAAGTACGCAGGGGTTTATGCATTCATTAAATTATTATGATTTTATGACCGATTTTCAAAGGATTTTCCTTCTTACAAAATATTTTTTTTTTCTTTTTTTTGTTGTAGATTGAAAATTGTATAGACCGTGAAATAAGTGAGTTTCCGTTCTTCAGACAAGGTGCCGCCATTTCGTTTTCGAAAAACTAAAACTTTATTTCTCCGTTACTTCAATATACCATATAGAACTTATGACACAAAAGAATTAAAAAATATTTATGATTTATTTTTTGTCCAGAAATTGGAGAGAGAGAGTGAGAGGGGGGGGGGAGAGAGAGAGAGAGAGAGAGAGAGAGAGAGAGAGAGAGAGAGAGAGAGAGAGAGAGAGAGAGAGAGAGAGAGAGAGAGAGAGAGAGAGAGAGAGAGAGAGAGAGTGGTGGGGGCATGCCCCAGGAGATGACAGAGGCAGAGGTTTCAATCAGCATGGGCTGCATTATGAAGAGACCCCAACAAGGAGGGAAGGAGGGAGGGGAGGGGGTATATTCGCCCCCTTCCACAGCCGTCTTAGGGGGGCAGGGCCCCTCAAATATTAACGTCCAGGATTTACTGAACCTCTTCCTATCATAACCCCTCCTCCCACTTTTCTCACTTTCGTTCCCTCATTCTTTCCCCGGGAGCAGGCTAAGGCCTGGAATCTGTTATGATTAACTTCTCCCTTTTTCTCTTATCTCGGCTTATGAATGTCTCCTTCGTATCTTCTTTCCTTCTTATATATCTTGTGACAAGCTTTGTTCATCCTAATATAATTTACTAGAAATAGAATTGGTTTTATCTACAAAGACTATTTTTTCCCGTCAGACAGATTCAAACTACAAAAAAAAAAAAGTCCGACTCGCAGGAACTGTGTCATCTTAGCGCGGTTACGTACATATTGAAGAAATGGAATAGATAAGTAATAACGATAACTTCAGTTGGAGGCTATGAGGAAGGTTTTATAGGTAGAGGAATTCAAAACAAACTATGCATACGTCAATGATGTAATATAAGGTTCTATAAGCTGTTTTATAAGCATCTATAGGCCAATGTTGTCATATAAGTATCTGTTGTTCTATTTTTTTTTTATTGAAAGAAAAGAATGTTGTAATATTTAGACATATAAGCCAACGTTGCCATATGGGTATATATAGGCCAATGGTATCATCTAAGTATCTAAAGGCCAATGTTTTCATAGACTACTTATAACCTATAACAAAATATTATGGTACCAAAATCTATAAGTTAATGTTGTCATAGATGGATCAAGAAGCCAATGTTGTCATACACAGATCAATACGTCTATGTATGTTTTAAATTTGCAAGAGTGCATATTGTCATTGATTTAATTTTCAAAAAGTTTGATGATCTTGGTTAAAATTCCAGCTTGGCAAGTTAATATTTCTAAAACAGTAAAATCAGCTGATTTGCTGCTATAAAAAACAAAATTTTAAACTATTATGGCAGAAATACATTCAGAATCATACATAAATGGAGGATTTGATTGGGCGAACAAATGGGGTTATTTTATTGATGTTTTCCGGTAGTGGGGTTGCTTAATTCCAGAGGGTGAAACAAAATTCAGTCTTCCCACAAATTTTCTTTATTTTGCACTAGGCCTTTCAACACAAATGTGCCATCATCAGGTGCTAACAACAAATAAAAACATGCATTAATATTGTTTGACTAACAATATTAATGCATGTTTTTATTTGTTGTTAGCACCTTAATGCATGTTTTTATTTGTTGTTAGCACCTGATGATGGCACATTTGTGTTGAAAGGCCTAGTGGAAAATAAAGAAAATTTGTGGGAAGACTGAATTTTGTTTCACCCTCTGAAATGGGGTTATAATGAAAATATAGTAAAATCTGTGCTGATCTTTTTTTTTTTTTTTTTAAAAATGAAAAGTGATAAAATAATTTCTTCCACGTATTGTTTACAATCCTGTTACCGCATTTATAAACAATGAGAGTAGCTCGGAATCTGTTCCATTTATCTTGTAGTAGATTAACGGTCTAAAACCTTGCACATTTGCATGAGAAGAAAAGCTTGGGGAGAGGGGGGGATAAATTCTAAGGGTCCCCGGTCTGTAATTTAATACTCCCCTTAAATCTCTAGCCGAGGGTCGGCCTAATCGGGCGGAAACAATAACAAAGTATTTCAGCTCGAACGAAAGGAAGGAAATCCCTAAGAAATGAGATCCAAACGGGGGGCAAAAACGGGCAAGAAGAAGAGGTCGTGATGGAATTCTACAGATTTTAAAAGTATGGCTCATGTTGAGGTCGCTTCTTGACTTTTTTTGTATAAAACTGTAATAATTTATTTATACAATTTAATTTTGCCCCCAAAAATACATAAATGAAACAAAATATACTATCATCAATGAAATATTAACCCTACGATGTCCAAGAGGGGGGCTTTTGGAGCCACTTTTCCTTATTTTATTCATATCTCTGTCCATCTAGGCGCACGGTAATGCGCCAGGCCAGGTTTCGGGTTATGCACACTGTGTGTGTATATATGTTACCGTCAAAGTGTAGAAGCCAGGCATTCTATATAATGCTTGCTTAAGCGGGTTTGGCAAAGAATACAAAGTACTAGTTTTTATAAGATATTACACACATTTTTAGAATACCTAGGTATTCTATAGAATGCCTGTTGCTTATTTGGCATTGTATAAAATTAAAAAGGTTTTGAGTTTACTCTATACACTTTAACATATATAATTTGAATAACTTTAAAAATTGGTTAAAAACAAGCTCTTTTCGCACGGTAATAATAAATAAATATATGTATGTATACGTGCACGGGTATATATACATGTGCGTGTATGTATGTATATATGTGGGTGTGTTTGTATGAACGTAGGCGTATGTGTATATACGTGTGCTAGTTTAATTTAGAATTGGTATTATTATAAATTTTGTTACGTAGTATAGTTTTAGTATTAACATTGCTTACATTAGCATTATTTTTAGTACAAATAGTTGTATTAGTTATGTTTAGTTTGTATTAGTTATTTAGTTTGTATTAGTTAGTTAGTGTATTAGTAAAAAAAAAAAAAAAAAAAAATTGACATAAAAAATTACAAAAAAAAGAGAAAAAAGAAATAGATACATACATTAAAAAAATATATGTATTAAAAAAGATAAAAAATAAAATTATACATAAAGGAAAAAAAATGAAATAAAAAAAAAATAAATAAATAAATAAAAAATAAAAAAATATAATAAATAAATAAAAAACTATACAAGAGGGGGGAAAATAAATAAGTAAATATTAATATGGTTATGTAGTCTATTATTTGTATTGATAGTGCTATACTGTATATTACTATTAGTTTTAGTAGAAATAGTTGTATTAGTAAGTAACGTGTTATTAGTAAACAATGATATTAGCTAAAAAAGAAAATTGAATACAAGTTATCAAAATAACAGTTCATTGTCATGCACTGTCCTAAACACAAAATTCCAAACCCTTTCACGACATATACACGACTCTCTAACATTACACTTCAGGGCGGTGAAGACCTAGATGTTTTCTATCCTTAAACACCCAATCCATCTTTTCGTACGGCAAACAATTTATTTAAAACAATATACCAGGTCATTCAAAAAGTCCTGTCGTTTTTTTGGGGGAAATTATAAATAAATAAATATTTTCAAATAATCACCTTTATTCATCAAAATATCCACCGTTACAGTCGGTAACCTTCTCCCAACGAGATGGTAAAGCCCAAATTCCTTCCTTAAAAAACTGTTGATTTTTACTGCAAAAATAAGTGGTCAGTTCGTGAATTAGGTTGTCACGGTCTTGAAAACATTTCTGTCTCAGATTGTTGTCGAGATCTCTGAATAGGTGATAATCAGTGGGTGACAGGTCAGGGGAATATGGTGGGTGAGGCAAAACTTCCCAGCCTATTTCTGTCAATTTTTCAAATTTCTGTCAATTTTTCAAATTTCTGTCAAAAATTGACAGAAATAGGCTGGGAAGTTTTGCCTCACCCACCATATTCCCCTGACCTGTCACCCACTGATTATCACCTATTCAGAGATCTCGACAACAATCTGAGACAGAAATGTTTTCAAGACCGTGACAACCTAATTCACGAACTGACCACTTATTTTTGCAGTAAAAATCAACAGTTTTTTAAGGAAGGAATTTGGGCTTTACCATCTCGTTGGGAGAAGGTTACCGACTGTAACGGTGGATATTTTGATGAATAAAGGTGATTATTTGAAAATATTTATTTATTTATAATTTCCCCCAAAAAAACGACAGGACTTGAATGACCTGGTAATAAGTGAGATTTACAGAAAATTCTACATATTTAGAGAAAATTCATGCAGCGGGGCTGAGTATTGTGACACTTACAAGGAATTGCATTTTCTGAGCTCTTCAACACATTTACATTTTCATGAAGGCCCCCGCCGTCCGCCGGTAGTTACTCCTACAAGCTACAAATCCTCTCTTTCATACTTTGCCTAAAGCGCAGTAGGCATTCTATATAATGCGTAGGGAAAGTATGAAATACGCTTTATTTCATACATTCCCGGCTGAATTTAGGCATTCTATAGAATGCCTGATTTTTTATATACACCAAACTGCATTTTGTGTTTCAAAAAAGGCTACAGGTTCTAAATCTTAACCGATTTCAATGCATTTTGTCTAGCCAGATTTTTGTATTTGTTCCCCCTGTTTAATAATTCACGAACTTTTACAATTGTTCATAAAATAATATTTCATTTTTCATCTAACTGAATCGTTGAAATTAAACATTCGAATCCTGATTAGACAAAAATCTTGCTAGACAAAGATGTTTTAAATAGCTTTCATTGAAGAAAAAAAAAAAAAAAAAAATCATTGAAATCGGTTAAGACTTAGAGGCTGTAACCTTTCTTAAAACACGATATGTCGTTTAGTCCCACTGTGTGACGTATTAGAGCCGATTTTAACCTCATATAACTTTGAACTAGTTAAAGATATACTCATTACACGTATTATAATAATAGATGTAAAACATGTATGTAAAAATGTAAAACATAGATGTAAAATTGTAACACAGACCTTACTGTAAAACATATATTAACTGACTGTCGGTTACGGACTAACTTGGACATTCCACATGACCTGACAGATATACTTTCTGAAGGCAGCCATCATATTGATACAATACTGACCTATTTGAAAAACAATAACATTTTTGACAAAATATAGACTTCACATACAACCTGGGGCAAATGGTCACATAATCATAAGAATTCCAATCCACTTCTTCTTACAATAAAATCACAGCGATACAGAATGATTTATGCTTTACATTTTATTACCATCTCCTTTTAATAACAAAATTTTTATTTTATTTATTTTTTATAGTTATATAGGTATATAATTATTTCTTGTATTTCTCATTTATTTTCAACCTATTTGTTTTTAAATCTATCTAACTTAACATACCTACTCACATGGATGATTTTTTGGATTGGCATCGATTGTTGCAGCACCTACATCGGCTCACACTGAGGAATATATGCTTTTCGCCATAGAGGCTGAGCATTAACAAAATAAAAATAAAATAATAATAGATGTGAGTAAAATTTTAAACTTTCCAAATTCTACATTGAATAGTTTCTGAGATACTGGCAATGGAAAATCGGAATTTATATGACACACTCACTCGTCAAAATTATTAGGAACATCCCGAAAAGCTAAAGAGTTAAGATTTTGCAGGATGATAGACATTAGGGTGTTATTAAAGGCCTGCATCTTTAAATCCCAGACATTATGTAATGCATCTGATCGTTATGGTGGCCTTCATTTAACCCTTGAACACTCGCGTCACTTGAAGGTACGTGAGCACTCGCCTCGGATCATGGCAGACCCAAGACGAAATACATTTTTAAAAAGTCCGTCACGCAGGAGCTGCATAACTAAGCACTTTCCTCAGAATTTTTTTAGTATAGACTACATTACTGAATAATTTGCTGTAAATAACCTATATAAATAAAATAAAAACGTGAATAGTTCTGCTCATTTACATTTCTTATGAGGCCTGTTCAATTATTAATTTTGTAAATAATTTGCTTCCAGAGTTATGTTAATACATGATACTGTACTACTTAATAAATACACAAAAACTTCATATTCCGTCTTTTGACCTGACGCAGGAACAGGATACAGTCCCCATAGTGGGAGATAGCGCTCCTTGTGGCGCCTTTGCGAACCTACGTCTGGCTGGCTAATTGTAATGAAACAGACTTTAAAGTAAACCCTCCTTTCCAATAGACCGATTTACTTCATTTTTACAACACTTCTTTCTCATGAGATACCCACGACGCATGCCGCATTTCGTTACAATACAGCAGAAATTACGACCGTTATGAGTATATTAGTACTTTAGGTCCGGAGTAACCCCCCCCCCCCTCCAAATAACCCGATTTAGTTTATTTTTACAAACCATTTTTCTCTGTTGATTACCACCACGAATACCAAGTTTCGTTGAAATGTAACAAAAATTACGGCTGGCAGTGGCAAATTGGTATTGTGGGTCCGGAGTAAACCCCCCCCCCCCCATCTAATAAACCGATTTAGTTTATTTTTACAACGGAATTCTCTCTTTAGATCAAAATAACGAATACCGAGTTTCGTTGAAATATAACAAAAACTACGGCTGGTATGGTCAAATTAGTGTTTTGGGTCCGGAGTAAACCCCCCCTCCCGGTGGACCGATTTTGGTGGTTAACGAACTCGTTCAATCATTTGCTATTTGAACGCTATATACCACGTTTCATGAAGAAAAAACAAAAACTCTGGCCGCTATCATGTTAACAGACACACACACACACACACAATATATATATATATATATATATATATATATATATATATATATATATATATATATATATAGATATATATATATACAAATTTTAACGGAGGTCATTTTCGGTGTCTACTAGGTAGGATCGATAAAGATTCGAAGAAATTTTTCAAAAATTCCGTCATGAGTCCAACCTCAATAGCGACTTTCCTTCGGAGGAAAGTGCTAATAAGGTACAAAAGGTATTAATTAATTATAAACACTCATTTATTGAAAACAAATAAGTATATTTATTGAAAAAATCCATAACTTTTAAATAAATTTCATATTATTCCTTTGATCAATTTATATCATTATTTGTTGACAAAATTCATATGTTCATTTATCTCATCTGTATGAGATGCATCCTGCTCACTTGCTGTACCATGTTCACTAACCTTTTCATGATCTATCTCGTCCTCGTCTGCCCTGTTTTGTCGATCAGATTCCTTCAAAAGCTCCTTATCCGTCACGATCAGTCGTCGGGCAATGATATTTGACGTTGGGAAATCACTAACGTATCCACTCGCCAGAGGAGGAAAAAACTGTGCCGGGTGCACTCGCGTCGGGTCAGAGGGGAGAAAAAGTCTCGTCCGTAAGCACTCGCGTCGGGTAAAAACAGCGATAACAAGGACGAAACTCCTCCGTCCAGGGTCTAGTGGTGACGAAATAAGGGAGTGTGTTATATTTTGAGAATAGAAGGAGTGGGGAGCCTATTCGGGGAAGGGAAGATTTTAAAATCTTCTCTTAAAAGTAGCTTGGGTTTCTGGTGACCCGACGCGAGTGCTTAAGGCTTAACAAAAACTGCCCAAGTTGGAATTTCACAAAAAGTGACGGGGTATTATTAGGTTCTTGGCAAGGTATTAGGAGCCTAAAACGTGGCCAAATACTATGATATAACTTTCATAGGCAAACCGTTTTTGCGATGGGTCTGGTAAAATTTACAAAAAAATTGAAAAAATTCTATTTGTCAGAAATACATTCACAATTTTTGTTATCATCTTCATTTTATTTCCTAGCAGGCTCCAAGAGCCCTCCCAAGGAAAATTATGTACTCCGCTAAATAAATTTAAATTTAAAACTTAAGGTTACATCCACATTTATATGGTTCATGGGATGCCCTTTCGAATGCATTTAGTTGCTTTTGTAGCACACGGATTTTCTGATTTTTTTGAGTGAATTCGCTTGAAAATAAAGCTTCAGGTTCCTGAATATAAAATACTATTATTTATTTATTTTAATATTAACGTCCATTATAATTAATTCAGAATTTTAACCACCCATTTCTAGCCAGGATAGGCCTGGTGCCATATCTCTTTTCCAAAGAAA
The DNA here is from genome assembly GCA_946811695.1 of Gonocerus acuteangulatus. NCBI lineage: Eukaryota > Metazoa > Arthropoda > Insecta > Hemiptera > Coreidae > Gonocerus > Gonocerus acuteangulatus. The sequence continues at coordinate 12,799,058 of OX328128.1, forward strand.
AGTCACCAACCCTAGTGGGAATCGAACCTACGACTCTTGGAACGGAGTATTAAGTGATCACTATTAAATAAATATTGTTAAAAATAAAAATAAAAAAAAGTTTAATCCACAAGAATTTCCTTTAATTGTTTACCATTAACATTAATAATTCAGTTACTATTAATAAAAAAGTATGTAAAAAATAAATAAAATATTATTTCACAACAAATGCCTCCTGTGAGGTTTGAACTCACGACCCCTGGTTTACGAGACCAGTGCTCTACCACTGAGCTAAAGAGGCGAACACGCATTTCGGACTTCATGTGCTTCATTATGTGGCGTTGTTTTATAAATTAATATTAATTAATTCATATAAAATATTAATAGGCATTCAAATAGGTATCAAATATGAAAAGTGATGTGGTACCTTATAAATGACCTTATATATATATATTTATCCTATGATATATTTTAACTAGACTTAATGCACATTCGTTAGTTCGATTTTATGTAATTACAATTTTTTTTCTTCTTATTTTCGATAGTTTGCCACAACGTACATCTTTACAACAGCAATCAGGAAAATTGAAAATTAAAAATGGGTTTTTTCACATTCGGTACTTTGTATTTGTACAATTTTTGAGTTGAGTTAGGGCCGTGATTTGTGGAAACCAAGCACATTTTTGACTTTTTATGATTTTGTTACAATCATTTACAACAAACGTTTGTATTACCAAACATATAAAACAGGAGAAATTTTGCGTTGATTGAGTAGAAAACGGTTAAAATTCGACTGATTGGTTTTGAGAGTTAATAATAAAAAAAAAAATCTTTACCACTTTAGCGTGAATTCATACTTTTATCAACACAGCACTTTGGATATTTATGAAAAGGACACTTCTAACGCAAAATAAATTTTATAAATTATTATATTTATTTCAAGAAGGCCAAAAACCATGCATAAAAAGTTGTTTTTTTATTGTAATGTCGGTATAAATGCACTCGTAAAGTTATAAGTCGTCATAAAGTTTGTTTAATGTTGAACTCGAAATAATAAGTAAAGCAAAATAAACTACATCGTCGCCACGTTGCACATTTAAACAATAATTAAAGCCACATTTAACAAATAAACAAGCCTATCCCAAGCATTATTGTGACGAAATATGAATTTACGCTAAAGTGGAAGTAACTGTAATAGTGTTTTTTGTAACTTTTCTTCAAAAACACTTTTTCGAATTGAAATATTTTGGTACTCAATTGACGCAGAGTTTCATGATATTAATTTTTAATAATAGGAAACTTTCCTAGTAGATGCTTTGTTTTAGAGGAAGATTAGAAAAACCGCGAAAGCTCCTAAAATATCGAAGTTTTTCACATATTTTGGTTCTCGGATGTTGAGGCAAATAGCATATTATTAATCCTTGATGTCTGTTCGAATAATTAAAAAAAAAAACAAAACAAAAAAAACATGTTGAAAGGATTATTGCTTTTTCTCGCAACAATCATCTAATTTGCTTGGAAGAATAACAACCCTACCAAGTGTAGTCCGGTCCCAACTGGCCCATTAGCTCAGTTGGTTAGAGCGTCGTGCTAATAACGCGAAGGTCGCGGGTTCGATCCCCTCATGGGCCAACTAATTTTTTTTAGTCTTAGTTGTCTTGATTTTTCTTAAATCTAGTTATTTAATACATTGTTTTAGAAGTTTAATTTTATTTATAAAATAATCTGGCGGAGGGCAGGAACCAGAAATGAACTTTTAAATACGACTGATTTATCACATATCTTGTAGTTTTACACCTTTAGTATCTAATCAGGAACACACTTAACTTCTTGGATTAATGTTGTATTCCCAACAAAAACAATAGTTGTTAAAATGAAAATAATTTCCAAAAATGTGACGGTCGGTAGTCAATGAAATCCCACTTTGATTGCAGTTCATTGTTGTTTTCAAAAATCAACGAGCATTAATATGTTTGATTCATTCAATCAAGTCTATAATGGTGGAAATTACGAATGTGTCTTACATTAAAAATTATAAGTTCTGGACTTACTTTCGTTTAATTAGTTAAGTTGGGAATTTTTCCCCACTCTCTTCTTCTTCTAAGTAAAATGACACAGTATATTTAGTTAGTATGTAACAATAAATTAAATAACATTTTAATTTACGTAAAAACCAGAAAACCAATGCAAAAAATGTGATGGCCCATGAGGGGATCAAACCCGCGACCTATTATTAGCACGACACTCTTACAAACTGAGCTGATGGACCGATGGGCCGGTATAATTTTTTACTTCTGTTATTGTTACAGACCAATCATGAAAAATTATTTTGCATTATTAGATAACATACTTCACATAAACAAAATAATTTAAACAAATAAAAATATAAATTTAAATATAGATCTAAATATAGATTTAAATATAGATATAAATGTAGATATAAATATAGATTTAAATATAGATATAAATATAGATTTAAATATAGATTTAAATATAGATATAAATATCAAAATAAACATAAATACTAAAGCTTCATACTTTGATTGTTTTAGATATTTTTTTAAATTTTAACGTCCATTTATTATTAACTAGGAACTTTGGGACGGGTTATCTATAGGTTACCACCCTTTTCTAGCCAGGATAGGGCTGATGAATTTTATTTTTTCTAAAGAAAAGCCACCACCCCTAGTGGGAATCGAACCCACGACCTTTGGCTCAGAGTGTTAAGTTAACCCTCAAGGCCATCGGGTCTCTTGATTGTTTTTGTTATTTTTTTAGTAATAAACATAAGTTTATTTTTTTAAATTGAGCTTCTGATATATGGCGTTCAGATGCGTGAAAGTTTATTTTCTTTAGCCACAATTATATTCAGAAATTAGAACAAATTCAAGTTTTCCGATTACTTTTGAGAGATATATGAATGTGTGTATGTTCTGTTCCTTAGCTTCCGCCAGATAAATATAATAAGTAAAAGTTAAAATTAAATACATAAAATTGTAATAATAAAATTACACTTATTAAACAATGTATTAAATAACTTGATTAAAGTAAAATCTAGGATAATTAATACTAAAAAAAAAAACGTGGCCCATGAGGGGATCGAACCCGCGACCTTAACCCGCGATATTAGCACGACGCTCTAACTGACTGAGCTAATGGGCCGCTTCGGTCCCGCGACCATTTTTTACTCCTATTTTTGTTTTAGCCCCATTATGAAAAATGATTTCTTGCATTATTAGATGACATACTTCACACAAACAAAAACATTTTTATAAATAAATATAAATTTAAATATAGATATAATTATCAAAATAAACATAAATACTATAGCTTCATACTTTGATTGTTTTAGTTATTTTTTTAGTAATAAACATAAGTTTATTTTTTTAAATTGAGCTTCTGATATACGGCGTTCAGATGTGTGAAAGTTTATTTTCTTTAGCCACAATTATATTCAGAAATTAGAACAAATTCAAGTTTTCCGATTACTTTTGAGAGATATATGAATGTGTGTGTGTTCTGTTCCTTAGCTTCTGCCAGATAAATATAATAAGTAAAAGTTAAAATTAAATACATAAAATTGTAATAATAAAATTACACTTATTAAACAATGTATTAAATAACTTGATTAAAGTAAAATCTAGGATAATTAATACTAAAAAAAAAAGCGTGGCCCATGAGGGGATCGAACTCGCGACCTTCGCGTTATTAGCACGACGCTCTAACCAACTGAGCTAATGGGCCAGTTGGTGCGAGCCGGTACTTTGTAGGGCTGTTATTAGCTCAAGCAAATTAGACGATTGCTACGAAAAAAAGGGAATAGGGCTCTTAAAAGGGCCCCCCCCCATTCAAACAAAAATCAAGTATCAATGTGATATTTGCTTCAATTTCTGAGTACCTATGTGAAAAAAACTCGATATTTTCGGAGGTTTCGTGTTTTTTTTGTAAACTTCCTCCAAAAGAAAGCATCTACTAGAAAAGTTCCCTATTACCAAAAATTAAGATGAAACTCTGCGTCGATTGTGTACAAAAACGTTTCAATTCAAAAGTAAAGTCCTATAAGCGCACCTGTTGTGCCATTTCCATGTGAGCGCGCTGTCTATAGTCCGACCGCAAACAAAAGAACCAGAAGGGGCGTGGCCAGAGGAGAGCTATGCCTTCCCTCTCATGGGCTGGAGGCAGCATATGCGCACTACCTGGTTCATTTCTTCGCGACACACCTACAGTTGGAGTCTCAGGTAAAGTACGTCAGTAGATACTGGGGGTCTGTTTTCGAAGAGCACATCCAGTTAAATTTAAAGTATCCGTGATTAGCTTAAGGGTTCTTTCTAGGTTATCTATTCACTCCTTACATGTTATCTAAGGTTAGAAACCATATTATATAAATATAGTAATCAAAAGATAATATAGTAATGAAAAATATTTCACTGCAATCACTACTAAATGTAACTTTTTTTTATTAATATATTTCTAAAATATGGCTTCTAACCCTAGATAACTTAGACACGAAACCTAGTACTATTCAGTTATACGAAGTATTCACTTATACGGAACAGGGTCTATTTTTGAAAAGGGGTGTCACCCCCACCACCCCAAACTCCTCAAGTTCTTTGTATGCCTTCCATGTTTTCTTCGAGCAGTAACTTCAATGTCCTTTGTCGCAAACCTTTGTACTCGGTATGATCCTTCTGCTCTGTAGAAACCTCAGAGCATTGTCTTCAGTCCTGATATGGTCACTAAACTGAAATATATTCTTTACGTTTGGGCCAGCCAAGATCACAAATGAAACTACAACAACATTAGGAAATTTGGTGAGGTTACCGCAGCATATGTTTTATTTTATTTAGTTAAACTAATCACAGTTAGGCCGCTCGTCCACTGGAACCGAAAACCTGCGAAATGAATTCGTCCGAATTCGGACGAATACGCACGAACAATCCAAACACGAGGCTCCATCATGGACCGCGTCTATTGGGCCCGTATCGACGAATTCGTCCGAACTGGTCAGAAGTGCGAACCGATCCCATCCTGGTGGGATTTATAGTTGCGAAAAGGTGCGAATAGTCATGGACTGTGAGTACGAGTCATCAAGTCTACTGCGAATTCGGACGAACACGCACGAACAATCCAAACACGAGGCTCCATCATGGACCACGTCCATTGGGCCCGTATCGTTCGTCCGAACTGGTCCGAAGTGCGAACCGATCCCATCCTGCTGGGATTTATAGCTGCGAAAAGGTGGGAATAGTCATGGACTGTAAGTACGAGTCATCAAGTCTACTGCGAATTCGGACGAACACGGAGGCAATGGACGAGAGGCATTCGTCCGAATTCGTTGCTTCGCAGTTCGCAGCTTTTCGGTTCCAGTGGACGACCGGCCTTACTGATAAAATCACTGACACCCCTTTTCTGTTCCCATCACATGCGTATAAGTATTAGTCCACTGTAACTGGATGTGGTCTTCGCAAACAGACTTGATACTGGGAGTTCACTGTTAATATGACATACCCCTGATAAATTGAGCGTAGATAAAACAAAGTAGCCATATGACCGTTAAGCGTTTGAAGAACCTTTGAAAATAGGTCCAGGTAGATAGCAGCCTTTGTATCGAAAGGTAGGGCTTTTCGCCGATTCCTCTTTCGCTTTTCCCGTGCATTCTCTATCCTTTATGTAGCCTTTCTTCTCTTCACCGTTCTGCATTTCCGCTCCAAAGGATCCCGAGTGATTTTCCGCTAATGCAAATGCGAGGCCTACCCTTTTACCCCCCCATACATCTCCCTTAATGAAATGCTTTCCACATTCTTGTATCACTACTTAAATTATTCTACTTGGCTATTCAAGCTATTTATTGATCCAAAAATTACATACATTTTAATCAAGATGGTTTATATTTGATTTTTTACAATTTTTTGTTATCTTGCACAGGAATTTGTCGATTTTTACGTCATATTATCTGAAATGACAATCGCTTAAATAGTATAAAAAAAACGTAATAAATCAAAAATAACATATAAAAGAAAGAATGACATAAACGAAGTAGCAGTTTATTGATTGTTCAATCATTCAAATGTTTAATTCATTAATTGAAGTCAAAAATGATGGAGATTACGAATGTGTATTACATTGAAAATGTTATGTACTTTATTAATAAGAATGAGTAGTCCTAAACTTACTTTCGTTTATTATGTTAAGGTGAAAATTTTCTTGTCCCCACTCTCTGCCTTGTTTAAGTAAAATTGAACAATAAATAAATATAAATTTAATAAGTAAAGATTACCTTCAAAAACAATTAATTAAATAATTTCTGATTAATGCCACGTTAAGTGCACCGGTTCCCGTAGATCACGGAAGTTAAGCAACGTCGGGCGTGGTCAGTACTTGAATGGGTGACCGACCACGTGCTGTGGCATTCTAAAAGGGTGGCAACCTATAGATAGCCCGGCGTTAATAGCCCAAGCGTTGATACCGCGTTAAACACACACAACAAAACTTCTGATTGATATAAAAACTACAAAATTAAAAAAAGTTAGTTGGCACATGAGGGGATCGAACCCGCGACCTTAGCGTTATTAGCACGACGCTCTAACTAACTGAGCTAATGGGCCAGTTGGTTCCCACTTCTTCTATACTAGTCTTATTCTTATAGACGAATGTTGCATAATTATTATTACTTGCATCATTAAATGGCATATTTCACACAAACAAATTAATTTAAATATAAATAAAAATAAATAATATGTATTCATACATTGATTGTTTTAGTAATTAATGCATTTTTATTTTTATATTTTTGTATGTTCAATTTGTTGAAAACTTTTAAAACTGATTTTCGATCTGTAAAATGTTTTTGAAAGCATGAATGCCTTAGCGCTTATTAAAAAATATTTATTTCAAATATGTAAAGCATGTCGTTTGGATTTGCCAACGATTTGAAAAATGTTACTTTTTTCGCTAATACTTCCTTTGCAAAATATGTTTTGAAAAAAATATATACAACCAATTTAAACGAAATTTATTAGGTCAGTTTAACATATAATCATAATTTTCCTCCTGAAATCTGAAGGACCTAAATGCATTTTAAGCTGATGAAAAAAATGAGTGAAATCTCCATAGAAACAAAACATTTTACCAACTATTTATACAAAAGGGTAAAATAATGCTGATCAAAGTAAATAATTTTATGAATTACATCGAATTTAGGCAATCGATAGAGAGAAAAAAACACTTCAATTTAATGTGTTCTTAAATTAAAAAAGTCCGTCACGCAGGAGCTGCATAACTAAGCACTTTCCTCAGAATTTGGGTAGTGTAGACTGCTTTCCAGAACAATTTGCTTAAAATATCCTACATAAATAAAATAAAAACATGAATAGTTCTCTTATAAATTTGTAATGAGTAACTGATCAATTATTAATTTGCTTCCAGAGTTATGTTTACACATGGTACCTACTAAACTATGTAATAAATACAAAAAACCTCATATTATCGTATTTTGATCTAACGCAGGAACAGGATACAGTCACTCTAGTGGTAGAAAGCGCTCCTTGCGGCGGCTTTGTGAACCTACGTTTGGCGGGCTTTTCTATTGAAATATATTACAAATTAAACCCCCGCTTTACGATTGACCGATTCAGATCATTTTTACAACACTTCTTTCTCATGAGTTACCCATGACGTATACCGCGTTTCGTTACAATACAGCAGAAATTACGACCGGTATGAGTATATTAGGAATTTGGGTCCGGAGTGAACCCCCCCCCCCTTCTAATGAACCGATTTAGTTTATTTTTACAACACATATTTAACTGTTGATTACCACTACGAATACCGAGTTTCGTCGAAATATACCAAAAATCACGGCTGGTAGTGGCGAATTGGTATTTTGGGTCCGGGGTAAACCCCCCCTTCTAATGAACCGATTTAGTTCATTTTTATATCTCACTTTTCTCTCTATATTACCACTACGAATACCAAGTTTCGTTGAAATATAACAAATATTACGGCTGACATAGTCAAATTAGTGTTTTGGGTTCGGGGTAAACCCCCCCTTCCGGTGGACCGACTTTGGTGGTTAACGAACTCGTTCAATCGTTTGCTAATTCAATGCTATATACCAAGTTTCGTGACGAAAAAACAAAAACTCTGGCCGCTATCGTGTTAACAGACACACACACACACATATATATATATATATATATATATATATATATATATATATATATATATATATATGCATATATATATATATATATATATATATATGCATATATATATATATATATAAATTTTAACGGGGGTCATTTTCGGTGACTACTAGGTAGGATCGATAAAGATTTGAAGAAATTTTTCAAAAATTCCGTCATGAGTCCAACCTCAATAGCTACTTTCTTTCCTTCGGAGGAAAGTGCTAAAAGTACAGTCGGCCCATGATTGAACCCGCGACCTTCGCGTTATTAGCACGACGCTCTAACCAACTGAGCTAATGGGCCCGATGAATTTCTGGCGAACTCTTCAGTTCTTTGATGATGTAACAATATTACATGCATATTTATATTCAGTAAAAATAATTTTATGTTTTGTGACATTTTTATTTCCGTTACTCCTTCTCGGTCTTTCCATGTATAAGACAATTTAAATTAAATCACTGGTGATCATGAACCGTTTCTCCTTATCATACTCTGCGCCTTTTTACTAATTAGTAATATTTATACCAATATACTCAAATATATAAGAATTAAAAACTTTAAACAAATTATTAGGCACCGGAATTTGAATAGAATTAACCCTCCTCTATAAAAGTTTAAGCTTGACACTCACAAATAAATATTTATTTCTGAAGTTCTACAATGTCATTGTTGTTTATTTCTTGAATTTTGTATGAGTCAATCTTAATATTCATCAATACTAGTATAAACCCGATCATCGAATTGAATAAAATATCCTAAAAAATATATAAACGTTGGGCGAATGATACACAAAAGCTAATAGATAAATTATAAGACTCAATAGAAAAAAAACTACATGGCCCATGAGGGGATCGAACCCGCGACCTTCGCGTTATTAGCACGACGCTCTAACCAACTGAGCTAATGGGCCGGATGCCTGCCATGTACATTTTATTATCTCCTTACCCAGATGCAATATAATTTCCACATTAGAACCATTAAAAATGTTATTTGCTTGATAAAAATTTTGTTTTTGTCATTCCCTTTACATACTTCCATGCATACGACAATTCAAATGAAAACACTGATTTTGAACGGCCTCTCTGTAATAAGTATTATTTTATATAATACAAGCTGTTACCCAGTGTGCCATGCTACACTTACTTTCTGCCTATGACTCTCCCCGTAACAAGATCTACCTGTATGCCCAGTTACAACAAAATCGGCCAAACGGCGTGAATTTGTTTATATCTGTCTATGTTTTCGTGAAACTGCCAACAGAGGCCAGCTACCACAGCAATTCATATAGCAGCCGTCAGAGGCTAGCACCACACCCTGTGAGTAGATAGCTCTCATCAAAGAAAGGCCAGCGCTCCTTAGTTAGACAATGACTGTTGATATAAAATTGAAATAAACTGCATTACATGATTATATAATGATGTAAAGTAATCAATGAGCCCGAGTTATTCTAATTATCAAGAACATCAACAAATAAATTTGAGACATTATTCAAAATGGCTATCGATTCAAAATGGCCGTCAGAATCTGGATGGTTCAGTTTACCCAATTTTTCTTGAACAAAACGTTTGACCTTATGACCAAATTTTGAAATTTGACTATTTTGACCTAGCCTAGGATATTTCCCGTATCAAGACCTACCTGTGTGCCAAGTTTGGTCAAAATCAGTCAAACGGTGTAGATTTGTAAAAGGAACAAACAGACATACGGACAAACAGACAGACACATGATTTTTATATATATATAGATTAATACCAATAATTCAAATATACCTTTATATAAATTTAATAGTTCAAAGAATGATTATTGAAATATTGTGCAAAAAAAAAGGATAAAATGAAATATTTATATTTACTTGCACAAAAAAATAAAATATAATAGCATTCAATGAAAGTTCCATCAAAAAGTGAATGAAAATCAAAATTTAAGAGATAAATTATTGAACTTATATTGTATAAGTAAGTATTGAAAATTTTAGTTATAGCGATTTCTGAAGTATTAATCAATATCGAGGGGAAAAAATATGTAGATTGATGGAGTAGCTGATTAACAAAAAAAAAAAAAAAGAAAAAAAAACAACGTACTTTGGAGCATAAATAAATATTTTAAAATTTAAATATTATAATTTATAAAATTATTATTATTAATGATATGAAGAAAACCTACGAAGATCTAACCGTACATTGCAGAAAAAAGATACTAATGCAGTGGCAGTAAATGACAATAAACTGCGACTAATTAAACATACAGTCGAAGAATGGCCATCCAGTAATAGAAATAACCGGAGAGAAGGGGTAGATTTAACCCGACTCCGAATTGGCCATTCTCTACTTACTCACGGACACCTAATGACCAAAAGAGACGTACCGATATGTAAACAGTGTAACGAACTACTGAACATAAGACATTTACTTACATACTGCAGAAGACGAGAACATATACACATACCTACTGACCTTACAGTACTTCTGACTGATGGTAGCCATTACATGGAAACAATATTTAAACACTTTATAATAATGGTACATATCACAAGATTTAACTGAAATACAATTTTATTCTTTTTTAAATTATTATTTCTTTCTCTATTTATTTATTATTTTTTAAAGTTTTCTTTTTACCAAAATTTATTTCGTCTTATACTTTCTCCAAATTGTATTTATGATTATTATAATTTATTTATTATATAGTTATTTTTTATTTTATTTTTATTTTTACGGCGCAACGACAGCTGGGCCATTAGCGCCGTTTTAGTTATTTTTTTTATTTTTTTAACGGCGCATCAACTATTTGGCTATTAGCGCCGGGCTATTTACAGGTTGCCACCCTTTCAGGTACTGACCACGCCCGACGTTGCTTAACTTTGGTGATCTACGGGAACCAAGTGTATTCAACGTGGCTATGGCCGTTGGCAGTTATTATTTCTAAAACTCTCAACGTTTAAAAGCTGGCGTTTCCATACACATCTTCATATTTTCGAATCGCCATCGCTGCGGTCAAGCAACATAAATAAAAACAATAATAATGATATGAAATATTATTTAAATTTTAAATTTGGATATTTAAATAAATATTTTTAATATTTCCAAAATATTTTTTTAACGAAATACATACATATTTTGAAGGTAGGTGATTAGAGTATATATATTAACGGGATTCATTTTTGGTATCTAGTATCAAAAGCCTGAAAATCCTTCGAGAAGTCCCTAAGAGGTTCATTCCATTCGTAATATCGATTTAACAACAGTTTATACAAACCCTTGGAAATTATTGCTTCCTTTCTGCTTAAAGACTACTTTGCATAATTAAATTGTTCTGTTATTAGCCTTCTAGGTTGAGTAGCTATATGGTCCTAGGTGTTTAGCATACCTGGACGGGATAAAGTGATCCCCAGACGGCGAGATTAAGCATTCACGTGCTTAGAATTCCCTCCAGTATCAGTCAATAGGAGCACGTGTTCTCTATTGGATTGGGATATTACACGATATTTAAGGAGAATTCTCAATAGACCTCGGGATATTAAAATAAGTCCTAAGGAAATATTGGACCCGAAGAGACTGGATTAGAGTTAATCCTATGAAATTCGAAACACATTTTTCCTTTAACTCTTTACCTAACACCTTTTTACTTTGACCATCCTAATTTTAAGATATGATTATATTTGAGAACCCCAGAGGTCAAAGGGTCTAAGTACAGACTAACAGGCTACAACATCTAGGCGTTTGGCAAAGAGTCCAAACGCAAAGGCAGTCAAAGCGTTTCCTAAACCAAATTGACAGGAAACGAACAAAGATGCTTCTGTCCCTACATAGGAAAGCTATGAAGGAGACTGTGGCTCTTTACACAGGTCATGCTAAGATGAATAAACATCTATACAATATGGGCCTGGCTACAACCTCTCTATGTAGGTTATGTGGGATAGAGGGGGAAACACCCGCACACATAATATGTGATTGCACGGTACTCTCACGCAGGCGCTTTATGTACCTAGGATCTGTTAGAATAACTGACCCAGGAAGAGACTCTGAGCTCACACCTCAGAAGATCAGAGGGTTTGTCAGGGACGCAGGGCTGCTATAAGTGACCCAGCAGAGTGTCAGGGGCACAATAGATCTTTTAGGTCGAGTTGCTTTCCCCTCAGATAGGGGCCCTGAGTATATCTATCTATCTAAGGGCCTAAGTAAAATACTCATTGTTTTGAGGAAAATGGACTCAAAGTTGAACAGAATATGTAACGTATTCGGTTATCAGCCACTCCAAAATTATATTTGACTAGTACCCTTTTGCACAACCAGTAATAAAACAATCTTCGTTCCTACTAACGTTAAAACCATGAGCCCAGTTAAATACATATAAGAAAAGAGTTTTAAGTTTTAAGATTAGTTTTCTCAGTTTAGAAGAGATAAAATACGATATCAACAAACATTAGCAGTCTTGGACGTTTAATATATTTTGGCAAATATCTAGAAAGCTGTAGAGAAATTACGTTCAATGGAATTTGATGATTCGATGGCCTAATAAATTTTCTTTAATAAAAATTATTTGTTTATTAGTGAGACCGCGACAAGGGCAATTCATCACTTAAAATACATACATAAGAATAAACAATAGTGAACAATTGTTAACAAATTTGAAAATGAAATAATTAAAAAAATATAAAAAAAAAAAAAATTAATAATACAATTTGCATAGACTATAAAAAGGTACGAACAACACAGAGGCAGATAGGGCAGTCTGTAAATACAATTATAGACTTAGATCTTTATGAATTTCAAATCATAGTTTGTACATATTTATTAATGATAGGAGGTCGTAAAGAGAAAAATAAATATACATACACATATACACATACACAAACAGATAAGCTCGTATACAAACATAGAAAACCATATACGTATACGTCATATTTCTTCAAATAGTCCAATTTTCCTTAAGTATCTAAAAACAAAATCTATAAATTGGCTTCCTTCTGCTAACAACTCTGTTAGATTTATAGCTGGGAGGGGAAATGAGTTAAGTCTTAAACAGTCCGTTAGTAAGTGTTTAATCGTTAAAAAAGTGTTACATATTGGGCAAATCGGGGCTTGTTCTCTGGTCATTAGGAATGAGTGTGTAAGTCTAGTGTGTCCAATCCGTAAACGTGTCAGTACTACTTCTTCTCTTCTTGTACTTCTGTTGCTCGATGGCCAGTTAGTAATTAATAAAAAGTTAGTAGATGTCTTGGATTCAACATTTTATATTTAATGTACGCTTTATATATTAAAACGCCTATTTATAATAATCATTTTTTGGACAAAATGATTGTTAATATTAGTCAATTATTAACTAATGATGACTGATCGAAATCGAGATGAATGGTTTAAGGAGTGCGCCTTGATCCTTAAAGGATTCTAGTAAATGAAGATTGTAGGTCAGACAGCGTAACGTTAAGGTTACTTGCCAATCCACTTTCTTCAGATGTTGTATGCCAGGGCTGTCCGGGAGACACACCCAGTCCAGTTCGTTACTTTCAAATAGCTCATGGTCCAGATGAAATACATACCTAAAGGCTTGGATGTATAGAAAAAAAGAAGACAAAAAAATATGTCTATCTGTAATACTTAACGTATAATTGCTTGTTGTTCACTAAATGACAATAATATGATAATAACAGGTCATATATCTGATTTTAGATCATATTGTCTGAAGCTCCCCACCAGTACAGCGCGCACAAAGAAACGCTATTTTTAATCGCGAAATTCAGGCAAGATGTAGTGCTTTTGCACTAACAATGCTTAAATGTAATTTGGCGTGGAAAAACTTTCAGCTTCCAATGCGATGCCAATAAATGATTTCAATATAGTCCGAGAGCAAGTAACCGACAGGTTACCTTTCCAACTTCATGCAAACTGAGGATTGTAAATCATGGATTCGGTTATAGTAGAAGAAGTATTACAAAAAAGTCATCCAGATGAAAAAAAAAATATTACTCTTCCTCAATAAGGAAAAAAATTGAACTGTGCTAAAATAATATATACCTATACAAAAAAAAATAATAATGATAAAAAAATTTGACACAGTGCAATAATATTTCAAGAATATAATTACCAGACCAGATAGTGCAAGCCATAAAGAAAACGAAAAGCAAAATCACGGCAATTGATAACCCCGTAGATTTTTGTTGTACTAATATAATCCACTAAACAAGAAAAAAATATTAACAATAATGACCAGTTTTGGACTGTTCATATTTTTAAGAAAATTGTGGCGATTGAATCATATACGTATGCACATTTATTTATTTAAATGTTAACGTACATTTTCCGGTTCATTTTAGCACTTTCCTCCGAAGGAAAGTAGCTATTGAGGTTGCACTCATGACGGAATTTTTCAAAAATATCTCCAAATCTTTATCGATCCTACCTAGTAGACACCACATATATGCATATATATATATATATATATATATATATATATATATATATATATATATGTGTGTGTGTGTGTGTGTCTGTTAACACTATAGCGGCCAGAGTTTTTGTTTTTTCGTCACGAAACTTGGTATATAGCATTCAATTAGCAAACGATTGAACGAGTTCGTTAACCACCAAAATCGGTCCACCGGAAGGGGGAATTACCCCGAACCCAAAACACTAATTTGACCATTCCAGCCGTAATATTTGTTATATTTCAACGAAACTTGGTATTCGTAGTGGTAATCTAGAAAAAAAAAAGTGAGATATAAAAATAAACTAAATCGGTTCATTAGAAGGGGGGTTTACTTCGGACCCACAACACCAATTCGCCACTACCAGCCGTGATTTTTGGTATATTTCTTTATATATTATGGTATTCTACAGGTAAAAATTTGTTGTCGTGGGTAACTCATGGGAAAGAAGTGTTGTAAAAATGAGCTAAATCGGTCAATCGGAAAGGGGGGTATACTTTGTGATATATTTCAATAGAATTAGCTTGCCAGACGTAGGTTCGCAAGGCCGCCGCAAGGAGCGCTCACTACCACTAGAGGGACTGTATCCTGTTCCTGCGTCAGATCAAAAGACGAAAATATGAAGTTTTTAGTATTTATTAATTAATGTAGTAGGTGCGATGTGTAAACATAACTCTGGAATCAAATCAATTACAAAATTAATAATTTAACAGTTACTCATTACAAAATTAAAAGAGAACTATTCATGTTTTTATTTTATTTATGTAGGATTTTAAGCAAATTGTTCTGGGATCCAGTCTAAACTACCCAAATTCTGAGGAAAGTGCTTAGTTATGCAGCTTCTGCGTGACGGACTTTTTAGTATCTCGTAATGTAAGATAGAAGAAGATTAAAAAATTGTCAACAATTCTTTAATAAGTGCAACAAGTATAGTTTCTTTATTTGATAATGTACTAAAAGGCCTTCAACTACTTGGCCTAGACGGCCATTGTAAGAATGGAAGACTGCCAAATCTTTCCGTCTACATGATCTGGACAATGGTCAAATTTATTCTGGTTGTCATTCCTGAATATTACATGATAGAAAAAAAAATTAACTTCATTTACTAATTATTGGAGAGGTTTAGAATATAATTTTAATTTGATGTTTTAATGTTTTATTTATTTTTAAAAAATTATAAAAGAAGTTTAAAATGTATATTAAATTCAAATGGATGTAGATAAATATAAATGTAGATACATTATTCATTTAGAAAAAAGGTAATTTTCAGAACAGCCTAGCAAAAAAAAAAAAAAAAAAAAAAAAAATGAACGATATTAAAGTAAGTAAGTTTTGCCCTGATTAATTTTTATTTTTAAATTCCCAAAATGTCCATGAGTGTAGCTGATAAGTCGATTAACTTCGACTACATTTTTTATTATATAATCGTAGAGTGTACGGTAAGCAATAAGTATTCTGTTTTTGATACTACCTCATAAGCTTTACATTAGGTTTTTACAGCTTTCTAAATGTTTAATATTTCAATCTTTCTTGGCGTGTATTATATATATATATATATATATATATATATATATATATATATATATATATATATATATATATTATTTATTCTTATAGATGACCCAAAATATCAAAATTCTTTTTTATCCTAGGAGGCATGGGGTCATTAAAGCAGTCTTCCTTTATTACACCACTTTATTTATTGGGCCCGACATGTTTCGTGCATCTTTTCTTCGCACCTCTTCAGGGGCACTTCTTGCAAAGAAGTCCTCCCGTTACCAAGTACTCCCTCTGGAGTCCGGCTAATAGTATTAAGCCGGACTCCAGAGGGAGTACTTGGTAGAGCGCGAAAAGACAAGCATATATATAAATATATATATATATATATATATATATATATATATATATATATATGTATATATATATATATATATATATATATATATATATGTATATATATATATACAAATTTGGGCCACTTATATTTTCGTGATCTATAGGGTGTGAAACGTGAAAGTTTCTTGTCGGCACTTCCGGATTGCGTCGTGAGGTCAACCTCATAAACGGGTTCTCCCTATGGAGATAGGGAGTAACCGCGCTAAAAATAAAACATCAAATTACTCAAATATTGGAATACTTTTAAATATCATGGACATTGGGAAGGTGTCATGCTTTCACCGATAGGGCTATTCAATCAGTGAACTTTATGACGTCAGAAACACCCATAAAACGTCATAGATACGGATATAAGCAAACCCTAATGAACTGATGAATGTTCGTTGGATTTCAGGTCCTAAATGAACGTAAAAGAATTATTGAGTTTTATAGTCCTTCAAATTACTCCCAGGTCAGGGTCAGTTACGACGGAGGGTGGATTTTAAAAGTCACCCTTCGCCACAAATTAATTTCCTCCGAAAGGGTGAAAAGGGAAGAAGGAAATATGGAGGGGAATACTTCCGGGTTTATTATGTCGTTAAATAACTCATAAAACCTGGGGTTCCACAGGGAGCTCTGATCTTACCCTCAATTTTCTAATTGCAGATTATTTTGCTTTTAGTGACGTACGGCTAAACTTCTACCTATGTGTTTTTTTTTTTTCTTTTTTCAAATATAATTCCTTGTGAAAAATAAGAATATTTTCCTTTTTGTCTAAATAAAATGTTTATTGTAGACATAGATTTATAAACTCGCATGTTAAAAGCGACGTTTCTTTTATCAAACATTAAATAAAAGACTTTTAAATTTAAATTAATGTAATCTCTTATTTATTTAATTATCTGGTGGATTTCAACTAAATAAAAAGTCCGACTCGCAGGAACTGCATCATCTTAGCGCGGTTCCTTTCTTACCCATAGTCTAATTTGGAAAGATTAAAATATTTATTTATGGATAAGGCTTCGCAACTTTGGCGAATCGCCTTAAGATTAAAATAGAAGCAGTTATTATTTTGGTTCCACCAGTCTTGAAAGGTCTTGATTTACGATCTTACCTGGAAGGGTCGGTCAACACTTGAAAGGGTCCCGCTAGTTACAAGGTCTTGGAATCTAGGAAATCTATATTTCTAACAATAAATTGTTTTGTTATTTTACTTACCTAGTTTTATTGTAAAATACATTATCCAACTATAAGCAATTAAGAAATAACAAGGAATAAAAACAGACAAAAAACCGTTCGAATAAACGAAATCAATTACTTTAATGGTTTAAGCACTTATTTCTCCGATTGACATCGCCTAATTAAAACTTTCGTCAGAACATTTTTTGTAGAGCATTTAGAAAGCTTTCGAATGGTAACCTTTCGCTTCCCAAGATTTTCAACCGTTTTCGAGATATTAAGAAATTATACGAAGTTCCCAAAACTTTTCATTATTTCTAGCAATAGAAAATTGGTCTCATTTTACCTATCCTGTTTTACACACAAATACATTTTCTTAACGTAAGAAATTACAAAAATAAAAATCAATAACAAACCAAGGGAAAGAGACAAAAATTACAAAAAGAACGACAAACACCCGTTTATAAGAACTAAACAGACGTATTTGAAGTTTTAAGCACTTATTTTTTCGATTGACATCACCTAATCAAAACTTGTTTCAGAATCTTTTCTGTAGAGAATTTAGAAAGCTTTCAAATAGTTTCTATCCACTTATGAAAATTTCCCAACCGTGTTCGAGATATTAATGAAAATATACGAAGTTCCCAAAACTTTTCATGTCTGTTCATAAAATATTTTATTCTAACCCTTCCTTAACTCCAAACGTAACACAAAGTTTAAGATATTAGTTTTGATAAAATTTGAACATGCAAAAAATGTTTCAACTGAATCCCATGATTTTATGTACCAAAACCAAAAACGTTATTCAGCAACTATGTTCCCAATTTTCTCGAAAATGGTTAAAGCTATCGCCTTATGAACGGTTTCATTCGTTTTCCTAGGCCAAGAAGCCTACAAAACGAGTACTTACAAGCATATGAACTCAAAAATGTAAGCGTTGCGATTTTATTTGCGCGAATTTCACCCCAAACGCCATCTTCCAGTGGGCGGATTTTGCTGGTTAACGAACTTGACCTTTCAAATAACAGACAAATATATATATATATATATATATATATATATATATATATATATATATATACAAATTTGAACCACTGTTATTTTCGGTCTCTAGGGGTTCTGAAACGCGAAATTTTCTAGTCTGCACTTCCGGATTGTTTCATGAGATCAATTTTATAAGCGGGGTTCCTCCCTATGAAGGGAGGGAGGAACCGCGCTAACAATATAAACAGATCTAAGGTGTTACACGGGAGCTGGTAAAAAGAGAGAATGAGGTCTCGTATTGTAATTCTCTGTATGCAGGGTCTGCTTCCAGGTAAAGTCATATACTTTTACTGCCCTTTACTGTTACTCAGAAGGCTCTTTGTGTTTACAAACAAAGGACTCGGTATAGACCACCCGTATTAACCCAAAAGTGATTATATCAAGCTTGATAAACTTCCTCAATTAAATTAAGGAATTTAAGAGTGCTTAAAATAGGTTCTTGATCTAGTCAAAAAATTCAAGGAGAATTAGATCATGAATAGAAAATCTCGGCCAAACAGAAGGAAAATAACAATAACAAGGATAGTCAAACTTCGTTTTCAAAGATTGTTAGTTGTAACACAAAAACGGTCACTCATGATTCTAATAAATTAACTGTGAAGGGTGATTACACAAATATTCCTGTTGAGGCTTTAAAGCTTCAATTTAAAAAACATATTAACCCAAAGGAATTATAGATTGGCATAAAAACAAAAAACGATATAGAGGTTATATCAACAGAGTTTTTAAATATATGCAAAGACCTGTTAATCAATAAAATAAAAATAAAAAATAGAGTTCTCTGTAAAAGGTTTAATGAGTTCTATTAAATACATATTTTCCAATTTAGTTATAATTTTAACTATTAAAATTATTATCCAAAGATTCATATAATTACTCAACAATAGATTCTAATTTGAAGCACAGCTTTTTTCGATATCTACATGTTCGAATTGTTTTTCTTATTTTAATTAATCTATTTTATTGTCAAATACATTATCCAACTATAAGCAATGAAAAAATAGGAATAAAAACAGACAAAAAACCGTTCGAATAAACGAAATCAATTACTTTAATGGTTTAAGCACTTATTTCTCCGATTGACATCGCCTAATTAAAACTTTCGTCAGAACATTTTTTGTAGAGCATTTAGTAAGCTTTCGAATGGTAACCTTTCGCTTCCCAAGATTTTCAACCGTTTTCGAGATATTAAGGAAAGTATACAAAGTTCCCAAAATTTTCATTATTTCTAGCAACAGAAAATTGGTCTCATTTTTCCTATCCTGTTTTACAAACAAATACATTTTCCTAACATAATAAATTACAAAAATAAAAAGCAATAAAAAACCAAGGGAAAGAGACAAAAATTACAAAAAGAACGACAAAAACCCGTTCATAAGAACAAAACAGACGTATTTGAAGTTTTAAGCACTTATTTCTCCGATTGACATAACCTAATCAAAAATAGTTTTAGAACCATTTTTGTAGAGAATTTAGTAAGCTTTCAAATAGTTTCTATCCACTTACCACGATTTCCCAACCGTGTTCGAGATATTAATGAAAGTATACGAAGTTCCCAAAACTTTTCATGTCTGTTCATAAAATATTTTATTCTAACCCTTCCTTAACTCCAAACGTAACATAACTTTCAACATATTAGTTTTAATGAAAGTAGAACATGCAGATAATGTTTCAACTAAATCCGGTGATTCTAAGTACCCAAACCAAAAACGGTATTCAAAAACTATTTTTCCAATTTTCTCGAAAACGGTTAAAGCTATCGCCTTGAAAATGGTTTCATTCGTTTTCCTAGCCCAAGAAGCCTATAAATAGAGTACTTACAAGCTTATGAACTCAAAAACGTAAGTGTTACGATTTTTTCTGCGCGAATTTCGCCCCAAACGCCATCTTCCAGTGGGCGGATTTTGCTGGTTAACGAACTTGACCTTTCAAATTGGACGACTGATTTTTGTACCAAATTTCATCAAAATCGGACCGTCAGGGAAGCCAGAAATGAGCGAACAGACAAATATATATATATATATATATATATATATATATATATATATATATATATATATATATAAATATATACATATATATATATACAAATTTGAACCACCGTTATTTTCGGTCTGTAGGGGTTCTGAAACGCGAAATTTTCTTGTCGGCACTTCCGGATTGTTTCATTGTATCAACCTTATAAGCGGGGTTCCTCCCTATGGGGGAGGGAGGAACCGCGCTAAAAGGGTATAAGTCGCTCGATTTTACCTAAAGGATGGCAATATATTGATAAGACCTCCTTTAAGAATTTATGTTATAAGAAGAAACCCGTCACGCAGGAGCTGCATAACTAAGCACATTCATCAGAATGTGATTGAAGAAATCCCCTTCAATAACTTTCGTAATACCATCTTAATACGAATAAATTCATAATTTATTTGCGAATTTTTTTGTGAATAAATTTGGTTCCACAAATTATAGTGTGAATAAATTTGTATTCATATATTTTAATGTGAATTTGTTTCTAATCACTTGATTTTTTGTGAATATTCACATTTTTTGTGATTATTTACATTTTTTTCTGTAAATTTATTTGTATTCGCAGAAAAATTTGCAAATAAAATTTTATTTGTATTTTTATATTTAATATAAATGAATAAAAATAAATTCGTATTCAGACTTATGAATAAGAATTTATTTATATTCGTATTCACAAATATATGAAGTACGAATAAATTCGTATTTTCATTGATAATAAAATTATGCCCATCTCTGGTTTTCGTAAGATGTACCAAACATTTTGTTTTTTAATGTTAATTTAATTTTTTGTTTCAAAATATTTTAATATGACTAAAATTTATGCAAGATTTTATTTAATTATTAAGAAAATCTTTAATTAATTAGTTAAGCAATAATTCATTAGGTAAATGTAGTATATTATTATTATTAATATTGCTATACAGTATTTTAGTATTAGTTTTAGCAAAAATAGCTGTATTAGTAAGTAATATTAGTATCAGATTAGCAGCAAAAATAGCTGTATTAGTAAGTAATATTAGTGTTAGTATCAGATTAGTAGCAAAAATAGCTGTATTAGTAAGTAATATTAGTGTTAGTATCAGATTAGTAGCAAAAATAGCTGTATTAGTAAGTAATATTAGTGTTAGTATCAGATTAGCAGCAAAAATAGCTGTATTAGTAAGTAATATTAGTGTTAGTATCAGATTAGTAGCAAGATAAGTTTTTATATAAAGAAAAAGTTTAGTATAAGGAATTGAAAAATATTGATTTATTTGTCATTAACAAATTAAAAAAAATTACTTAGATTTTGATTGCACAAGGTAGTATTAGCCCCAAGGTTATGCCCATCTCTGGATAAAGGTTTGAAGAATTTCTTCAAAAACTCCGCCATGAGTGCAACCCCAAAAGCTACTTTCCTTCGGAGAAAAGTGCTAACAATTTATAATACAAGTGATAATAAGGTTGACTTTATTTTATGTTTGATTACAACAGGTGAGAGTCCTCGGTAGTATAGATGTAAGTATCCTCATCTGTCAAGGTGGGAGACCGGTGTTCAAATTCCCGCCAAGAAATGTATTTTTAAACCGGCATAAAGACTTCCTTATCAGCATACAATAGTTTCTACCATGCTGATCGTATGGCGATAAAGGAGGTTATGAATCAGTGTATGAACCTCCAGTGACATGTTATAATCTGTAGCGATTCAAATAGTTCTTGGCGATTCATGGAAAGTTCACTAAGGACCCACTCCTTCGAGCTGATCATGATTCGCAGGGGACATTACAGCTACTGAGGAAACAAGTTTCTTTCTTATGGATTCCAGGCCATGCAGGAATCCTAGGAAATGAAAAATCAGACATCCTAGCTAAGAAAGCGACTTCAATGGCCCTACCGGCGAATTCTTGCTCACACCCTCGAGACGTGAAACGCAAAACTCTTATGGGAACAATGGCAAAGAAGATGGGAAACAAGCACAACTCACTTGAGAACATTTTATCCCTCAGTTAGCTCTACAATAGTCTACGATGACCTTTGTCGACGAGACTCAGTGGTAATTACAAGGCTGCGTATTGGACACACACATCTAACTCATGGCCACCACCTCGTCAGTGGTGGTCGTCCTAATTGTGGTCATTTTGGTGATGTACTTGCATTTAAATTTCAAATATTAAATAATCTGATGATCATTGTAGTTTTGCGCACAATAAATTAAATAAAAAATAGCTGAGCCTCCACCGCCAATTTTTTCTCATTTCTCCTAATATGCGTTCTTTATTTCTTATTATAATATTATTATTATTTTTTTTTTTTTACGGCGCATCTACTACTAGGTCATTAGCGCCGACATCCAGGGACTGATTCCAGCAGCGAGGAATTTTCCCAGCGAGCCTTGAGATGAGAAAATTCCTGCCGGAGATGGGAATCGAACCCACCATCTCCCGCTTATGAATCCAGCGCGCTAGCCACTAGACTACGGGAGACCCCTCTTATTATAATACTACACTCTTTCTTTAAAACAGATACGATGCAGGTACGATTCAAGGGTCTTGTTTAGAACAGGCCCGCCAGTGATTTTATCTAGTAACAGTTGCTTATTGATAAATAAAAAAATATGGGTTAAAGGAACATATGATTTATTTAATAAAAACTTTTTACACATAACCAAAAACATTATCATACTTTTAATCAGTTCCTCCAAGTACATCTGGAGGCCAAAATTCTACTATGTCCTTAAGGATTTTATCAAAAACATCTTCATTTGAGTTCCTCTGCCTTTTTATTTCTTTATTGATGGTATCAAATTACATAGTAACAGTTACTAAATATCATTATAAAATCACTGGCGGGCCTGTTCTAAACAAGACCGCGATTCGAAGATACTGACTTGTGACGTTCATGAAAATAACATTTCTAAAATATATTGAATACATCTCTAGTGGTTAAAAATTAAGTTGAAGATATGATGGTGCATTATCTGGTATGACCTAATATAAACAACGCCAGTGCCAGCTAATCGCTGCATGAGAAGGTCGCGAGTTATGTATGGGGTATTTTTACCCCACGGTGTAGTTAACGTATGTCTTTTTCGTTCATCTGATAAATCTACACGGGTGGATCACTTTCATGTTACGGCTTTCCAAATGACAAAATGGACCAAAAACTGCCCAGAAAAGACATTCTATTTGATTCGGGCTACCAACTGGTGGCAGTTAGTGCCCAACTGGAGAACATACCAAAACTACTGAAGATACTGATACTTGTTGTTTTGGGATATGAATCAAGTCCTGATGGACCTTCAACATCTTTCGTTACCTTGACCAAACCCGTGAGATGTTCATTTTGTGATAGAAAGGATGACAGGAAGACGAAAACGCTATGCTCTCTGTATAGAATGGTGATCTGCAGCGATCACCGATCACCAAAATGTGTTAAATGTTAACGAGTCTCAATAGGGCAGAAGACTGTTTTTTTCATAAAATTCTTCTTTTTTTATCGCTTTTGATCGTTCTAGATTATTCTTCTTGAAAAATAGGAAGCGTTGATCGTCGGGGTTTCGGTCAATGTACTTATTTAATAAAACACATTTTATGCTTAAAATGTATATTTATTACTGCCAACGTTTCGGCTTGCTATACAAGCCATCTTCAGGGCTATCGAGAAGATTGAGAACTGTACCGTTTCAAGTAGAGAACATTTCCTACTTGAAACGGGACAGAAATAAGGTCAGAAATGTTCTCTACTTGAAACGGGACAGTTCTCAATCTTCTCGATAGCCCTGAAGATGGCTTGTATAGCAAGCCGAAACGTTGGCAGTAATAAATATACATTTTAACCATAAAATGTGTTTTATTAAATAAGAACATTGACCGAAACCCCGACGATCAACGCTTCCTACTTCTGAACGGTCGACCATATCTTCTCAATTCTTGAAAAATATTTCCAGTTTAGTAATATTTTTCTTGGGATAATTATTTGGTGTATGAACAATGGTTAAACGATGTTATAAAAATGGATTATCGTTTGTGCAGGACTGGTAAACAAGGTATAAGTAAAAACAGATTCTACAGCGCAATCAAAGTTTAATCGTTTTTCAGAACCTTCTATAGAAATGAAACACTAAAGCTACAGGGAAAAAAAATCTCCCATATATATTGAAATGGCATCCAATAATTGTGAACTTCCTGGACCCTATAGATTGGTACAGCTCTGAAAAATAAAATCGTTGCTGAAGTACTAAACGAGCTGGTGGGTCGTTTACTCTTTGCTGAGGGGTAGCGGCAACTTCAAAGGGTTCGGCTCTTTGATTCTATCGTCAGAGGGAATTTTTTACGCCTCTTTCTGTTCGCTGTTTTGCACTTCCTTCTCTGCTTCCTAAGCTCTCTTTAATTCAATATCTTCTTTACCATTTTTCCTCTCTTATAATGGTTTTATATTTATATCCACAAGCAATTACTTCTTCACTGTTTTTATTATTTTTTAGTATTTTCAATACAAGAGAAAATAATGATTTATATATGTTACCGGCAAAGTATATAATCAGGCAATGTACAAAATGCCTAGGCATTCTACAGAATGCCTAAATCCAGCCGGCAATGTATGAAATAAAGCGTATTTCATACTTTCCCTAGGCATTATATAGAATGCCTACTGTGCTTTAGGCAAAGTATGAAAGACAGAATATATAGCTTCTAGGAGTGAATAAGTGTCAAGAGTACAGAGTGTAAATGTGTAAAAGAGCGCAGAAAATGGAATTCTAAGTGTCACAACACTCAACCCTGCTCCAACAAGTAGCTCTAAATATGTAAATAACAATCTCACTTAATATATTGTTTTAAATAAATTGTTTGCCGAACGAAAACAGCTTGTTTTTAACCCATTTTTAAAGTTATTCAAATTATCTATGTTAAAGTGTATAGAGTAAACTCAAAACCTTTTTAATTTTATACAATGCCAAATTAGGAACAGGCATTCTATAGAATACCTAGGCATATTATACAATGCCTAGGCATTATATAGAATGCGTAGGCATTCTATATAATGCCTGGATTCTATACTTTGCGGGTAACATATGTTTTATATGAATAAATTCCAAACTGTATCTATATATATAAAAATCACGTGTCTGTCTGTTTTTCTGTTTGTTTGTTCCTTATACAAATCCACACCGTTTGACCGTTTTTGACCAAACTTGGAATAATGGTAGGTCTTGATACGAGAAATCTCCTAGGCTAGGTCAAAAAAATCTACCAGCTGTCTGTCTGTATGTTTGTCCCTTATACAAATCCACACCGTTCGTCCGATTTTGACTAAACTCGGTACACATGTAGATCTTAATCTGCGGAGTGTCGTAAGTTAAGTCAAAAACGTCTACCAGATGTCTGTCTGTATGTTGTTGTATCTTTTTATAAAAATCCACACCGTTAGACCGATTTTTATCAAACTTGGCATACATGTATGTCTTGATACGGGGGGTGTTATAGGTTATGTCAAAGTCGTCTAGGACTCAGAGTTGGGAGGTCACAGGTTCGAAACAGTTACAAATTCGTGTTATTAGATTTTAATAATACTTATTTGGTTTCTGATTTACTTAGGCTTTTCTACATGCGGAAAGTAGGTGTAGCATGGCACGCCGGGTAACAGCTAGTAGGCTATAAATCTAATGTTTAGTTAGTTTTGAGTCCCGTGGCCGTCAGACCTAAGACGAGAGCATTCTGCGTCTAGGATCGTGGGTTAGATTCCCACTAGAGGTGATGGTTTTTCCTTTGTAAAAAAGTGCCGAATCGCAGGGACTGCTTCATCTTAGCATCTTTCCGTTTGCATATTTAGTGCTTGTTTTACTAAAACACTCATTTTAGTAAACAAATTTTGAATGGAACAAGTGATTAGGGTTTCGTCCTCGACTAGGAATCAAGGATAATTAATACAACGTAAAAATTTACTCCAGAAATGAACATTTCATTTTGGAGTTCTTTTCCTCGTTTGCCACACTATATGCCGCACTGTGCATCGGCAATGGGGTAAATTGTCATGTAAACAAATTTTACATTACACATGTCAACAAATTTTTGCGACAATTTACGACAATCCATATCGTCCAAAATCTAGTAGTAAAATATAGAATCGGAAAAACGAGTTTTTGTATATCCGATAGTTTGACATCAGTCCAGGCAAAGAATGCTTAAAAATAGCTATAGATAGAAATGTTTGGAACAAAACTTTGTTTGGGCTGGATAGGAGGTGAACATATCAAATGTCCCCACCCGTAGCCTTTGGGCCGGGGGGAGGGGGGTTTAGAAGGTCCCATTTTTTGGGTTTTCTCTTATATCTCGGAAACCCTGCGACCGGAATTTATTTTTTGGGTTCATCGTTTAAGAGTTATCTGGTCAAAAAGTGTGTTTTTCCCCCAAAATGACAGACATTCAAGAGCGGATATTTCGAAAACTAAAGATCACGAAAAACTTTATTGAAAGGAACTTGTAGCATATTTAATCAGCTTTCATTTGTTATAGAATAGTCATGTCGCTAGGACACAGGGTTTCCGAGATATAAGTGAAAACCCGAAAAATTGGACCTTCCAATCCCCCCTCCCCCCGGCACAAAGGCTACGGGCAAGGACTTTTGATATGTTCACCTCCTAACCAGCCTAAACAAAGTTTCAAAGTCAAAAATATTGTTCCAAATATTTCCATCAATAACTGTTCGATGTCTGGTAGGGACGATATGTAGTATTAACCAATATGAATGAATTAACTACCTATTTTATACTGAACAAGAGGCAATTTTGTTCATATATTTTTATTCAGATTTTTAAATACAAAATTTTGAATGTATATGGAAAAATCATCCAAAAATACTCGCTTTGGATTTTTTTTTTTCAGATTTTTAAAAATCAATACCGGTACTTCATTCTTACAAGTACGACTTTTTAAATAATTTTATTCCAAAAAAATTATTTAAAATGTCAAGAGAATTTTTATAAAAATTATAATTTTTAAATATAAAATTCTGATTTAACCGTCAAAAAGTAATTGTTTGCAGAAGCGTGATAACAGTTTTGGTCCCTGATTTAAATCACGAAACCAAACATTTTGCTGGCATTCTACCTTCTGATCATTTTTCGTTTTCCCGGTAAATGGCAAATTGTCTAATGAGCTTTATAAAATGTAATTAATAAGATGAAGTGATAAAGTTGATTAGTTATGAAAAGTACTAACTTCAGTATTTCTTGTTAAGTTAATCCTTTCCTAGTTAATGGAGAGGGAAATCTCTCTCCTCTCTCTCCAAACTCCAGATGGAGGCAAACTCCAAAGCAGAGTTTGTTTAACCAGCCCCGAATCTCAATTGGAGAGAGCTAAGTGCCCTTGTACGCTTGGAATTACATTTAAATGTCTTATAATAAGAAAATTATTAGACTTGTTATGTTTCTTTTTATTTATGAATACTCTGATCATACAATAATTTTATTAAATAAAGATGGAATGGTTGGGATTCGGCTAAAGAAACCTCAATATGATTTTTTTTTTTAAAAAATCTATATTTTGGACGTTTCGGCTACTCACTGGTAGCCTTCGTCAGCTAAAATGACAAGAAAAACAGAAATTAATACAAAAAAAAAGTTTATAATTGACATAAGTAACAGAACTATAAATACACTTAACTTATTATAAAAGAACAATTTGGTCTTAAATTCATAGAATGAGTAGAATGAAAATCAAAAGAAACATAACAAAAAGTCCGACTCGCAGGAACTGCAGCATCTTAGCGCGGTTCCGTTCATGTCCCTAGTGCCATTTGATAAGCTTAGAAAAGAAATAAACTTATTTTTTTTATATATCTCGTGAAAATTGTCAAAATCCTCTCGAAAATCTCGAATAAAAGTGATATTAAGGCGTCAGGGACACCGACAGTAGCTAACTTTTACACAGAAGCGGAAATTACAGAATCTGGCTCTCATTCTAAAGCAAAGGTCTATAAATCAATATAAAATATGCCTAATAAAGCCTTTCTAGTGGATACAGAAGCATGGGCGTATATGAGGGGGGGGCTGAGGGGGCTGCAGCCCCTCCCGAAATTTTGAATTGATGATAAAAACTTCTCGTAAAACCCTTAAAAATAAATGAAATAAGATCACTTAGTTCATAAAACATATTTTATTTTACGTGTAATAGCGTTTTAGTTGCCTAAAACTATTCCAAGCTCTAAATATTTAGTATTCCATACCCTGGAAATGGTCTCAGCCCCCCCCCCCCCCCCCCCCGAAATTGTTTTTATATACGCCCATGTACAGAAGGATCAAGAAGAAGTACACAAGATTGAGAAGAATACCCTGCCTAATATAGCCTATATAGAATAATATGCCGAATAAAACCTATCTAGTTAATACACAAGGACAATTAAAAGTCTTGACGAATAACAAGTCAAGAAAAAAAACTTTATTTAACAAAATAAAACAAAGTTTAGTTGCCCAACTACAATAGAATAATATACCTAATTAAGTCTATGGAGTAGATACAAATGGACCAAAAACAAGTCTTGTGGAATATTGTTTTTTTTCTAATTAAATACTTTTTATCAATATTTAGTATACAACCTTTGTTGAAAACTATTGATTGCTAATTGATGAATCGGTTTACAACTAAGTAGTCTTTATGAATATTTAGTATATAACCTATGTTTGGATCTGTGTTTTTGGGGTGCTCTCCGCCTAGGCTTTGTATTTGTGTCGGCAGATACCTGGGGTATATTTACAGCTCTTGAGGATTAACTGTTAGCAGGTAAATTTCCTGCGGACCTTCTGCTTCTACGGGCATTGAACCGCCAAATTCGCTCATAGTATCTAACCGTTGTAAAGTTTATTTTTTGGATTTAGGACTTAATATACATATGTAGACTAAATCATAGCAAGAAGTAATCCTCCGTCGTCGGTAGAATAATATGCAAAATAAAGCCTATCTAGTGGATAAAAATAGAGGAAAAAAGCCGTTCGTGGTGGTAGAAAATCTTAAAAGTATTTCGCTCAGAAATCTCCGAAATATTGTCACTAATTTTACGTTGTTTTATAGCCAAATAGATTTATATTCTATAATCAATAAGAAAAACCTACTAACAATAAAAAACTATGGGTAACAGATGAAAATAGGGAATACCAAGAATAATTCTAAAGAACGAAATCAACACCAGTACTGTAATCTAGATATTCATACGGCATCTTCGAATTCTAACAAACAAAATATTGATTCTAATTATTCGTATCCTGTTTTATTGACAAATACATTTGACTACTATAAGCAATTAAAAACACTAGGGAATATGCCAAAGAACTCGGAATAGGAGCCTCGACAGTTTCAAGACATTTGAAGGAAATCGACAAATCCAAAACTGACATTTCATACGGTACAGCCTGATATATTTTTAACAATGAATTGCTTTTCTTATTTTAATTAATCTGTTTTATTGTCAAATACATTATCCTACTATAACCAATGAAAAAACAACAAGGAATAAAAACAAACAAGAAGAACCGTTCGAATAAACGAAATCAATTACTTCAAAGTTTAAGCACTTATTTCTCCGATTGACATAGCCTAATCAAAAATTGTTTCAGAATCTTTTTTGTAGAACATTTAGTAAGCTTTCGCATGGTAACCCTCCGTTTACCAATATTCCTAACCGTCTTCGAGATATCAGGGAATGTATACGAAGTTCCCAAAACATTTCATGTCTGTTAATAAAATATTTTATTCTAATCCTTCCTTAGCTCCAAACGTAACCGAAATTTTAACATATTAGTGTTGATGAAATTCAAACATGCAGAAAATGTTTCAACTGAATCCCATAATTTTAAGTATCAAAATCAAAGACAAAAAGAACAGTTCGAATAAGCGAAATCAATTACTTTAAAGTTTTAAGCACTTATTTCTCCGATTGACATCGCCTAATCAAAACTTTCATTAGAACCTTTTTTGTAGAGCATTTAGTATGCTTTCCAATGGTATTCTTCCGTTTCCCAAGATTCTTAAGCTTTTTCGAGATATTAGGGAATGTATACCAAGTTACCAAAACTTTTTTATGTCTGTTAATAAAATATTTTATTCTAACCCTTCCTTAACTCCAAATGCAACCAAAATTTCAACATATTAGTTTTAATGAAAGTAGAAGATGCAGTAAATGTTTCAACTGAAGCCCATGATTCTAAGTATCCAAACCAAAAACGGCATTCAAAAATTATTTTTTCAGTTTTCTCGAAAACGGTTAAAGCTATCGCCTTGAAAATGGTTTCATTCGTTTTCCTAGCCCAAGAAGCCTATAAAACGAGTACTTACAAGCTTATGAACTCAAAAACGTAAGCGTTACGATTTTTTTTTTGCGCGAATTTCGCCCCAAACGCCATCTTCCAGTGGGCGGATTTTGCTGGTTAACGAACTTGACCTTTCAAATTGGACGACAGATTTTTGTACCAAATTTCATCAAAATCGGACCATCAGGGAAGCCAGAAATGAGCGAACAGACAAATATATATATATATATATATATATATATATATATATATATATATATTTATATATATATATATATTGCTAGTGTAGTCGTCTTCTTATAAGTTATTTATTGTTAAAAAAGTGGTCATATTTAACTAATTTAAGGTCTCACAGCAAATAGGCTTGGGTCTTCAAGCCTTAACAACGAGGGTGAAGGAGACGCCCAATTGTAAACTGACTTGTATTTGAATATGTATTATTGATTAATTGTATGAATGTGCTCTGTATCTCCTAATAAAGAAAAATAAGAAAAAAAAAATATATATATAAATATATACATATATATATATATATATATATATATATATATATATATATATATATATATATATACAAATTTGAACCACCGTTATTTTCGGTCTCTAGGGGTTCTGAAACGCGAAATTTTCTTGTCGGCACTTCCGGATTGTTTCATTGTATCAACCTTATAAGCGGGGTTCCTCCCTATGGGGGAGGGAGGAACCGCGCTAAAAAGAAGAAAAAAAGCTAGTATATTGAAGTTTATATAGGTAAATAGGTGCTAATAGTAACATTTATTAATTATAACAAACAAATAAGATACTACATACCTATGGAAATGCCTGGAGCCAGAGGAAGACCAATGTTGACAGTTAGGTCACCATATTGGAAGTGTCTAAGAAAAAAGGAATCTACTAGGGTAAATGAAACTGAAAACAAACCAGGTGGTGGTAGAAAGGTCGGTTGGGAAGAAAACGCCAGTTTATGACATTTTATGACGGGAAAAGAGAGAAAGGTGTTAATGAAAGGATACACAAGGGGCAGGGGAAAATACTAGGTGGGAGGTCGGGAGAGTTTTTGAAAAATATTAGCGTACATAGGAGAAATGCCTTGTTTGTCAGTTTTGTAGTTTATATTGTTTTTGTTTAGGTTTATTTGTATGCATTCAGAGATCTGTAGTCTTTTTTTGTTTCGTTCTGTAGAAAGAATTTTCGTGTCGTCGAAGTTAAAAGAGTGTTTTTGCGTAATGGCGTGTTTAGCAAGTGCAGATTTATCGATAGTGCTTAGTATAGATTAGATGCAGATTTAAAGTCCGAAACGTTCAAAATGTAGATATTTTAATAAAAAAAAATCATATTGAGGTTTCTTTAGCCGAATCCCAACCATTCCATCTCTACTTATCACCTCGACGGCTAACTATCTAATCATCATGAATAATTTTATTATTCCTGACAATTTATTCTGGCCTAATAAACTAAAAGTCCGACTCGCAGAAACTGCGTCATCTTAGCGCGGTTCCGTCATTATTCCTACTGACATTTGGAAAGCATAGAATAAAAATGAAGTTTTTTTGTTTTTTTTATTTTTTCGTGAATAATGTCAACAACATCTCGAAGAAATGGTATAAATTAGGCATAATAAAGCACAGGAATCTGAGAGTAGCCAAGTTACGCAGAACAACATTCTGGCTGTATAAGTCAATACAATTATGTACTTTTTTTTTTTTTTTTTTTTTTTTTTTTTTTTTTTTTTTTTTTTTTTTTTTTTTTTTTTTTTTTTTTTTTTTTTTTAATTTAAATATGTTTATTGAATAAAAGACAACGATTACAATTACACACTGCAGTGAAAATAAAGTCTATCAATTATTTGTAAGGGAAAAATGTCACAAAAACCCTGACTTATACTACTAACTACTAAGATACATCATATAATGATAATATAAAATTAACGATAACTAAAATAATTAATGATAAATAATACTTAATTACAATGATAATAATTATTTGAAGAGATATTACACTGATAAGTAATAGGAGAGGTAATAATAATAGATAATAATAGTAATAATATTAATAATAATTACTAGACATAAAACTAATTGAGCAAACTAAATTCATTAAAGACTGATATGAGATAATAGGAGCAGAGATCAGGCAGTATACTAGATATTATACCACCTAGAGCTTACATATTTACTTTTCAGTAGTCCTGTTCATAAGGATGTGGTTAGTACGTTTGTGCACGTATCTTTTACTTGATGTTCTGGTAATTATGTACTTAAAACGTACTCACTCAACCTCTTTAACTTCTACCCAGAGAAGGCTCTACACCAACCAACCAAAAATTCGTTGTCATTTTATATATCTTATTTTACTAGAAAATTCATTTTACTGTTAAAATCAGTTGTAAATAATTACTTAATAAAACGAGTACCTGCAAGCATATGAACTCAAAAACGCGAGCGTTGCGATTTTTTTTTTTGTGCGTTTTCCGCTCCAAACACTATCTTCCAGAGGACGGATTTTGCTGGTTAACGAACTTGACCTTTCAAATTAGACAAAAGATTTTTCAATCTAGGTAGGTGCACACTACGTAACTCTTTTAAAATTAATCAAATTATTTCTAAATCTTGGCAGTTTGATAAAAAATGACATTAAAAAGGAACTAATGACACACTCTCACAAGTTAAACCAAAATACCACCTGCAAAAAAAATAATTGCTCATTAGGAAGCGTTGATCGTCGGGGTTTCGGTCAATGTTCTTATTTAATAAAACACATTTTATGGTTAAAATGTATATTTATTACTGCCGACGTTTCGGCTTGCTATACAAGCCATCTTCAGGGCTGTAAAAACATATTGGTATAACAATGACAAAAAAGGATAGATAAATTAACAAAAATATGAGTACATATATGAGTGAATGTATGTATATATATATATATAGTATAATAATAGAAATCTAAATAAATATACATGTGTATGGTATACAAGAGAATACAGAACAAGTGGCGTAGTAACATACCTATAGAGAACATTGAGAACTGACCCGTTTCAAGAAGAGAACATTTCTGAAGACAGGAAGGATATGGCCAGGGTTAGACAGGAGAGGATGGATGGGGACGGGGTGGGGGGAAATGGAGATGGAAGTATGGACAGAGGGAAACGACCGCGGTAAAGATAAAGGAGGTCCAGGGAAGGATAAGACAGGTGTGTGGGAACAGGACAACGAACGGAGTGGGATTACCTAACGGGAAGTTTTGAGGATATGGAAAATGTTGGAATAGGTTGAGGAGATGAATTCTTTGTCAATTTTGTCATTGACGGGATTATTTTCTAGATGGATATGTATGGATTCAGAAAGGAGCCGCTTCTCAAGGTTGGGTTTAGTGGAAAGGATGGAGAAATAGCGCGGTTTTAATATCTCTGTTCTTAATGTTGTATTTGTGAATTGCTCATGAGAGGAACCATAATGCACATTTGAGTGTGCCCACGCAAAAAGGTGAAACCGGATATAAATGGCAATCAAAAGCTTATGTCGAGAAAAAAATAGAAAGACAAAAGGGCCGAATGAAGCTCCCTGCAGAACTCCCGGTTTAGTTCTGATTGTCAGTCGGCGTTATTGGCCACTTCATGGCGGTCTGATAACACCGGCCAGAACCAACGGCCGAATAATCAAATCAATTCACGCCGGAATAATATCCTTTTATAAATCTCTCTCGGCTTTCTGTTAAATAAGCCACGAAAACTTTATTCATTTTTTCCTCAGTTTATTTAAAAGATATTCTTCGATCTTACTTTTTTTTTTCTTTTTTAGCGAGTTTTCCCCCTCCCTGTAGGGTGAAATCAGCTCATGATGTCGACCCAATAAAGTTGTCTGAGGGTATATGAGAAATAAGAACATTTAATGCATCACGTAGGTTTCGTCTATATATATATATATATATATATATATATATATATATATATATATATATATATATATATATATATATATATATATATATATATAATCACTCTCTACTGTCTATAAAAATAATCCAATTTCACGAAATTTGTTTAAAAAAAAACAAAAAAAAAAAACTATAGACATAAAGCAACAGTCAAGCTAGCTAACCAAATGAGTCCGTACATCGGGTCACTGGTTTATAGGCTCAGCATAAATTTATGTATATAAAAATCAGGTGTTTGCTTGTCTGTCTGTCTGTCTGATCGTTCCATATACATATCCACACAGCTTAACCGATTTTGACAAACCTTGGCACAAAGGTAGGTCTTGATCCGGGGAGTGTTATAGGCTAGGTTAAACTCGTCTAGGACTCACAGTTCGGAGGTCAGGGGGAACTCGAACAGTTAAATACTTGCGTTATTGGATTTTAATATTAATTATTTGGTTTTTAATTTATTTTTGCTATTCTAGATGCAGAAAGTAGATGTAGCATGGCACGCTGGGTAACAGCTAGTTGTTCATAATCAATTCAGCGTGGAGAATTATACGTGGCCGCAGTTCCAACAATTTTTCAGTTAACTAATTCTTTTAAGCACGGTCTCGTTAAAAAATTCACAGAGGAGATCTAGTAACTTCAAAACGTACTAGTTTTTTTCCTCTTTTGCCTCCGGTGAAGGCTTGAAATCCAAGCCAAAACGTTGGTGATACAATTTCTATTTTAAAATGCTGTTTACTTGACTGTCACGAAAGAGTCGTGACTATTTCTTATGTTTAATTGTATGTTAAAAAAAACATATTTCCCAACAATATTTTGTTCTATATTGATCACTTCTTCAATTTTTTTTTTCTTTCCTTTTCCCGGTGCATTGACTGCTGGGGCCATTAACAACATGCTTCAAATAATTCAGCCAACATCTGTTCCAGCAGAGATGGGCATAATTTTATTTATAAATAAAAATACGAATTTATTCGTACTTCATATATTTGTAAATACGAATATAAATAAATTCGTATTCATAAGTGTGAATACGAATTTATTTTTATTCACATATATTAAATATAAAAATACAAATAAAATATTATTCGCAAATTTTTCTGCGAATACAAATAAATTCACAGAAAAAATTGTAAATAATCACAAAAAATGTGAATATTTACAAAAAATCAAGTGATTACAAAACAAAATCACATTAAAATATACGAATACAAATTTATACACATTATAATTGGTGAATAAAAGTTTATTCAAAATAAAATTCGCAAATAAATTATGAATTTATTCGTATTAAGATGATATTACGAAAGTTATTAAAGGTGATTTTTTAAATTTTTTTTTTATTTTATTTTTTTTTAAGGCGTTTAACGTCTAGGTTATTAGCGCCTAGTTTTAGCGCGGTTCCTCCCTCCCCCATAGGGGGGAACCCGGCTTATAAGGTTGATACAATGAAAACAATCCGGAAGTGCCGACTAGAACATTTCGCGTTTCAGAACCCCTAGAAACCGAAAATAACGGTGGTTCAAATTTGTATATATATATATATATATATATATATATATATATATATGTATATATATATATATATATATATATATATATATATATATATATATATATATAAATATATATGTATATATTTATATATATATATATATATATATATATATATATATATATATATATATATTTGTCTGTTCGCTCTCTAGGTAGAAGACGAATGGTCCGATTGTGATGAAATTTGGTACAAAAATCCGTCGTCTAATTTAAAAGGTCAAGTTCGTTAGCCAGCAGAATCCGCCCACTGGAAGATGGCGTTTGGGGCGAAATTCGCGCAAAAAAATCGTAACGCTTACGTTTTTGAGTTCATAAGCTTGTAAGTACTCGTTTTATAGGCTTCTTGGGCTAGGAAAACGAATGAAACCATTTTCAAGGCGATAGCTTTAACCGTTTTCGAGAAAATTGGAAAAATAGTTTTTGAATACCGTTTTTGGTTTGGGTACTTAGAATAATGGGATTCAGTTGAAACATTTTCTGCATGTTCTACTTTCATTAAAACTAATATGTTGAAATTTTTGTTACGTTTGGAGTTTAGGAAGGGTTAGAACAAAATATTTTATTAACAGACATAAAAAGTTTTGGTAACTTTGTATACTTTCCTTAATATCTCGAAAATGGATGAGAATCTTGGGAAACGGAAGATGACCATTAGAAAGCTCACTTAATGCTCTTCAAAAATGATTCTGATGAAAGTTTTGATTAGGCGATGTCAATCGGATAAATAAGTGCTTAAACTTTGAAGTAATTGATTTCGTTTATTCGAACGGTTCTTTTTGTCTTGGATTTTGGTACTTCGAATTATGATTCAGTTGAAACATTTTCTGCATGTTCTAATTTCATCAAAACTAGTATGCTGAAAATTTACTTACGTTTGGAGTTAAGGAAGGGTTAAATTAAAATAATTTATTAATAGAGATGAAAAGCTTTGGAAACTTCGTATACTTTCCTTAATATCTCGAAAACGGTTGAGAATCTTGGAAAACGGATGGTTTCCATTCGAAAGCTTACTAAATGCTCTAGAAAACAGGTTCTGAAGAAAGTTTTGATTAGGCGATGTCAAACGGAGAAATAAGTACATATAACTTAGAAGTTTGATAAACGATAATTGATTTTGTTTATTTATACGTTTCTTTTTGTCTCTTTTTATTTCTTGTTATTTTGTTATTGATTCTAGGAGGAGGATGTATTTCTCAATAAAACAGGGGAATAAATACAAATTCTTTGAACCTGTAACAGAACTGAAAACGTAAATATTCTCTGTGTAGAGTCAGTCCGGGTCGAGGTAGTAGGCCGGTTCAGGTAGGCTTTTATTGCACTTCATAAATCAAGATTCATTGTTCTCATCAAGCATTCTAGGACAGATGACAGTTACCTTTACCTGTAGGAAGTCATGCAGTCAAATTCTATACTAGAAATAAAATTATATTTTGTGGTAGAATGTGGCCGTAGTTCAATAAAAAATAACACTACTTTCTCATTTTCATGTACAATTTTATTTTGTTTAATTGCATTTAAAAGTAAAATGGATATGTTAGCACTGCAAGTTAAGTAAATTAGAAATATATTCGTAGAAGAGTCTTCGTAGACCGAAACTTGGGACGGCAGAAAGAGTAATTTCTGCTTAGGATAGTTTCTTCCCTAGCCGAAAATCATGTTTTTTTTTTTTTTTCATATTTGTTTACATTAGGAATGATCCAAACAAAGTAATAACTGTTTCTATTCTAAGTCTACAAAATAACACTAGGGATATGAATGGAACCGCGCTAAGATGACGCAGTTCCTGCGAGTCGGACTTTTTTGTTTACCCCGAGTCCGTCGCGGGACCACCAGCCATGCTACAGGGACACAGATTGTCATCTGTACCTCCATCAAAAAAAAAAAAGATCACCTTCAATAACTTTCGTAATATCATCTTAATACGAATAAATTCATAATTTTTGCGAATTTTATTGTGAATAAATTTTTAATCATAAATTAGGTATAATGTGAATAAAGTTTTACAACAATATTATAACAATATAATACAATGCTCTGTAAACATTGTATTAAAAAAAAAGAAGTGGCCCATGAGGGGATCGAACCCGCGACCTTCGCGTTATTAGCACGACGCTCTAACCAACTGAGCTAATGGGCCAGGCTTGTCCGCCGGCTAGAGATAGGCGTACATTAACTCTAAATCGCTGGGCCTACGTCATTTTAGCGTGTTTCTGAATAGTGGAAACGCTCATACGTTTCCGGAATGGAAACACAATATTTCAATCTAACGAAACCAAAACTTTTCGAAACGTTATTTTCCCCGACGGGAGTGATCCTGTTAAAATGTACGCTTATTCCTATTTGGTTTCCCCGACGGGAGTGATCCTGTTAAAATGTACGCTTATTCCTATTTGTTTTCACCGACGGGAGTGATCCTGTTAAAATGTACGGTTATTCCTATTTTGTAGTGTAGGTTATTTGATTTCGAATGTCTACTTTTAATATTATTCATTCTGTCAACTGTTTTCAGGAAATTTAAGAAAATATTAGTCCAAAAACTGCTCATGTCTGCTGATATTTTTTTAATAATTATTTTACTTGAAAATACTAACTCATTTCCTGAGTTAATTATTTGAAAATTTGGATTTGTGGATTATCACAAAACAAAATGGAAATACAGTTTAAAATGTATCGTTCCTTTTCAATAGGAAAGAAGAAGTTCAGACTTCATAAATTTTATCATTCTGTTGAAAAATACAAACTTCCATTTTATTAAAGAACAGAATTTCCGTATGAGTTATAACTATAAATAAATAATTATAATTATAACTTATTATATTATAATTTATTTTTAATGTATTTATACACTTCCTTTAAATAACAATAAAATATCATTATATTGTTTATAATTATAGGAAATATTCCTTAAACAGTATTTTGTAATTTAATAAAACAATAACTAAATTAATTTTTAATTAAAAAAAAAGTATGGAGGCGCCGGGCATCGATCCCGGTACCTCTCGCATGCTAAGCGAGCGCTCTACCATCTGAGCTACGCCCCCTGATGATCGACTCCTCGTTACGGTCGGTATACGGATCAATAGGCACAAAATATAAAGAAAGAATATTTTTTAATTTATTTAATTTTTTAAAGTTTAATCAGAATTTGTTCAACACAGTTTTTATCATCGACAAGACTGTTTTATTTCTTCATGTCGTTCAACAAAGAAAGGTAAATAAATTAACCAGTTAAATTGCATTTTGACTTATATACAATTAGAATTTTCGTCAAGAGTTCATTCATTGTAATGTAAATATTGAAATAAAAGATTTATAATTATTAAGGAAAGATTATCTTATAACAATGCCCCGAGCGAAAGGCCTTTCTTGCGGATGCTCAAAAATAAATAATAAATATATAAGAATCCCATTAAAGTTTATCAAAAATTTGACATGTTTTTAATCCATTGAAATATCCTTTAGATAAACAGTAGAGAAATAAATTGGTGAGCTGAAAGAATCATGATAACCTGGAACACAGAGATGGGCATAATTTTATTTATAAATGAAAATACGAATTTATTCGTACTTCATATATTTGTGAATAAGAATATAAATAAATTCGTACTTCATATATTTGTGAATACGAATTTATTTTTATTCACGTATATTAAATATAAAAATACAAATAAAATTTTATTCGCAAATTTTTCTGCGAATACAAATAAATTCACAGAAAA
This sequence comes from Gonocerus acuteangulatus, assembly GCA_946811695.1. Classification (NCBI taxonomy): domain Eukaryota; kingdom Metazoa; phylum Arthropoda; class Insecta; order Hemiptera; family Coreidae; genus Gonocerus; species Gonocerus acuteangulatus. The sequence continues at coordinate 12,839,246 of OX328128.1, forward strand.
AATTGTAAATAATCACAAAAAATGTGAATATTTACAAAAAATCAAGTGATTACAAAAAAAAATCACATTAAAATATACGAATAAAAATGTATTCACATTATACCTAATTTATGATTAAAAATTTATTCACAATAAAATTCGCAAATAAATTATGAATTTATTCGTATTAAGATGATATTTTTTTTTTTTTTAGGTAGAGGCAGACAAGTCAAGAGATAGAGTGATTCTTTCAAGAAGACAAGAGGCCCGACATGGTGGAGAAAAGCACGGGACAAGAAGCTATGGTGGGAAACATGGAAGGAACTCATAGTCCCCGCTTCCCATTAAGGCTGATCCCCCCCCCCTGGGAAGTGTAGACTATTACTCCTCAAAAGAGGAAGGCTTTTACAAGCAAAAATTATTAATCAGTTATTTAAGTTTTTAGGAAAATGTAAAAATAAATTAGTTATGAGTTTGATTTTATAGGAAAATATCAAAGATGTTTCTTTTTTGTTTGTATAATAAAGGCTATTTCATTTCATTTCATTGAAGTTTATAAACATTTTTTATATAAATGAAAAAGAAGAAGTCAAGGGATATAAAAGACATTTTTGAAAAAAAAAAAAAAAATGAGTTAGATATAGGAATGGGTTGTGAGCACCGTAATCTTGTCTACTATAAAGAGATCCAAGTGATTTTCTTGACAGTTGCTCCCACCTAGCTTGTGTTCTCTTGAGTATTGTCACTTTTGTAATATTAAGTCCAGAAGGAAATTAAGGTGTCTATGTACGGATTCTCCAATTCTTTTCCATATTAATCATTAACCGGATGATGTACTTATTATGCATCCTCGATATTATACATCTAAGGACCTGAGGATTCGTCTTGTATGATCGGAACTGTAAAAATGTGATATTCGTTTCGCTACACTGGTTTCAGGCGAGCTATTTATACGTAGAGTGGCTAAGGGCAATGGGTCTGTAGGTTGGTGAGTTATTTATACGTAGAGTGGCTAAGGGCAATGGGTCTGTAGGCCGGTGAGCTATTTTTTCCAAGTAATATTTTCGTTAATCATTATTCATTATTTATTTTAAAATATCACATGCAAGTCTCAAGCCAATCGTGAGACCAGTCAACGAGTTATAGATATATAGCCTTGAGTACCTCAGTGCATAAATTACTCTCATGAAACTTGTGTTTGGTATATATTTGGTTACAGGGTTGGGCAAACGTTACCATTCGCTAATATCTAATACCTTCTAGCTAATTTAGCGGTACTGATAAGAGCCTGCGCTAACGATTAGCGCATAGCGACGGCAGTGCGCTAATCGCTAATTTATTCATGAAATGTTTAAATATCGTGATAGCTAATACCTTTAGCTATAGTTACAAAATTTTGCCATCTTAAAGTACACTTCCGGTCTGCTCTGAGCCCGGGGGCATGTACCGCATATAACTGTAGGTAAAAATGAAGTTTAGCGTCCTCCAAACCGATTTCTTTCAAATTTTGTACAATAACGTATTTTGATGCACTAAATACGAAGCCGTTAAAAAAAAAGTTCGCATACTTAAAGTTAGGTAAAACTGCAGTTAAGTGTCCTCCAAACCGTTTTCTTTCAAATTTTGTACAATAACGTATTTTGATGCACTAAACACGAATCCGTTAAAAAAAAAGTCCGTCACGCAGGAGCTGCATAACTAAGCACTTTCCTCAGAATTTGGTTAGTGTAGACTGCTTTCCAGAACAATTTGCTTAAAATATCCTACATAAATAAAATAAAAAAGTGAATAGTTCTCATTTTGTAATGAGTAACTGATCAATTATTAATTTGCATCCAGAGTTATGTTTACACATGGTACCTACTACACTACGTAATAAATACAAAAATCCTCATATTATCGTATTTTGATCTAACGCAGGAACAGGATACAGTCACTCTAGTGGTAGAAAACGCTCCTTGCGGCGGCTTTGTGAACCTACGTCTGCTGGCTTTTCTATTCAAATATATTACAAATTAAACCCCCGCTTTCCGATTGACCGATTCAGCTCATTTTTACAACACTTCTTTCTCATGAGTTACCCACGACGTATACAGCGTTTCGTTACAATACAGCAGAAATTACGACCAGTATGAGTATATTAGGAATTTGGGTTCGGAGTAAACCCCCCCTTCTAATGAACCGATTTAGTTTCTTTTTACAACACATATTTACCTGTAGATTACCACTACGAATACCGAGTTTCGTCGAAATATACCAAAAATCACGGCTGGTAGTGGCGAATTGGTATTGTGGGTCCGGAGTAAACCCCCCCCCCCCTCCCAATGAACCGATTTCGTTTATTTTTACAACACATATTTACCTGTGGATTAGCACTACGAATACCGAGTTTCGTCGAAATATACCAAAAATCACGGCTGGTAGTGGCGAATTGGTATTGTGGGTCCGGAGTAAACCCCCCCTTCTAATGAACCGATTTAGTTCATTTTTATATCTCACTTTTCTCTCTATATTAACACTACGAATACCAAGTTTCGTTGAAATATAACAAATATTACGGCTGACATAGTCAAATAAGTGTTTTGGGTTCGGGGTAAACCCCCCCTTCCGGTGGACCGACTTTGGTGGTTAACGAACTCGTTCAATCGTTTGCTAATTTAATGCTATATACCAAGTTTCGTGACGAAAAAACAAAAACTCTGGCCGCTATCGTGTTAACAGACACACACATATATATATATATGTTTGATGTTATTTTTCGTCGCTGGGATAGTATTTTTAGATGGAACGGCATTTTTCTCCAGCGGTGGTACTCCTCCTCACTTGTTCCCGGAATATTTCGATGGATTCATCTCCATCTTCTTCAGCCAGGTACTTGTTTCTTCCTCGGTGGTAGCCAAGGGAATGACATTTTTCTCGATCTGGGCTCCTTTTCACCTCTCTAGCCACAGTATCGGCGGACGAATGGTGTTGAAGCTCCCTGGTGTAGTTGGGATTCTGTCCGTTGGCAGCGCTGATGGTATTGCGTCTTTTTTTCCCCTCTCCTGCTTCTATTTTCCTCGCCGTAAGGTTTCAGCGCTGCCAACGGACAGAATCCCAACTACACCAGGGAGCTTCAACACCATTCGTCCGCCGATACTGTGGCTAGAGAGGTGAAAAGGAGCCCAGATCGAGAAAAATGTCATTCCCTTGGCTACCACCGAGGAAGAAACAAGTACCTGGCTGAAGAAGATGGAGATGAATCCATCGAAATATTCCGGGAACAAGTGAGGAGGAGTACCACCGCTGGAGAAAAATGCCGTTCCATCTAAAAATACTATCCCAGCGACGAAAAATAACATCAAACATATAAAACCTTACGGCGAGGAAAATAGAAGCAGGAGAGGGGAAAAAAAGACGCAATACCATCAGCGCTGCCAACGGACAGAATCCCAACTACACCAGGGAGCTTCAACACCATTCGTCCGCCGATACTGTGGCTAGAGAGGTGAAAAGGAGCCCAGATCGAGAAAAATGTCATTCCCTTGGCTACCACCGAGGAAGAAACAAGTACCTGGCTGAAGAAGATGGAGATGAATCCATCGAAATATTCCGGGAACAAGTGAGGAGGAGTACCACCGCTGGAGAAAAATGCCGTTCCATCTAAAAAAAAAAAAAAAAAAAAAAAAAAATATATATATATATATATATATATATATATATATATATAGATATATATAAATTTTAACGGGGGTCATTTTCGGTGTCTACTAGGTAGGATCGATAAAGATTTGAAGAAATTTTTCAAAAATTCCGTCATGAGTCCACCCTCAATAGCTACTTTCCTTCGGAGGAAAGTGCTAAAATTTCGCATACTTAAAGTTAAGTAAAACTGCTGTTTAGCGTCTTCAAAACCGATTTCTCTCAAATTTAGTATAATAACGTATTTTAGAGCACTAAACACGAATCCGTTAAAAAAAAAAAAAAAAAGGTCGTATTCAACTAGGAAAGAAGTTATGGAAGTTCACTCCCATGGCCTCTATTTTCAGTGAGACTTACATAATTTTCCAAGATTTTGTTCTACAATAGACTTATTGAGGTGAAATAAACGTGTAATAACTCAGCACCACAGATTCTATTCGATTTATTTAACAAGATCGACACATCGAAAGTTGGATGTACTAATTTTTTTTTTTTAATACTTTCTCTAGGCATTATATAGAATGCTTTAGGCAAAGTATGAAAGACAGGACTTGTAGCTTGTAGGAGTAACTACCGGCGGACGGCGCACAGTAGGACCAAACGACATTTTGTGTTTCAACAAATGCTACAGCCTCCAAATCTAAACCGATTTAAATGAATTTTTGTTTTTTGTGTCTCTTATTTATTAAATTATGTGTAAATAAAGGCTGATTCACGCTAGACCGGGTCGGGTCCGGGCCGAGGCACGGCCGGGGCCGTTTTAAGAGCATTAAAACTTTCGCAGCGGCTGTCATTGTTTGGGAATACCTCCGTATAGGGTGAATTTTTTTTATTTTTTTAAAATTTTTTATGTAGACATTTATTATTTCATAAAAAATCTTCCAGTTACCCGATTAGAAAATAGAAAACACTGTTGGAAAACACAAACAATACTGAAGGCAACTGCCTTTACCTGGAGTGGTAAAAGTGAATCCCCTCTATTTAGTAGCCTTTTGATCTAAAGGGAAAAGTAATGGAGGAGTGTCCTTCCGAAGGGACACCCGTAAGCGGGTAGGAGAGCTAGTGTCCTTCCGAAGGGACACCCGTAAGCGGGTAGGAGAGCTAGTGTCCTTCCGTAATGACACCCGCAGCGAAAGTGTTGAGGAACTCCGTGAATAAATAACTCACCTGAAACTAGTGTTATTGGTAAATTCTTTCAAGAGGTCAATTAAAATTCTCTAGGAATATCCTAGTAACAATAAAATATAGAAATATCCCATATGAAAAGGAATAACGGGATATAATTCATGTTAGGAGATAGGAAGAGAGGCGGACGGAAGTAGAATTAAGTATAGGTTTGGTTTTGGAGATAAACGATCCCACACTCCTAGAAGTGGCCCTTGTTTAGGAAAGTGCTTGGAGAGAATGTTTGAAGTCTGGTCACGAGCCCACAAACACCAAACAGTCCGCAAATACCTATAATTCTTTCTGGGAAATTCGATAATGTTCCCTTTATCCAATCCTAAAGCCGACGGTTTACTTCCTCCCTTAGTTTCTTCTGGGATTATGTGAGGCGTGAGGGGACTTGTACTAGCTATTAAACGCAATCCTGAGCCTCCTTCCTATTCTGTGATATTTACTGGGCGAATCATCCTGAAGATTATATTATTATAGCATAAATTAGGGTATTCGAATGCACGTCCTTTTTAGCGCGAATTAGTGATCCGCTATTTTTAGCCAGTTTATTGCCATTATGGGTAGCAGGTTACAAAAAATAACAGATACAGTTGTTAGAAGTTTAGAAGCCGCTTGAAAAAATCTTCAATCGAAATCATAGCATATAGTAGCTAGCTCTATCAATTTTCATTGTTCTGCGATCTGCTAAACTGCTAATTTATATCTACGCTCGTCATCGTAGCAGCGAGCTCTACCGATTATCATACTCTGTCCTCCGAGTTGCTAGCCTGCTAATTTAATCTCTACGCTCATCTTCCGTAGCAGATAACAGTTAGTTATATCAATTCTCTTTCTTTGTGCTGACAATCTTGTCCTCCGAGCTGCTAATTTAATCTCTACGCTCACCTTCCGTAGCAGATAGCAGTAAGCTCTATCGATTCTAATTCTCTGTGCTGAAAACCTTATCCTCCGAGCTGCTAACCTGCTAATTCAATCTCTACGCTCGTCGTCGTAGCAAATAGCAGTTAGCTCTACCTGTTCTCTTTCTCTGTGCTGACATCCCTGTCCTCTGAGCTGCTAACCTGCTAATTTAATCTCTACGCTCTTCTTCCGTAGCTATTAGCAGTTACCTCTACCTGTTCCCTTTCTCTGTGCTGACAAGCTTGTCCTTTGAGCTGCTAACCTGCTAATTTGATCTCTACACTCGTCTTCCGTAGCAGATAGCAGTTAGCTCAACCAGTTCTCTTTCTCTGTGCTGACAAGCTTGTCCTTTGAGCTGCTAACCTGCTAATTTGATCTCTACACTCGTCTTCCGTAGCAGATAGCAGTTAGCTCAACCAGTTCTCTTTCTCTGTGCTGACAAGCTTGTCCTTTGAGCTGCTAACCTGCTAATTTAATCTCTACGCTCGTCATCGCAGCAGCAAGCTCTAACGATTATCATACTCTATGCCGACAACCTTGTCCTCCGAGCTGCTAACCTGCTAATTTGATCTCTACACTCGTCTTCCGTAGCAGATAGCAGTTAGCTCTACCGGTTCTCTTTCTCTGTGCTGACAAGCTTGTCCTTTGAGCTGCTAACCTGCTAATTTAATCTCTACACTCGTCTTCCGTAGCAGATAGTAGTTAGCTTCTCTGTCCCGACAGCCTTGTCCTCTAAACTACTACCTACCTTGTCCTTCTATTTTATCTCTACGCCCATCGTCGTTGCTAAAGCGCAAAGAATAAAGAGCTTACTCTTGATAACTATTAAATGTTGGGGATTACAAAATTATTGAAACACAAATACCCGAACATCAATATAATAATTACCAACATATTGTTTTTTTTAATAAATGTTTATTTAAAATCTGTACAATTTATATAGTACAATAATTAATCGTGCTCATCTTGTGTACCTTCAATGAATAGTATATGGAAGGAGCCAATCATTATTGGCACTTCCTAATATATGCTAACATTCATATTTTCAATGTTTTTATCCGCTGCTAGGGTAGCTGGTCACGGGGCCAAACTCTCTTAAGCCTCACCAACATATAATATAAAAAAATAGGGTACCTTCGAAACATCACAATTTAAAAAAAAAAACAAAAAAAACGGGGAAAACATTTAAAGAAAATTAAAACGATAAAAACGTAATCGAAGTATCTATAAACAAAAACAAAGTATCTATAAAACTTAGGTTTATAAAAAACAATTATTGCACATATTGGTTTTTAAAAAAATAAAATGGAAGAAAACAAATCTTCACAAATTACAAATTTCACAAAAAATCCTTAATTACGGGTTATATTCATTTTAAAACCTAAGGCATGAATGTATATAAAACAATTTAGGAAATCGGAATGCATTAACCAGCATTTTCTGTGAATACCTCCTAAACTTCTAAAAAACGGTTCGATAAGAATTAGCAGTTAGCAGTTGTATCTGTTATTTTTAACTACTAATTATTATTAGCATTAGCAGTTAGAAGAGTTAACAGAAAATAGCCCTACTGCGCATCACTGGCTCGATTTTTCCCTCTCTCCAGCGGAGAAAATTCTCTTATGACATTGACATCGTGACACAGTCAAGTGCCGACTAGAAAATTTCGCGTTTCAATTTCCATACTTTTCATTTGTTGCAATGTTCATTAAAAGGGACTTTTTCTTCGAATAGGGCGATGGGTATACTTTGTTGGAAATGAGTGCAGTACTTTGGAGACAGTTAGGTCATGGTTAAAGCATGTTACATTATTCCGAGAGCCAGCAACCGTACGTTTCATGAAGTGTTTTATGCACCTTGAGATTTTGATATAATGTACCTCTTGGGTAGATAAGAAGATACATATCGTCGATACAAAAGCAAACTAACGAATATGAAAATCACCACTTTTCAGAGTGGAATAGTATTTATTCATAACTTTTTTTTGGACAGTCAAATATTCGGCAGATTTGACCTTTTGATAGTGGAATACTTTCCCTTTAATAGAGTGAAGTCAGATTGAAGAATTTGCCGTAAATAAGTCCAGCAGAAATTATTAAAGATGGACAATGAAAAATGCTTTTTTTCATATTCGTTAGTTTGCATTTGTATCGACGATAGGTGTTTGGACAATATTGTTTTGCACCTTTCCCCTATGCGCAGTACCTAGTGTTCCAAGGTATGTCTAGGAAAAAATACTTACTTTCTTATCTACCCAAGAGGTACATTATAGCAAAATTTCAAGGTGCATAAAACACTCGTGCGTTACCAGCTCTCCGCCTCTCTCTTAGGGACAGATATTAGCAGTTTTGAAGGTTTTTTGCAATTTTAAGAGCAAAAAAAATATTCATAAAGTAAGAAACTTTGATAAAAGTGATAACACATCCTATCCGCTGCACTTAGGAATTCCCCATATCCTAATTAAACATATTTCGTTCCGTTCCTCTGATCTTTATTACAACCTCCCTTTCCGTGGAAATGGTAATTCCCTCTAAACTCATTATCTCTAATTAATATTTCTCTAGATTTTCTACGGGTAGCAACATGAGAAGGTAATTTAATGATTTTTCAACTGAAATCCTCCTACAACGTTGGGGTATTAAACAAAAGGCCCCGCTCTTTATTACCTACCTGCATTCAGGTAGTGATCCTGTATTTACACACTTTTATCTAATGCAAATGCTTCTTTTATCTTTTATATTCCTCCTATTGCTTTGATTATTCAAGTATGTACTTTGAAATGAATTTTTACATTAAATAAATTAGGTTTTTTTTTTAGTATTTGAATTTCTATAAAGGAGATACAACATTTGATACTGGAGAAAGAAATATAATTAATTCGATTAAAATAAGTAGTATATATATATATATATATATATATATATATATATATATGTGTGTGTCTGTTAACACGATAGCGGCCAGATATTTTGTTTTTTCGTCACGAAACTTGGTATATAGCATTCAATTAGCAAACGATTGAACGAGTTCGTTAACCGCCAAAATCGGTCCACCGGAAGGGGGGTTTACCCCGAACCCAAAACACTAATTTGACCATGCCAGACGTAATATTTGTTATATTTCAACGAAATTTGGTATTCGTAGAAGTAATCTAGAGAGAAAAGTGAGATATAAAAATAAACTAAATCGGTTCGTTAGGAGGGGGGGGGGTTACTCCGGACTCAAATTACTAATAGTCTCATACCGGTCGTAATTTCTGCTGTATTGTAACGAAACGCGGTATACCTCGTGGGTAACTCATGGGAAAGAAGTGTTGTAAAAATGAGCTAAATCGGCCAATAGGAAAGGGGGGTTTACTTTGTAATATATTTCAATAGAATTAGCTTGCCAGTCGTAGGTTCGCAAGGCCGCCGCAAGGAGCGCTATCTCCCACTAGAGAGACTGTATCCTGTTCCTGCGTCAGATCAAAAGACGAAAATATGAAGTTTCTTGTATTTATTAAGGAGTGTAGTAGGTACGATGTGTAAACATAACTCTGGAAGCAAATTAATTACAAAATTAATAATTGGACAGTTACTCATTACAAAATTAAAAGAGAACTATTCATGTTTTTATTTTATTTATGTAGGATATTTTAAGCAAATTGTTCTGGAAACCAATTTACACTACCCAAATTCTGAGGAAAGTGCTTAGTTATTAATAATACCAAAGTGTCTAGTTATGCAGCTCCTGCGTGACGGACTTTTTTAAATATATATTTAGAGAGAATATACGGGTCTGTTGGCGAAGACCACATCCAGTTACTTGTGAAGTATCTGTAGTGATTATTACAGTGATTCAGCGCATGCGCATAACTCGTTAGCTTTTCTATTGGCTATCCGTATGGACAATTCTACTGGTTGTTGCTGGTAGTAAAGTAACCTTCTATAGAATTCTATTCATTTTAGCGAGTTGGATTGACTAGAGTTTTGACATCTTCTTGAGCGAGCGTAGAGAGCGGAAACGCATAGCCCGTATGCCCATAATGCGAAATAAATATAAAATATAAATAGGTTGTTGAGCCACCGGAAAAAAAAACAATCGGTGAGGACGTCCCTAAATTTCACAATTACCAATGATTTTTAAAAGATTAACCTTTTTATTAATAAATATTGCTTGCTGAAATATATTCCGCTTATTTTCACTTATGATTTACAAGCCTAAAATTATTACAAATACATATTATCTAACGGTTAGTTAGAAACCATATTTTATAAATATAGCAGTAAAAAAAAGTTACTTTTAGTAGTGATTGCAGTGATTTTCTTTTGATTACTGTATTTATATAATATGGTTTCTAACCTTAGATGACATGTAAGGAAGGAATAGATAACCTGCAAAGAACCTCTAAGCTAAACAGTAAGTACCAAAACCACTGGTTAAAATCACTAAAGATACTTCAATGTAACTGGGTGTGTCTTCACCAACAGACTCGAATATATGTTTATTTTTTTCCAAATTCATTCCTACAAGAAACATTACACAGGAACACAAAATAAAAATGTGGTCGATTCCACCACACCATACATACATTCATATATTGTGTGAAGCCGAATCCGGAGTCCTTTTGGTCCCAGCACGTCGGGCTGAAGGGCATTTCAAGGTCAAGGTTTTAATGAAGTCGTTTAAGAAGAAATAACTAGAGCTTCCATGGTTTTGACGGTCACTATATTCGAATTCGGTGTCCTTTGAGCTGGAACCCGAGGCACCTCTAAGTGGTGACGGGAAAAACGGCTTTTTGTTTGAGTCCTGGGGCGATGGCAGCATGCTGTCATGGCTTATGGTTGTGGACTTTAAATGACCATCAGGACTATAATAGAAAAAAAAAACACACAGATCTGGATGTAGCATTTTTCCTTCTTTCAGAATCTGCCATCGAAAATTAATTTGCAAAATAAACATATTTTTCATTTATTTTGCGCCGATCTGGTAAAACATACATAATTCTCTTATTTAAACAGTGCATTCTCCTGAGACTGAAAATATTTGTAACTCCAGAATGGTTTGTTGTTCGCTCACATCAAATTGTTGTGATTTCATGATTATATCGTAAACATACTTCATCCGACAGCTATAAGGGAATTTCCTGAATTAATCCATCTGGTGTTCTGATTAACTCTGCTAAGCCTTCGGACCTACAATTTCAACACGAATAAAGATCAATCTACACTATCTAATACATTAACGTACACCCAACCCACCTCCGAAACGAGGGCAATAAAACAGGGATTTGGTGATTCAACGTAGGGGCAAGTAGAAGATTGCATCCACCATTGGCTGATAGGGATATTTATTTTTGAAAGCTAAGTCACGTGCAGATAACACTTTGGGGATTTGCCTTGATAGGGGACAGAGTTCGGAAGGGACAGCTGGAAGGAAAGGACTTGGAATATATTTCTGTTCTTTGAGACAGACAACTTGAGAAACTGAGTCTATACTTCAGATATTCCTATTAATACATACGGGTGTTGAATTTACACGCATGCTCATAATTATAGCTTCAATGCTCAATGTATGACCTTGTTTAAAGCTATAAAATCAACAAAAGAGGGCCCGGTTCTTTCGAGGAACTGTGTCATCTGAGGGCGTTTCCATGACTTCTGACCCCCGTTCTCAATTGGAACGCTTTGAATAAGTATACTCAATGTTGTTATTTTATTTTATTTTTTTTTTTTTTTTTTTTTTTTTTTTTTTTTTTTTTTTTAAAGAGTTCAATACCTACTTTCAAGATAACTTGAAGAAAAATGAGATTTAGGTGCCATTGTGTACTGTAAACATCCAGTAACAACAACTACTCACTCGGCCTCTTCGACTTCTGCTATAAAAAAAGTTCACTTATAAATAATCAAGAATTCATTCACGCTTTGAGAATTATCGTTTACTAGAAAATGTGTATGTCTGCTAAAATCAACTATAAATAAAAAGAACTAGCAATAAATCAACGATGAAAACAAACGTAAAGAACTATTGAAAGCAGAGAAACCAAGATTTTCGGTGTTTTAAGCACTCATTTACGCTTGACATCGTCATATCACAAATGTCATTATGATTTCCCCACCGCTTTCAAGATTTTTAAGTTTTAGGGGTTCTGAAACGTGAAGTTTATCCCCGTCGATTCATATGATATCCCACATCATGGGTTCCCGAAGGAATGATGGGTTCCCGAAGGAATGAGGGGTTCCCGAAGGAATGAGGGGTTCCCGGAGGAATGAGGTGTTCCCGAAGGAATGATGGGTTCCCGAAGGAATGAGGGGTTCCCGGAGGAATGAGGTGTTCCCGAAGGAATGAGGGGTTCTCGAAGGAATGATGGGTTTCACGAAGGAATGACTGGTTCCCGAAGGAATGATGGGTTTCACGAAGGAATGACTGGTTCCCGAAGGAATGACGGGGTTCACAAATTCTCGAAGGAATGATGCTTTCCCGAAGGAATGATCGGTTCCCAAAGAAATAATGGGTTCCCGAAGGAATCATGGGTTCCCGAAGGAATGATGGGTTCCCGAAGGAATGATGGGTTCCCGAAGGAATGATGGGTTTCACGGACGAACGAATGATGGGTTTCACGGACGAACGAATGATGGGTTTCACGGACGGAACGATAAGTTCCCGAAGGAACAAAAAGTACAAAACGTTTTCAGGATTTTTGTCTTTATTAACACCCTAATGTCTATCATCCTGCAAAATTTCAACTCTCTAGCATTCCGGGAAGAGCCTAATAATTTTGATGGGTAAGTCGTATAAATTTCGATATGTCTGAAACGCTTCAATGTAGAATCTTAAAACTGTTCAATTTTCTATTATTATAATACCTGTGTAAAATTCTATAAGTTTATCTTCAACTGGTTCGTTGTTAAGAGAGGGTAAAAATTGGCTTTAATACTTCGTGTAATATACATACGGCCTAGATTTATCGGGACCTTCGAGTTGCGTCATGATTTTAACCAGGCGTACGACTCTCTCCGTGTCAAGACATACCTGTGTGCCACGTTTGGTCAAAATCGGTCAAACGGTGTGGATTTGTATAAAGAACAAACATACAGGAAGACAGCTGGTAGACGTTTTTGGCCTAGCCTATGACACTCCCCGTATCACGACCTACCTGTGTGCCAAGTTTGGTCAAAATCGGACGAAGGGTGTGGGTTTGTATAAGGAACAAACAGACAAACGGTCAAGAGACCAACGGACAAACAGACAGACACGTGATTTAAATATATATATATATATATATATATATATATATATATATATATATATATATATATATATATATATATAAGTTCAATGAATTAAGATAAAGCCTTATTTTGAAATCTCACCACCCTTTCCATACCACCTAATTCACACCCAGTATTTATGTCTACCGCCGTTCTAGCAAACCAAAATGATACGAATGTAACATTAAATCGCAAAGTGTATGGAAGTTATTGGACTTCTATTTTATATGAGTCATTTGTACAGTAAAGTGTTAAAGATAACTGAGAAGGTATTCTATGTTTGTAAAAGATGACACGGAAAGAGCTAATAAATACATGGTTGAATATGAAATAAAAATCATGAAATAACAACTGTATAGGGATTGTTGGAGTGGGTGTGGATGTATTGAGTAGACCCACCATTTGTAGAAGAGAGGGAGTCCATTGTGATGCGCGTAGTCTTGCGTGAAGCTATGATACCAGGAACATACATCACCCTTCTGGTGGGTGTGTATGGTAGGACTCTCAAGCCACTCAAATACTATCATATTGTCAGGAAGAGATAATTTAATTTGTTGTTATTGAGGTTGTACTCATGAAAAAATGTTTCATTATAACTTCATTGACTTGGCTTACTAGATACCAAAAATTACTTCCGTTAATGTATATATGAATATTGACAAGATAGCAGCAATAAACCCTTTTGATTTTTTTTTTTTTTTTTTTGCCAAAAAACTTGGTATGTAGCATTTTTATAGCAAACGTTAGGACGAGTTTGGTAACTAGCAAAATCGGCCATTCTAGAGGGAGGGGGCTACTTTGGGCTATGTTGTAGGGTTAAACTTACTCTTACGCCAGCCTCCAGGGTTAATACATGGCGATGAGAGGACTTCATAACAAGAAATGCCCTTGAAGAGGTACGAAAAGATGCACGAAACATGTCGGGCATGGTTTATAAATAAAGTAGTGGGAAGATATGTTTACTGCGTAAACGACCCCAAGAAACAGCCATAAATAAATGTATATGCATATTTTTTTTTTCTTAGCTATAAGCGCAAATTTTAAAGATAAATACGTTGACACATAAATTAGGCTAAACGGGATCACACTGGTTATAACTTTATTCGACGGAGCAATAAAAAAATCATTTGAAATTAATCATCAATCGACCCACTGAGTAAAAAGTGACTTTTTTAAATTGAATAACTTGCTTGTTTTCCAGGTTTTTCATAATATAAAAACCGTGTATCTTATACAATAATTATTCTACCCGATTGGGTTGGCGCTAATGGCCGAGATGTCAATGCGCCGTAAAAAAAAAAATAAATAAATAAAAATAGTTGGGCCAACGGCCATAGCAACGTTGAGGTTTCCCTTTGATCACCGGAGTTAAGCAACGTCGGGCGTGGCCAGTACCTGAATGGGTAACCGACCAGGTGCTGCTGGCATTATAAAATGGTGGCAACCTGTAGATAGCCCGACGTTAATAGCCCAACTGTTGATAAGCCATTAATCAAAAAGTCCGACTCGCAGGAACTGCGTCATCTTAGCGCGGTTCCAGTTTTTTTTTTTTTTTTTTTTTTTTTTTTTTTTTTTTTTTTTTTTTTTTTTTTTTTTTACGGCACATCTACATCTAGGTCATTAGCGCCGACATCCAGGGTGTAGCGAGGAATTTCACCAGCGAGCCGTGGGATGATAAAATTCCTGCCGGAGGTTGGGAATCGAACCCACCATCTCCCGCTTATGAATCCAAGGCGCTGGCCATTAGACCACGGGAGACCCCGGTTCCTGTTCATACCCCTATTCTCATTTGAAAAGCATAGAATAGAAACAGATAATATTTTCCTCGGCCTTTGTTCAAAGGGTTTTATGGCTATACCTGGGGTCAGGTCCGCAAGACCCTAGAATCCTCTTCTACCGAAACTTCATTTCATACGTTTCAATGAATTGGAAAATATCAAATATTTTCACACATTCCTGTGTTCTTTTACTATAGTAATAATTCTACAGATAAAATCAATTAAAAAATAAAATAAAAAAAAACCAACAGCATAAAGGCAATTGAAAATATTCAAAATACGTCAACGAATCTTTTTCTCTTGGCAAGCTATATTTCTAACAATGAATTGTTTTTCTTATTTTGCCTAATCTGTTTTATTGTAAAATACATTATCCAACTATAAGCAATTAAAAAATAACAAGGAATAAAAACAGACAAAAAGAACAGTTCGAATAAGCAAAATCAATTACTTTAATGTTTTAAGCACTTATTTCTCCGATTGACATCGCCTAATCAAAACTTTCATCAGAACCTTTTTTGTAGAACATTTAGTAAGCTTTCTAATGGTATTCTTTTGTTTACCAAGATTCTCAACCTTTTTTGAGATATTAAGGAAAATATACAAAGTTACCAAAACATTTTACGTCTGTTAATAAAATATTTTATTCTAACCCTTCCTTAACTCCAAACGTAACCAAAATTTCAACATATTAGTTTTAATGAAAGTAGAACATGCAGAAAATGTTTCAACTGCATTCCCATGATTCTAAGTACCCAAACCAAAAATGGTATTCAAAAACTATTTTTCCAATTTTCTCGAAAACGGTTAAAGCTATCGCCTTCAAAATGGTTTCATTCGTTTTCCTAGCCCAAGAAGCCTATAAAAAGAGTACTTACAAGCTTATGAACTCAAAAACGTAAGCGTTACGATTTTTTCTGCGCGAATTTCGCCCCAAACTCCATCTTCCAGTGGGCGGATTTTGCTGGTTAACGAACTTGACCTTTCATATTGGACGACTAATTTTTGTGCCAAATTTCATCAAAATCGGACCATTCGTCTTCGACCTAGAGAGCGAACAGACAATATATATATATATATATATATATATATATACAAATTTGAACCACCGTTATTTTCGGTCTCTAGGGGTTCTGAAACGCGAAATTTTCTTGTCGGCACTTCCGGATTGTTTCATTGTATCAACCTTATAAGCGGGGTTCCTCCCTATGGGGGAAGGAGGAACCGCGCTAAAACGGTATTCAAAAATTATTTTTCCAATTTTCTCGAAAACGGTTAAAGCTATCGCCTTGAAAATGGTTCCATTCGTTTTCCTGGCCCAAGAAGCCTATAAAAAGAATACTTACAAGCTTATGAACTCAAAAACGTAAGCGTTACGATTTTTTCTGCGCGAATTTCGCCCCAAATGCCATCTTCCAGTGGGCGGATTTTGCTGGTTAACGAACTTGACCTTTCAAATTGGACGACGGATTTTTGTACCAAATTTCATCAAAATCGGACCATCAGGGAAGCCAGAAATGAGCGAACAGACAATTGATATATATATATATTGTATATATATATATATATTGTAATTGTATATATATATATATATATATATATATATACAAATTTGAACTACCATCATTTTCGGTTTCCAGAGGTTCTGAAACGCAAAATTTTCTAGTCGGCACTTCCGGATTGTTTCATTGTATCAACCCTATAAGCGGGGTTCCTCCCTATGAGGGAGGGAGGAACCGCGCTAAAACAGGCTGCCGGCAGCCTGAAAACTGTGACTCAGTGCCAGCATTTTGAAATAGGATTCCACATATTTCAGCCTAAAATAGAATTCCACTAGTTACGAGTTCCGACACTTTATAATAGAGTGCTGGAATCCTAATTCTGCATCCTATAGTAGAGTTTCACACCCAAAGCTAGCATCCAACAATTGAGTTCTAGCACTCTACTTTCAAGTGCGTACCCCTGGACATTAGATTGCTGGCACTCTCATACTGGCAAGCAGCCTACTCATATAGGCTGCGAGCATCCTGATGTTTGCTTCCTGTATCCTACCCATATAGGCTGTTAGCATCCTATATGGATGGGTTACATTGACCCCATCCATATAGTATGCTAGCAGCCTACAGAGAGATGACTTTATCATGTGGATAAAAAAGAACAAAGGTAAATTCAGAGTAATAATAATGAGGCTTTATTTGGGTGTAATTTACATATACACTTCTTAACAAGTAGATATTTACAAGTAGGTAAGAGGTATACACTTTTTAACAAATATAGATATTTACAAGTATTAGGTATTAGGTACAATGTACTTATGAACAATATTGAAAAAGTAGGTCTAGAAATAATATATTTTTTTTTTGTTTTCATGACACTTATAGCCGTATTCATAAAGCTGAAGACAGTTGATTTCAGAATCTGCTCAAACAGGAACAAAAAGAAATTGTTATTAACAATAAAAGAAAAGTTGTTGTTGTTGTTGTGTTTTATATAATTAAAAAGAAAGATAAACAGGCATTTTTTAAAGTTTAAAATTTCGCTGTAAATTCAAAGCTGCCACGGAATTACAAAATAACTATAAAATAAGGTTTTTTAGCGCGGTTCCTCCCTCCCCCATAGGGAGGAACCCCGCTTATAAGGTTGATACAATGAAACAATCCGGACGTGCCGACAAGAAAATTTCGCGTTTCAGAACCCCTAGAGACCGAAAATAACAATGGTTCAAATTTGTATATATATATATATATATATATATATATATATATATATATATATATATGTATATATATATATATATATATATATATATATATATATATATATATATATATATATACAGGGTGTCCTAGAGTTGTTGGAATTTTGATACGAAACTTGGTAGGTCTTAGTTATGTTGCATGAGGTTTCTTTTGAAGGTTTAGTTGACTTTGTAACATTCTCCAGCGCATCTAACTCTTGATTTTCCAATAGAAGCAGGTATTTTGTATGACGAATTCGGATAGAAAAATTAATTTTAAGACTAATATATTCCGAGAAATCTTTTGATCCGACGCACCGTTGCGCGTAAAACGCAAAAAACTGAAACATATCGCCCTTTTGTAGACAAATTCCTATTTATCACTGAAATCAAGCCTTGTACGTAAAAACACTTAGATAGAAACGTTGTAGCCTATTAATTTTCCTTCCAGAAGATACCAAGATCAAAGTTGTAGATTCAATATTTAACGGGATATTATGAATGAAAACAAAGGCAAATTTTTTTTTTTTAGTTTTATGATATAATAATTTCATATCCAAAAAGAAATTTATTCTGTTCTGTTTTATAATAATTTTTATTTACTTTTTTCATACAGTAAATAAGTACTTTTTTTTTAGTGTTTATGACAGCTAGTTTTAGCGCGGTTCCTCCCTCCCCCATAGGGAGGAATTCCGCTTATAAGGTTGATACAATGAAACAATCCGGAAGTGCCGACAAGAAAATTTCGCGTTTCAGAACCCCTAGAGACCGAAAATAACGGTGGTTCAAATTTGTATATATATATATATATATACATATATATATATATGTATATATTTATTTATATATATATATATATATATATATATATATATATATATATATGTATATATACATATATATATATTTGTCTGTTCGCTCATTTCTGGCTTCCCTGATGGTCCGATTTTGATGAAATTTAGTACAAAAATCCGTCGTCCAATTTGAAAGGTCAAGTTCGTTAACCAGCAAAATCCGCCCACTGGAAGATGGCGGTTGGGGCGAAATTCGCGCAGAAAAAATCGTAACGCTTACGTTTTTGAGTTCATAAGCTTGTAAGTACTGTTTTAATAGGCATCTTGGGCTAGGAAAACGAATGAAACCATTTTCAAGGCGATAGCTTTCACCGTTTTCGAGAAAATTGGAAAAATAATTTTTGAATACCGTTTTTGGTTTGGGTACTTAGAATTACGGGATTCAGTTGAAACATTTTCTGCATGTTCTACATTCATTAAAACTGATATGTTGAAAGTTATGTTACGTTTGGAGTTAAGGAAGGGTTAGAATAAAATATTTTATGAACAGACATGAAAAGTTTTGGGAACTTCGTATACTTTCATTAATATCTCGAACACGGTTGGGAAATCGTGGTAAGTGGATAGAAACTATTTGAAAGCTTACTAAATTCTCTACAAAAATGATTCTAAAACTATTTTTGATTAGGTTATGTCAATCGGAGAAATAAGTTCTTAAAACTTCAAATACGTCTGTTTTGTTCTTATGAACGGGTTTTTGTCGTTCTTTTTGTAATTTTTGTCTCTTTCCCTTGGTTTTTTATTGCTTTTTATTTTTGTAATTTATTATGTTAGGAAAATGCATTTGTTTGTAAAACAGGATAGGAAAAATGAGACCAATTTTCTGTTGCTAGAAATAATGAAAATTTTGGGAACTTCGTATACTTTCATTAATATCTCGAAAACGGTTGAAAATCTTGGGAAGCGAAAGGTTACCATTCGAAAGCTTACTAAATGGTCTAAAAAAAATGTTCTGACGAAAGTTTTAATTAGGAGATGTCAATCGGAGAAATAAGTGCTTAAACCATTAAAGTAATTGATTTCGTTTATTCGAACGGTTTTTTTGTCTGTTTTTATTCCTATTTTTTCATTGCTTATAGTTGGATAATGTATTTGACAATGAAATAGATTAATTAAAATAAGAAAATCAATTCGAACAGGTAGATATCGAAAATAGCTGTGCTTCAAATTAGAATCTATTGTTGAGTAATTATATGAATCTTTGGATAATAATTCCAATAGTTAAAATTATAACTAAATTGGAAAATATGTATTTAATAGAACTCATTAAACCTTTTACAGAGAACTCTATTTTTTATTTTTATTTTATTGATCAACAGGTCTTTGCATATATTTAAAAACTCTGTTGATATAACCTCTATATCGTTTTTTGTTTTTATGCCAATCTATAATTCCTTTGGGTTAATATGTTTTTTAAATTGAAGCTTTAAAGCCTCAACAGGAATATTTGTGTAATCACCCTTCACAGTTAATTTATTAGAATCATGAGTGACCGTTTTTGTGTTACAACTAACAATCTTTGAAAACGAAGTTTGACTATCCTTGTTATTGTTATTTTTCTTCTGTTTGGCCGAGATTTTCTATTCATGATCTAATTCTCCTTGAATTTTTTGACTAGATCAAGAACCTATTTTAAGCACTCTTAAATTCCTTAATTTAATTGAGGAAGTTTATCAAGCTTGATATAATCACTTTTGGGTTAATACGGGTGGTCTATACCGAGTCCTTTGTTTGTAAACACAAAGAGCCTTCTGAGTAACAGTAAAGGGCAGTAAAAGTATATGACTTTACCTGGAAGCAGACCCTGCATACAGAGAATTACAATACGAGACCTCATTCTCTCTTTCACCAGCTCCCGTGTAACACCTTAGATCTGTTTATATTGTTAGCGCGGTTCCTCCCTCCCTTCATAGGGAGGAACCCCGCTTATAAAATTGATCTCATGAAACAATCCGGAAGTGCCGACCAGAAAATTTCGTGTTTCAGAACCCCTAGAGACCGAAAATAACAGTGGTTCAAATGTGTGTATATATATATATATATATATATATATATATATTTATTTGTCTGTTATTTGAAAGGTCAAGTTCGTTAACCAGCAAAATCCGCCCACTGGAAGATGGCGTTTGGGGCGAAATTCGCGCAAATAAAATCGCAACGCTTACATTTTTGAGTTCATATGCTTGTAAGTACTCGTTTTGTAGGCTTCTTGGCCTAGGAAAACGAATGAAACCGTTTTTAAGGCGATAGCTTTAACCGTTTTCGAGAAAATTGGGAACATAGTTGCTGAATTACGTTTTTGGTTTTGGCACATAAAATCATGGGATTCAGTTGAAACATTTTTTGCATGTTCAAATTTTATCAAAACTAATATCTTAAACTTTGTGTTACGTTTGGAGTTAAGGAAGGGTTAGAATAAAATATTTTATGAACAGACATAAAAAGTTTTGGGAACTTCGTATATTTTCATTAATATCTCGAACACGGTTGGGAAATTTTCATAAGTGGATAGAAACTATTTGAAAGCTTTCTAAATTCTCTACAGAAAAGATTCTGAAACAAGTTTTGATTAGGTGATGTCAGTCGTAAAAATAAGTGCTTAAAACTTCAAATACGTCTGTTTAGTTCTTATGAACGGGTGTTTGTCGTTCTTTTTGTAATTTTTGTCTCTTTCCCTTAGTTTTTTATTGATTTTTATTTTTGTAATTTCTTATGTTAAGAAAATGTATTTGTGTGTAAAACAGGATAGGTAAAATGAGACCAATTTTCTATTGCTAGAAATAATGAAAAGTTTTGGGAACTTCGTATAATTTCTTAATATCTCGAAAACGGTTGAAAATCTTGGGAAGCGAAAGGTTACCATTTGAAAGCTTACTAAATGCTCTACAAAAAATGTTCTGACGAAAGTTTTAATTAGGCGATATCAATCGGAGAAATAAGAGCTTAAACCATTAAAGTAATTGATTTCGTTTATTCGAACGTTTTTTTTGTCTGTTTTTATTCCTTGTTATTTCTTAATTGCTTATAGTTGGATAATGTATTTTACAATAAAACTAGGTAAGTAAAATAACAAAACAATTTATTGTTAGAAATATAGATTTCCTAGATTCCAAGACCTTGTAACTAGCGGGACCCTTTCAAGTGTTGACTGACCCTTCCAGGTAAGATCGTAAATCAAGACCTTTCAAGACTGGTGAACCAAAATAATAACTGCTTCTATTTTAATCTTAAGGCGATTCGCCAAAGTTGCGAAGCCTTATCAATAAATAAATATTTTAATCTTTCCAAATTAGACTAGGGATAAGAAAGGAACCGCGCTAAGATGATGCAGTTCCTGCGAGTCGGACTTTTTTGTCTATGGATATGATCATAAATGAAGGAACTCTACAAACAGAATGGACACCAAAATAAAAGTCTACTAATACAAGTTTGAACTAATATTCTAGCCGTATTCTAGGAACGTATAAAAAAAAAAGACTTCCATCAGTTCTCAGCTTACCAGGCTTATTGAACTCCATCTTCAGTTGGTTCTATACCCGCAGCGCCATGTTATATTAAGGAAATATATTCTTGAAAAACAAACACAACTTTCTTCATTCTATTGTATATAACATCTGTTTTTAAATTTAATAATAAAAACAAGAGCCTTTATGCAATACATATGTTCTAATAAATTCTAACACTAACTATAACAGTATCTAAATTACAACCAAAGAAATAATAGTAAGATTTATGTTGATACAATAATGATATATTAATAAAATAAATGAACTTATTAAAATAAATGGATTGGTAAAAGTACTTACTGGGCTGATTCATCATCATTCTATTTTGAAGTGTTTGAACTCTGTTCTAGGGGTACAGTCTGCATCCTGCTTTAGGCTTCCAATACCTGCTGTCTTATAGAGGATTCCTTAACTGAAAAGAAACTTTAATGTAGAATGCCATTAAATCAGAGTGACATAGTGGAAATATGTGGAATCCTATTTCAAAATGCTGGCACTGAGTCACAGTTTTCAGGCTGCCGGCAGCCTGTTTTTTTTTCTCCGTGTAGATATTAAAAAAGTGACAATGCTCAAGAGAACACAAGCTTAAGGGTAGTAACCCTTATTGTGTCTCCATCTGAGGCTCCATAATACATTTTCATGATTGCTCTGTTATCACCCATCCTTATGACATTTTCTAATCATTTGAGGGCACAATTCGAACAAAATAGGAAACGCATAGATCTTCATATATACATTCCATAAAAAACCCTTGGTAACCAAATAACTCTTTGACCGAAGATCCAATAATTAAATTACGACAGTATTATATAATATGAATGTAATTCGAATTCTGTAATTGATTGCAAACCCTAATTGTTATAATATAATTGACACCATCCGCTATATTCCAAATCAAACATTCAAATTATTTCCACTTATTCAAGCAAATGAACCATATATTGTAATTAACCATATATTGTATGTATATATATAGTAAATGCAATCAAGTATGTACTTTTACCGTCAAATTTAATTAAATATATACCGTACCTGTCAAATTCTAGAACGGCTTGGGTGTATTAATAAACCACGGTGATTTGTTAAGCCTTTCACACAAATTATCATCTGTTTGTGTTTACATTATTTATGCATTGTCTATTCCCCTGAAAACAAGTCTATTCAGATCATGAGAGATATCTTTCCAAAGAAATAAAACCATGTTTGTTCATAAATAAAACATTCTTAAGTTTATATTTACTTTTGGCTGTAAATATTCTATTTTTGCAGAATAACCTGATGTTTGTCTTTAATATTAGACATTCATTTTCCTATACCAGTGAAAATATAACTTCTTAAGACATTAACTGTGAAATTGTAGCGTGTTTCCGTTATATCAGGTGTGATTTAGAATATAATCTGTGCATATAATAAAATTCTAACGGATCGATGTCTTTACACGGAAGGTACGAGAGAAAAAATACTATTGGGGGCCTTTATCAATGCAATAGTACCACAAACAATGATTTTTTGTATTGTTGTTTGTTTGTCTGTATGTCTGCTGTCAGACACTCGACACACACTGGGGTTTAGCAATCCCTAAGGGGACAGCTTAGTGGTTCTGCCAAGTTTCAGCAATCCTAGCAGCCTGCAGGCTTGATCCCCGATGGCTATACTTCTAATTCCCGTACGTCGGTATCTTTAATCCAAAATAAACCAAAAGAAATATCCAAAATTTCTGCCCTAAGATCGATGCAGACGAAGTCACGGGGACAGCTAGTATTTTAATATTTCGCCGTTGGGTCATCATTTTCGATGCTTTAATCAAATGTAGGGCAGATAAATTTTTACATACGCTAAACATTTTTGTAGAAGATTTATTATTCTTATCTTCATACAATTAAAAAAAAGTCCAAAACTACTCATGCTTGTTCAAATGATATTTTCAGCCTTATCTGGAGGACCATAGGTTTTGAGGTTGCACTCATGAAAGAATTTTTACTAATTTCAAGATTCTAAAAATCAAATCTTCAGAGATTCTAACAACCCTCAAAGTGTACAGGGTATGACGAAAGTAATGGTCATCCGTTGGCCAGATGAATCTCCAATGCGAGATCGAAAAAAAATAACTCCCATGTGTTAAAATAACCCCGCAAAATTGACCTTAAAATGTTATTCAAGGTCAAATGTTTTTATTGCATATTTTCAATCTACGAGTCTTGAAGAAGAAAAACGTCAACGGCACCATAGGTCAGAAATGACTCTTTATGGTCAAAATGACCATTAACAAAGTATTCAAGGGCCTTTTCATTCTAATTGACTAATGGTTGACAATTTTTTTTTTTCTACTAACATTACCTTACGCAAAAATACCTCGCTTGATTTTTTTAAAAAAATAAGCATCTTCTAGTAAAAGAAAGTATAAGTATATTGAAAAACGTGCCTCTCAGACGCAATCATTGGAGGACCATGAATCATATTTTACAATTGACTGGAATGCCTCACAGAAGTCACCTCAAACTTCTTAGTACTTAAGAAAGTGGAGCGTCTTTAACGAGTAGGATATTGAGTAGGATATTAACGTTAAGGAGGTTGAGGTTGGAAACGTAGATCGGAGCATTGACTTTGGTTCTTAGGACTTAGGATTCTAATGTTATGATGCGTCTGATGCTTTGGAAGTTCCCCAGAGTTCCGTATGTACAAAAGGGGTAAATGATATTACTAGTAATCGGATAATGTTAAGAACTGAGAGGCTGTGGAAGAATGCGAGATATATACACGGAAACAGGAAGTATGGAATCGATTTTGATTCAGATGTTTACACGCTGAGAAAACATTTGCTTTACTCCTTTTGTAAGCATTACCATCTGCTGTTTGTCCGTGATTTCGATTTGGCTACTCCTGTAAAAACATCTTCTTGATTTATCGCTGACAAGATTGCTGCGTGATATGGGTATTTTAAAGAAGATAAATCTTCTATCGGCTTGTTGAAACAAGGTATTTTGGGAGAAGAATAAATCATAATCGTAACCTCAATACTTGTTGATATCATTATGTCATGACAATTACATAATGATTTACATTATGACAATGTTTAATTTATATTTAATATATGTGAATAAAAATAAATTCATATTCACACATATGAATAGGAATTTATTTATATTCGTATTTACAAATATATGAAGTACGAATAAATTCGCATTTTTATTTATAAATAAAATTATGCCCATCTCTGTCTTGGATTATAAGATAATAGTCCGAGAGACAGCAACGCACTTTTCATGAAGTGATTTATGCATCCTGAAATTTTGCTATAATATACCTCTTAGGTAGATAAGAAGGTATACATGTGTTTCCTGGACATACCTTGGAACACCAGGTACTGCGCATAGGGGAAAGGTGCAAAACAATATTGCCCGAAAACAAAGTTTTATTTAGAAGGCAACTATCTTTAATGTAAAATTAAGACAATTTTACAATGAATAATAAATATGGCAGACAGTTTTAAGGGGTATAACACGTAAAAAAAAATTAATTGTTTTTATTCAAATATAAAATGAGAGTTTCATTTTCGCTGCCATTAAATCCGGAACAGCTGTACAAGATCATGTGAGCAAGAACTAATGAGAGCCAACCAACACTGCGCAGTCGTGTCATACACTCGTACGGTTACGCGCAGTGTATTCCAGTCTATCATAAGCAACATTTATTTTCATGTTTTCTGATAATTAAACCCCACAAAAGTGTCTGCCCTTTTGCAATTATTTTCAAATATGTTTATTGAAGACGCTGTTTAAATCGCAGCGTGAATAAAGCACTTCATTAATTATTAAAAATAAAAACTAGGTACTTAGTTGTTTTTTTTTATTATTATCATTTTAACCCCCTTCAAAGTTCCTGCCTTATTTATTATAAATTTGAAAATTGCCTTAATTTGCCATTTATTTCATTAATAATAGTTGGCTTCTGAATAAAACTCTACTTTTAGGCAATATTGTTTTGCACCTTTCCCCTATGCGCAGTACCTGGTGCACCAAGGTATGTCCAGGAAACACGTATATACCTTCTTGTCAACCCAAGAGGTATATTGTAGCAAAATTTCAGGGTGCATAAAACACTTCATGAAAAGTGCGTTGCTGGCTCTCGGTCTATAAGTTACAAATATTAAGACGTTTTATCTAAGGATCACTTAACGGCATTCATACCGGTATTATAAGCCTTACGGAATTTAATTAAAATAAGTTAATAATATTCTATTTGAGTAATATCCTTTTTATCCTTTGCTTCCCCCATGGAGAGCACCATGATTCGCATCCAAGCTCATAAGCATGTCGAGATAAAGAGCTTAACTCCAAGTTGGTGGCTTTAGGATATAGTTTCTGGAGGCTTTAGGCTAACACTCTCTCTCCTCTAGCCCAGATTGGATTCATAGATTGAAAACTAACTACCCCCAATGGAGTCAGGTTAAAACTTTCACCCGGCCCATTAAGGTTTGACCCGTCTCATTAGAGTTTGCCCAAGACACAAACTTGCCCCCTTTTAAACAAACTGCAAAACTTCCCTCTACGGGATTAACCTTAAACTGTGTGAATCGATTTAGTATAGTTAATTAAATGATGATGACGTGTGGCCTTAAAAGGCTAATGAGGCGCAAGAAAGGAGAGGCTTTTTCAGTTATAAATTTTCTGAATAAATGCAAAGTCCGTTGCTAGTGCAGTTTAGTTGCATCTAAATTAAAATTACGGCCATAAGAGGCACTTAATTTTTTTTTTGGGGGGGGGGGGGGAATTTCAGATAAACCCCTAAACATAATTGACCCAATTTACGGCCCATCGACTTGTTAGCCATTGGCGCTTGGCTGTCTAAGGGCAGGGTAGGGTGCAAATTTATTTACACCCTACTAATGTGTATTAAAACTACACATATGTTCTTTACAACCATATCACTGACTGACACTAGACACAAGGCATATTAAACACTAACCTACATCTTGTGTGTATATGTATATATATATGTATTAAAACTACACACATGTTCTTTACAACCATATCACTGACTGACACTAGACACAAGGCATATTAAACACTAACACAGATCTTCTCACAAAATTTCACAACACAAAACTAGCAAAGTTAAAATATGTTATTGTTAATTGTTAATTTGTATAATTTGATAATATATCCCACTATTTTTATGATAAAAGAAATAAGTAGAATAGTATTCTCCTATGATTAGAAGTAGTATAAACTATATAAATATAGTGTAAATATAATGTATATTTGTAATAAGTATAATGTATATTTGTATACTTTGATGTATATATATATATATATATATATATATATATATATATATATATATATAGAATAATACGTTTACATGCACATATGTAATCATCTTATTGCTACTATGTAATGTATCTTATTGCTACTATGTAATGTATCTTATTGCTACTATGTAATGATTGTTCGATCAAGTCACTACAGCTGCGAAAATCTCATAAAATAAATATTAAAAAAAAAAATTATTTGGGCGAGAAACTGCAAGGTTGTTACTCCCTAGAATTTATTTATAGTCATTTATTTATTTATTTTCATGTTTTCTGATAATTAAACCCCACAAAAGTGTCTGCCCTTTTCCAATTATTTTCAAATATGTTTATTGAAGACGCTGTTTAAATCGCAGCGTGAATAAAGCACTTCATTAATTATTAAAAATAAAAAGTCCGTCACGCAGGAGCTGCATAACTAAGCACTTTCCTCAGAATTTGGGTAGTGTAGACTGCTTTCCAGAACAATTTGCTTAAAATATCCTACATAAATAAAATAAAAACATGAATAGTTCTCTTTTAAATTTGTAATGAGTAACTGATCAATTATTAATTTGCTTCCAGAGTTATGTTTACACATGGTACCTACTACACTACGTAATAAATACAAAAAACCTCATATTATCGTATTTTGATCTAACGCAGGAAGAGGATACAGTCACTCTAGTGGTAGAAAGCCCTCCTTGCGGCGGCTTTGTGAACCTACGTTTGGCGGGCTTTTCTATTGAAATATATTACAAATTAAACCCCCGCTTTACGATTGACCGATTCAGCTCATTTTTACAACACTTCTTTCTCATGAGTTACCCACGACGTATACCGCGTTTCGTTACAATACAGCAGAAATTACGACCGGTATGAGTATATTAGGAATTTGGGTCCGGAGTAAACCCCCCCCCTTCTAATGAACCGATTTAGTTTCTTTTTACAACACATATTTACCTGTAGATTACCACTACGAATACCGAGTTTCGCCGAAATATACCAAAAATCACGGCTGGTAGTGGTGAATTGGTATTGTGGGTCCGGAGTAAACCCCCCCTCCTAATGAACCGATTTAGTTTATTTTTACAACACATATTTACCTGTGGATTACCACTACGAATACCGAGTTTCGTCGAAATATACCAAAAATCACGGCTGGTAGTGGCGAATTGGTATTGTGGGTCCGGAGTAAACCCCCCCTTCTAATGAACCGATTTAGTTCATTTTTATATCTCACTTTTCTCTCTATATTACCACTACGAATACCAAGTTTCGTTGAAATATAACAAATATTACGGCTGACATAGTCAAATTAGTGTTTTGGGTTCGGGGTAAACCCCCCCTTCCGGTGGACCGACTTTGGTGGTTAACGAACTCGTTCAATCGTTTGCTAATTGAATGCTATATACCAAGTTTCGTGACGAAAAAACAAAAACTCTGGCCGCTATCGTGTTAACAGACACACATATATATATATATATATATATATATATATATATATATATATATATATATAGATATATATAAATTTTAACGGGGGTCATTTTTGGTGTCTACTAGGTAGGATCGATAAAGATTTGAAGAAATTTTTCAAAAATTCCGTCATGAGTCCAACCTCAATAGCTACTTTCCTTCGGAGGAAAGTGCTAAAACTAGGTACTTAGTTTTTTTTATTATTATTATCATTTTAACCACCTTAAAAGTGCCTGCCTTATTTATTATAAATTTGAAAATTGCCTTAATTTGCCATTTATTTCATTAATAATAGTTGGCTTCTGAATAAAACTCTACTTTTAGGCAATATTATTTTGCACCTTTCCCCTATGCGCAGTACCTGGTGCACCAAGGTATGTCCAGGAAACACATATATACCTTCTTATCTACCTAAGAGGTACATTATAGCAAAATTTCAGGGTGCATAAAACACTTCATGAAAAGTGCGTTGCTGGCTCTCGGAATAATATATCTGTTTTACATTTGCCGAAAACTAGGAGAGCCTATTTTATTTTTTTATTTTTTATTTTTATCTTTTGTCTCTATAGTATTTCTTATTTATTTATGATCCACATGCGCGGTTCCGTTCATAATAGTGTCATTAGCAAAGGAGTAGAAGCAGTTTTTGTTCTGTTGAAGCAAGTTTTGTTCTTTCGTGAAAAAAAATGAAATTACATCTCAAAGAGAATATAGATTTAAGGCGCCACAACAGGAAACTGATAGTATCCTAAGCGGAAATGACTCCCCCCACCTCCTCAACGTTCACCATGGGAAACACTATTACCAATACGTTTCTCATTTTCATACATTATTTTATTAAAATACTAATTTTACTATTAGATGCAATTAAAAATGGTGACAAAACCCTGTTGAAAAACAAAACTAACAATTTTGAAGTCTGAAGCACTTATTACTCGGATTGACCTCGCCCCATCAAAAATTACATTTGAATTTTTGTTGTAGGACATTTTGTAAGCTTTGGAATGTTCACCTTTCGAGATATTTAAGGAAATATACGAAAATCCTAAAACTTTTCTTGTTTCTTAATGAAATATATTATTTCTAATACTTACTCAACTCCAAACGGAACAAAAATTTATCTATCTTAGATTAGATGTATTTTAAACTTGTCTCCGACTGGTTTCACTTGAATTTATCGTTACTGAATACCCAAACTAAAAATTAGGTTGGAAAAGTAGGTGTTTCAATGTTACTCGAAAACCGTTACAGATATCGCTTTAAAAATAGTTTCATTCCTTTTTCACGTTAAAATCCCTATAAAACGAGTACCAACATGCATATAAACTCAAAAAAAGTCCGTCTCGCAGGACTGCATCATCTTAGCGCGGTTCCGTTCATATCCCTAGTCTAATTTGGAAAGATTAAAATAGAAGCAGTTATTATTTTGGTTCCACCAGTCTATTTTTTTAAATTAATTATTATAATGGCGTGTCAACCCTTAAGGTCACTAACGCCATTCTTGTGAGTAGTAAAGTCTTGAAAGGTTATGATTTACAATCTTACCTGGAAGGGTCGGCTACAGTAGAAACAGACCCGCTAGTGACAAGGTCTTGGAATCTTGGAAATCTATATTTCTAACAATAAATTGTTTTTGTTATTTTACTTAACCAGTTTTATTGTCAAATACATTATCCAACTATAAGCAATTAAAAAATAACAAGAAATAAAACAGACAAAAAGAACCATTGGAATAAACGAAATCAATTAATTTAAAGCTTTAAGCACTTTTTTCTCCGATTGACATCGCCTAATTAAAACTTTCTTCAGAACCTTTTTTGTAGAGCATTTAGTAAGCTTCCGAATGGTAATCTTCCGCTTCACAAGATTGTCAACGGTTTTCGAGATACTAACGAAATTATACAAAGTTATAAAAACTTTTTTTGTCTGTTAATAAAATATTTTATTCTAACCCTTCCTTTACTCTAAACGTAACAAAAATTTCAACATATTAGTGTTGATGAAACTCGAACATGCAGAAAATGTTTCATCTGTATCCCATAATTCTAAGTACCAAAATCAAAGACAAAGAACCCTCCCTAGGAAGGACGCTAGGCAGTTGAAAAGCAATATATCTTGGAAATCCATATCTCTAACATTAAATTGTTTTTCTTATTTTTCTTAACCTGTTTTATTTTCAAATACATTATCCAACAATAAGCAATTAAAAAATAACAAGGAATAAAAAACAGACAAAATGAACAGTTCGAATAAGCGAAATCAATTACTTTAAAGTTTTAAGCTCTTATTTCTCCGATTGACATCGCCTAATCAAAACTTTTATTAGAACCTTTTTTTAGAGCATTTAATAAGCTTTCTAATGGTATTCTTCCGATTACAAAGATTCTCAACCTTTTTCGAGATATTAAGGAAAGTAAACAAAGTTATTAAAACTTTTTATGTCTGTTAATAAAATATTTTTTTCTAACCCTTCCATAACTCCAAACGTAACCAAAATTTCAACATATTAGTTTTGATGAAAGTAGAACACGCAGAAAATGTTTCAACTGAATCCCATGATTCTAAGTACCCAAACCAAAAACGGTATTCAAAAGATATTTTTCCAATTTTCTCGAAAACGGTTAAAGCTATCGCCTTGAAAATGGTTTCATTCGTTTTCCTAGCCGAGGAATCATATAAAACGAGTACTTAGAAGCTTATGAACGCCAAAACGTAAGCGTTACGATATTTTTTGCGCGAATTTCGCCCCAAACGCCATCTTCCGGTAGGCGGATTTCGCTCGTTAACGAACTTGACCTTTCAAATTGGACGACGGATTTTTGTACCAAATTTCATCAAAATCGGACCATTCGTCTTCGACCTAGAGAGCGAACAGACAAATATATATATATATATATATATATATATATATATATATATATATATATATATAATAAATATATATATATATATATATATATATATATATATATACAAATTTGAACTACCATCATTTTCGGTTTCCAGAGGTTCTGAAACGCAAAATTTTCTAGTCGGCACTTCCGGATTGTTTCATTGTATCAACCTTATAAGCGGGGTTCCTCCCTATGGGGGAGGGAGGAACCCCGCTTATAAGGTTGATACAATGAAACAATCCGGAAGTGCCGACTAGAAAATTTTGCGTTTCAGAACCTCTGGAAACCGAAAATGATGGTAGTTCAAATTTGTATATATATATATATATATATATATATATATATATATATATATATATAAATAAATATATATATATATATATATATATATATATATATATACAAATTTGAACTACCATCATTTTCGGTTTCCAGAGGTTCTGAAACGCAAAATTTTCTAGTCGGCACTTCCGGATTGTTTCATTGTATCAACCTTATAAGCGGGGTTCCTCCCTATGGGGGAGGGAGGAACCGCGCTAAAACGCAAGCGTTCTGATTTTTTTTTTTGCGCGAATTTTGCTCCAAAAGCCATGTTCCGATGGACGGATTCTGCTGGTTAACGAACTTGACCTTTCAAATTAGACGAAAGATGTTTGTGATAAATTTCATCAAAATCACCACCTATATTTTCGTGATCCATGGGGTCTGAAACGAAAAATTTTCTAGTCGGCAATTCCGGATTGCGTCATGAGATCAACCACGTAAGCGGGGTTTCCTCCCTATGGAGGGAGGGTGGAACCACGCCAAAATGGATACTAAAACTTAAAACAACTATTTATTAAGAAAATACACATGGTTAATAATTTTACAAATATAAAACTAAAACTAATAATATAACGTGAGTTTGATTTTAGTTATAATTAATTAACGTTAGTTTAGTAAACAAACGTTAGTTTTGCCCAACAACGTCTACATCCCTTCGGAAAGACCCAATAATCATGCAGAAGTAATGTTTTATTGTTTCATAATTATATTACAGCTGTCCCTAGTAAAAACAGTAAAAATGAAGTTTCACGGCCTCAAAACCGATTTCTTTTAAATTTTGTACAAAAATTGTGCTTAAATTTGTGACGACTTTAAGGCATACATGCTATCCGTTTCCGCTCGCTACGCTCGCTCAAGAAGATAACAAAACCCCAGTCAGTCCAACTCGCTAAAATTAATAGAATTCTAATAGAATATAATATTAAGCACTAAAGTTCACTGTTAGGAAGGTTATAAAACTAGGCGTCAACAGCGTAATAGTAAACACGCGCATGCGCTGATATGTAACATTGGGAAACAGAGAACTCTCATTTTAAATGTTCAGAAACCATTTATTCAAAAATATTGTTAATTTTAAGGGCATCCTCACCCGTCGTCACGTGTCGCTTAAGGGCATACGTGCTATGCGTTTCCGCTAGCTACGCCCGCTCAAGAAGATAACAAAACCTCAGTCAATCCAACTCGCTAAAATTAATATAATTCTATTAATTATTCTATTATCTTTAGTGCTTAATAACTTCTTTCCTAGTTAAATGCGAAGGTTTTTTTTTTAACTTATTCGTGTTTAGTGCATCAAAATACGTTATTGTACAAAATTTAAAAGAAATCGGGTTTGAGGGCGTGAAACTTCATTTTTACCGTGAAAACATTTGGTTTCAAAGTTCGGAAAGTTGACACGCCTTGAATTCAACCAAAAAAAAAAAAAGTTCGGTAAGTCACCAATGAGAACGTTAAAGACCACAGATTGACTCACAGATCCTGCTTCTAAATGAACCCGAAATCTCGGCTTGTAATCGTAATTTAAAATCTTGAGTTTTGATTTACGAGGTGAGTTCTATTTAGAAATGGTGTAATGAAGTTTTAATCTGATTGAAAAACTAATAAGTTTATCTCAGGTATGAGAACCCCATCAGAAATTGCGCGTTCTTCGAAGATCATTAATACCTCCTTTCTTGAAAATGTTTCTCTTAAAATCCTCCGCCCTCTAGAAAGGGCGATTTCTGAACAAAAATTGTTCTTGAATGATTTGTACAATTCTTAATATTTTTTGTTATGTAGTTGAACAATAAACAATTTAAGAAAGATTAAGAAGAAAGTTTTTCTTGAAATTGCTTTGTTTGGGCGGCCCACAATGGGGCCATACGACACTTCGTGTTTCAAAAAGTCCGTCACGCAGTAGCTGCATAACTAAGCACTTTCCTCAGAATTTGGGTAGTGTAGACTGCTTTCCAGAACAATTTGCTTAAAATATCCTACATAAATAAAATAAAAACATGAATAGTTCTCTTTTAAATTTGTAATGAGTAACTGATAAATTATTAATTTGCTTCCAGAGTTATGTTTACACATGTTACCTATTACACTACGTAATAAATACAAAAAACCTCATATTATCGTATTTTGATCTAACGCAGGAACAGGATACAGTCCCTCTAGCGCTCCTTGCGGCGCCTTTGTGGACCTATGTCTGGCTGGCTTTTCTATTGAAATATATTACAAAGTAAACCCCCCTTTCCGATTGACCGATTCAGCTCATTTTTATAACACTTCTTTCTCATGAGTTACCCATGACGTATACCGCGTTTCGTTAGAATACAGCAGAAATTACGACCAGTATGAGTATATTAGGAATTTTGGTCCGGAGTAAACCCCCCCTTCTAATGAACCTATTTAGTTTATTTTTATATCACATATTTACCTGTAGATTACCACTACGAATACCGAGTTTCGTCGAAATATACCTAAAATCACGGCTGGTAGTGGCGAATTGGTATTGTCGGTCCGGAGTAACCCCCCCCCCCCTCCTTATGAACCGATTTAGTTCATTTTTATATCTCACTTTTCTCTCTATATTACCACTACGAATACCAAGTTTCGTTGAAATATAACAAATATTACGGCTGAAATGGTCAAATTAGGGTTCGGGGTAAGCCCCCCCTTCCGGTAAACCGATTTTGGTGGTTAACGAACTCGTTCAATCGTTTACTAATTGAATGCTATATACCAAGTTTCGTGACGAAAAAACAAAAACTCTGGCCGCTATCGTGTTAACAGACACACACACATATATATATGCATATATATATATATATATATATATATATATATATATATATATATATATAGATCTATATAAATTTTAACGGGGGTCATTTTCAGTGTCTACTAGGTAGGATCGATAAAGATTTCAAGAAATTTTTCAAAAATTCCGTCATGAGTCCAACCTCAATAGCTACTTTCCTTCGGAGGAAAGTGCTAAAAAGGCTACAGCCTCCAAATTATAACCGATTTCAATGCATTATTTTTTAAATGAAAGCTAATACAATTTATAACAACATTTTCAAGCGAGTGTTATGTTTTTTGTTTCCCCTGTTTATTAAATTACTTGAATATAATTCTCGAACTTTTACAACTGAACATAAAATAATATTTTATTTGTCATCTAACTTAATATAAGCGCTGATATCTTTGAAATTGATAATTAAAATTCTGATTAGACTAGGAAAAAATCAGACTGACATCTTCAAAACGTAAATTTATCTTAATTCACAATTAGATTAATTGAAATAATATGATTTTTGAATGATTTTGATATACGCCATGACTAATCAGGATTTGAATGTTTAATTTCAACAATATCAGTTCTGATATTAAGTAAGATGAAAAATAAAATATTGTTTTATGTTCAATTGTAAAAATTCGTGAATTATTTACACGTAATTTAATAAATAGGTGCAACAAAAACCAAAACTCTGGCTAAAAGGAGTCGTGTTAAATTTTACAAGCTTCCATTTTTAAAAAAAATGCATTGAAATCGGTTAAGATTTAGAGGCTGTTGCCTTTTAGCGCGGTTCCTCCCTCCCCCATAGGGAGGAACACCGCTTATAGGGTTGATACAATGAAACAATCCGGAAGTGCCGACTAGAAAATTTCGCGTTTCAGAACCCCTAGAGACCGAAAATAACGGTGGTTCAAATTTGTATATATATATATATATGTATATATTTATTTATTTATATATATATATATATATATATATATTTGTCTGTTCGCTCTCTAGATAGAAGACGAATGTCCGATTTTGATGAAATTTGGTACAAAAATCCTTCGTCCAATTTGAAAGCTCAAGTTCGTTAACCAGCAAAATCCGCCTACTGGAAGATGGCGTTTGGGGCAAAATTCGCGCAAAAAAAATCGTAACGCTTACGTTTTTGAGTTCATAAGCTTCTAAGTACTCGTTTTATATGATTCCTGGGCTAGGAAAACGAATGAAACCATTTTCAAGGCGATAGCTTTAACCGTTTTCGAGAAAATTGGAAAAATAATTTTTGAATACCGTTTTTGGTTTGGGTACTTAGAATCATGGGATTCAGTTGAAACATTTTCTACATGTTTTACTTTCATCAAAACTATTATGTTGAAATTTTGGTTACGTTTGGAGTTAAGGAAGGGTTAGAATAAAATATTTTATTAACAGACATAAAAAGTTTTAGTAACTTTGTTTACTTTCCTTAATATCTCGAAAAAGGTTGAAAATCTTGGTAAACGGAACAATACCATTAGAAAGCTTATTAAATGCTATAAAAAAAAGATTCTAATGAAAGTTTTGATTAGGCGATGTCAATCGGAGAAATAAGAGCTTAAAACTTTAAAGTAATTGATTTCGCTTATTCGAACTGTTCTTTTTGTCTGTCTTTTATTCCTTATTGTTGGATAATGTATTTGAAAATAAAACAGGTTAAGAAAAATAAGAAAAACAATTTAATGTTAGAGATATGGATTTCCAAGATATATAGCTTTTCAACTGCCTAGCGTCCTTCCTAGGGAGGGTTCTTTGTGTTTGATTTTGGTACTTAGAATTATGGGATACAGTTGAAACATTTTCTGCATGTTCGAGTTTCATCAATACTAATATGTTGAAATTTTTGTTACGTTTAGAGTAAAGGAAGGGTTAGAATAAAATATTTTATTAACAGACAAAAAAAGTTTTGGTAACTTTGTATAATTTCGTTAGTATCTCGAAAACCGTCGACAATCTTGTGAAGCGGAAGATTACCATTCGGAAGCTTACTAAATGCTCTACAAAAAAGGTTCTGAAGAAAGTTTTAATTAGGCGATGTCAATCGGAGAAAAAAGTGCTTAAAGATTTAAATTAATTGATTTCGTTTATTCCAATGGTTCTTTTTGTCTGTTTTATTTCTTGTCATTTTTTAATTTCTTATAGTTGGATAATGTATTTGACAATAAAACTTGTTAAGTAAAATAACAAAAACAATTTATTGTTAGAAATATAGATTTCCAAGATTCCAAGACCTTGTCACTAGCGGGTCTGTTTCTACTGTAGCCGACCCTTCCAGGTAAGATTGTAAATCATGACCTTTCAAGACTTTACTACTCACAGAAATGGCGTTAGTGACCTTAAGGGTTGACACGCCATTATAATAATTAATTTAAAAAAAAAAGACTGGTGGAACCAAAATAATAACTGCTTCTATTTTAATCTTTCCAAATTAGACTAGGGATATGAACGGAACCGCGCTAAGATGATGCAGTCCTGCGAGTCGGACTTTTTTAAAAACACGAAAAGTCGCTTGACTCCACTGTTCGGTGGTGGTACTGCATCAAATGGGAGAAACCAAAAACTCTAGGTCTCCAACACAATTAATTTATTTCATTCGCAAAGTAAGCATTCGGAATCTACAGCTCCATCTTCAGTGCCTCTAGTCCTTTACTGCAGGTGGTTCAACCGTAAACTCTTTTAGTCTATTTTTTTTTTTTATTATTTTTTTTTCTAAATTGGATCTATGGAATCTGGTAAAACATAGGGCCTTTGGGTTCTTCCCCCCCCCCCTTTTTATTGTTTTCCATGATGGAGTAACCCTCTATAATGGGAGTATATTTTGAGCTAAGTAGTCCATCCTTTCCTGGACACATATTTCGTTTGCGCCCATAAACGTTTCTTTCACAAGGAATGTAATTAAAAAATTTAACAAGTAATAATACAACTGAATAGGGTAAAAATATATATAAATAAAATACGATAACAAAGATGAATCATTTTTGTACATATTTAATAAAACAATACATTATTAAGTAAAGATGGAATGGTTGGGATTCGGCTAAAAAAACCTCAATATGATTTTTGTTAAAAAAAAATCTATATTTTCGACGTTTCGGCTACTCATTGGTAGCCTTCGTCAGCTAAAATCAATCATTGATTTTCATTCTACTCATTCTAAGAATTTAAGACGAAATTGTTCTCTTATAATAAGTTAATTGTATTTATAGTTCTGTTACTTAATTGTGATAAATATTTTTTTTTTTTGTTTCCGTATTAATTTCTGTTTTTTTTTGTTGTCATTTTAGCTGACGAAGGCTACCAATGAGTAGCCGAAACGTCCAAAATATAGATTTTTTTTTTTAACACAAATCATATTGAGGTTTTTTTAGCCGAATCCCAACCATTCCATCTTTACTTGTCACCTCGACGGCTAACTATCTAATCATCACAATACATTATTAGCTTGGGGTGATTAAGTTTTTGAAAGACCGTTTTTTTTAAATGTATCAAATGTTTCTTAAGCGATTAGGGTGACTGTCGCTTTTTCTGAAGGACTAATTAGAAGCATTAGGATAAATGATCTGATTAGGTGTTTGGAAATAGGTTTTAGAACTTTCGAAGGACTGAATTTCTTGCGGTTTTTAAAAACGAATTTTTGAAACATTTCTTCAAATTATCTTTGGTCATAACTTCTAAATTCTAAGGAGGACCAGTCGACCCCTAATCCCATGTTTTTTTTTATTGTTTTTTACCAGATGTCTTAATAAAGGAACATGTTATAAAGATTAATCATATAATAAACCTTTTTTTGGTTCCGGAATGAGTGTATTCAGACCGGAAATTTTTTTTTCAGACGGAACCCCCCTATTTCATTACACATTTGGATTCGTTTTTGAGAAATAAGCAACTTTTGTAAGAAAAATATTTTTATCTTATCTTTAAACTGCACTGTGACCTTGACAGCAGATTCAGAGTTAAAAATATTGCTCGTTTGCTTTAAATTAAAATATATCGGGGGTGTAGCATGCGTATTGGAAGTGCAAGGTGAATTCATTTTTTTGTTGTGAATTTTCAAAAAATGAGGGTTTTTTTCTATAGCCTGTAATTCTACAATTCCCTTGTGCTCTAGAATAGAAATTCGTCATACGTTTCTGGAAACTTAAAGAAATCCGAAAACTCGAATCTGTATTAATATTGAAAATATTAAGTGAACTCACATTATTTAATTTTTTTTTTTTTTTTTACTTATGAGCAACCAGGTGATTCGCCAGAATACACTTTTACGAACGGCAATAAAGAAGTTAGGGGTCTCCCGTGGTCTAATGGCTAGCGCCTTGGATTCATAAGCGGGAGATGGTGGGTTCGATTCCCAACCTCCGGCAGGAATTTTATCATCCCACGGCTCGCTGGTGAAATTCCTCGCTACACCCTGGATGTCGGCGCTAATGACCTAGATGTAGATGTGCCGTAAAAAAAAAAAATAAATAAAAAAAAAATAAAAATAAAATAAATAAATAAAGAAGTTAAACAAGTCAAGTGTAAAAATAGGATCGTGAGGAAATGTTTTATAATATTTTATAAAAGTATATACAAAATCCAAAACAATAAAAACGTAAGACCCAAATAAAAAGAATCACATTTATACGGCGTCGGACCAACTGGCCCATTAGCTCAGTTGGTTAGAGCGTCGTGCTAATAACGCGAAGGTCGCGGGTTCGATCCCCTCATGGGCCATCTATAATTTTTTAATTTAAGAAAACATAAATTTTAATACACATTTTTCATTATCTTGAATAATTCTAAAACAAAGTTATTTATATTTCTATTATACTATGATAAATGACTAATTTATAAGGTATATGTGAAAATCGATTAAAATTAAGACTAAACTTCTTGTTACCTTAGTAATATAAGGTAACAAGAAGTTTACTATCAAGAAGTCAAGATATTAATATTCTTATGATTTTCATTTGCTTACATTTTTAAATGCATATGTGTGTAAAGCAATATTATGTGTACAAACAAAAATTAATCCATTGTAACAGCGCAACACACACACACACACAAAATATATATATATATATATATTTAGATGGAACGGCATTTTTCTCCAGCGGTGGTACTCCTCCTCACTTCTTCCCGGAATATTTCGATGGATTCATCTCCATCTTCTTCAGCCAGGTACTTGCTTCTTCCTCGGTGGTAGCCAAGGGAATGACATGTTTCTCGATCTGGGCTCCTTTTCTCCCCTCTAGCCACAGTATCGGCGGACTAATGGTGTTGAAGCTCCCTGGTGTAGTTGGGATTCTGTACCTGGCTGAAGAAGATGGAGATGAATCCATCGAAATATTCCGGGAAGAAGTGATGAGGAGTACCACCGCTGGAGAAAAATGCCGTTCCATCTAAAAATACTATCCCAGCGACGAAAAATAACATCAAACATATATATATATATATATAGGGGAAGGTGTTGTACCTCTGACCATATTGTACCTTTGACCACCGAGGCTGTGGCGGCATGTAGCAACATTTTATAAATTTTGGTGTAATTAGCGTTTAGCTCCTTCACTAGAGTGCTTGTGTAACCTACTTTCGATTATTCAAGTCAAAGAGGATTCTTGCAAAAAATACTTATCCATATCTATCATCAAAAAGTAAGTTATTTATTGATGACGTTTTGCCTCATAATATTTTTTGTATTATGTCTTTTTAGATGGAAATAGTTTGACAAAGTAGCTATTAAATTAGAAACATGGTGTAGCTTCTGAAATTGATTTATCTTAACCCTAAAATTTTTAGCATGCTTTATAAT
Source organism: Gonocerus acuteangulatus (assembly GCA_946811695.1). Taxonomy (NCBI): domain Eukaryota; kingdom Metazoa; phylum Arthropoda; class Insecta; order Hemiptera; family Coreidae; genus Gonocerus; species Gonocerus acuteangulatus. The sequence continues at coordinate 12,879,688 of OX328128.1, forward strand.
TTGCACTACTAGGGTGTTGTACCTCTGACCACGACTAGGCGTTGTTCCTTTGACCAGGTCAAAGGTACAACACACCTGAGTAATTTTTTCATAATTCAACTTTTATGTTCTTCTGCTACAAATTTAAAAAAAAATAATTAATATTGGTTGCTTCAATTGTTCAAAGAATTTAAAAAAATAATATATGAAATAAGTTCAAACTGGTTTTATCAATCCTCAGTGTAGCAGTTCGAACCTATCGCCCCTTTTCGTTCCACTTGAAGTTGTAAGGCCTCATCGAAAAGCGCACGCAAGGAAAATGTCAAATAGGGGCCGGCCTAAAGGGAAACCTCGTATCCTGACGGATATTCCTGAGAAGCTAATAATTGAAGGTGGAAAAAAAAACGAAAGCACCACCATAAACGTAAGACACCATATACACATAAACCCCTTCCTAAAAAAGTGGCAAATAAAAAGAAAATTATTCTAATGACAGTTCAGATTCTAATGCTGACACAGAAATTTCTTCAGGAGAAAGTGACGTTGATCTGTCTGATAAATGTCGTGATTCAAGTTGATGACCAGCATCAATTTGAAAAACATGATTTGGAAAAATGAAATTTTATACTTGTTAAAGATAAAAGTAAAAAGGCTATTACATATTTAGTTGCAGAGATCTGTGGTATTAAATGTCCAATGTTTAAGATCCAATTTTGAAAAAAAATAGAAACTTTAAGTGACAAGTTTACGAGATAAGATGAAAATTTGTATAATATTAATGTTGAAAACATTGTGGCTAAACTAAAATTGCTAGTGGATCTGCTTGACAGTTAAAACGTTTATCGATTGCACAGTAGTTTTCAACACATTAACCATAATATAACATCAATAATAGCTTTTTATCATGCTTACATCCTTGTCCTGTATTTATTAAACTTACAATTAATTACAATATTACTGAATACATTTTTTTTTTCTACACTGCTGTGTATTTTTTAGGTGGTCAGAGGTAGAACACCCCATGGTCAAAGGTACAACTACAGGTTGTACCTTTGACCACTGTACGATTATTACAAGGTAGGGATTGTCGGGGTTCGGTCACTGCTATTTAATAAAACTACATTTTATCATAAAAATGGTTTTATTGTGCCGACGTTTCGGCTTCAAGTCTTCATCAGGGCTGTAAAAAACAAGTAGTACGGATGTAATACTCAAATATACACATATATATATATATATATATATATATATATATATATATATATATGCCTACATACACAAATACACATACATATATATATATGGAAAAAGACAAAACATAAAATACTAGAACATAATATATAGAAGAACAATGTGCTCTAGAAGTGTTTGGATTATTAGGAAAACAGATATAAGAATAACTATATTATTATTATTCTTATATCTGTTCTCCTAATAATCCAAACACTTCTAGAGCACATTGTTCTTCTATATATTATGTTCTAGTATTTTATGTTTTTGTCTTTTTCCATATATATATGTATGTATATATGTATGTAGGCATATATATATATATATATATATATATATATATATATATATATATATATATATATATATATATGTATATTTCAGTATTACATCCGTCCTACTTGTTTTTTTACAGCCCTGATGAAGTTCAAGCCGGAACGTCGGCACAATAAAACCATTTTTATGATAAAATGTAGTTTTATTAAATAGCAGTGACCGAACCCCGACAATCCCTACCTTGCATCATCTACGGTCAACGATCTCCTCTCAATACGATTATTATTTAAAAAATTAATAAAAAATATTAAATGTAAAGCTAGAGCCTTGAAAAAGTTAAATGTGATAAGCAATAGAATACTAATTACAATAAAAATAATAAAAATGAATTTAGCCTTAATAGTTAAGCTAAAAAAAATCATTTTTGCAAAGTGGTCAAAGGTACAACACCTTCCACTATATATATATATATATATATATATATATATATATATATATATATATATAATATATATATAAAATAACAATATAATATAAAAGTTTTTCTAATAAAAATATTTTGGTTTATAAGGGTTGTGTTTAAAGAGGTAGTGAGTTATTGTTATAGTGAGTTCAGCAACTACATTGATGATTCTGTAGTAGGATATTTTGTTTTATGGATTCTTCTATGGTAAAAGCTAACAATCGCTGCTTTGTGTTTCAATTTCATTTTCTCGTTATGAAGAGTGCATAATTGAAAAATTATTTCATCAAATCAATATTTCGTTCATTTTATATATTTTTATTTTATTTTATTGATTTACTCATTTTTGAAGTCCATAAATCACAGTCTATAGCTAATAACTCAGTCCTATAATTCATCATATTTTATTTCCTCCGTGAGGAAGAATATGATTATATAAATTTTCGAGCAAGGGATAAGAAACTATGTCCTATATTCTCAAATCAGACGATAAAAAAGTCCGACTTGCAGGAACTGCGTCATCGAAGAGAGGTTCCTTTCATATCCCTAATGCCAATAGTAAAGAAATAGAAGCAGTTATTGGGTAGGTTTTGATCTTTCGTGAAAAATATAAAATGAAATCTCAACGAGAAGAAAGATTTGAGGCGCCAAAAAGGAAACTGATAGTATTCTAACCGGTAATGAATCCTCCCACCTTCTCAATGTTCACCATGTGATAACAATACGTTTATCATTTTCATATCTCATTTTATTAAAATAATAGTTTTACCATTAAATGCAATTAAAAAACCAATAACCAATCAAAACGTTAGGTAACGTGATATAAGCCCATTGAAAAGACCCAAACTAACAATTTTGAAGTTTTAAGCACTTATCTCTCGGATTGAAATCGCCGAATCGAAAATTAAATCGTAACATTTTTTGTAGGGAATTTAGTAAGCGTCCAATGTTCGAACGGTCACCTTCCACTTACCACGATTTCCCAACCGTTTTCGAGATATTTTAGAAAATATACGAAAATCCTAAAACTTTTCATGCCTGTTGATAAAATATTTTATTTCTAGTACTTCCTTAATTTATCTACCTTAGATTAAATGAATTATTAAAATTCGTCTTCGACGAAAATTTTGTGTACCAAATTTCACCATTATCGGACCATTTTTCAGGTAGCTACAGGGCAAACGGACATATATATATATAGAGAGAGAGAGAGAGAGAGAGAGAGAGAAAGAGAATAGTGGCTGAACCGAGCAATCAGTTCTTAATTAATTTATATTATAAAAGTTTATTTTATATTATTTCTTTTTTTTATAAGAGTCTACTCTAACATACGTACAATGAATTGTATATACTTACCCCGACCATATTTGTAAGAACAATGTTCAATCACAAATAAATATTATTATTATCATTATTATATATATATATATAAACACACATACAACTTTGAACCAGCGTTATTTTTGTTCACTAGAGGTTCTGAAACGTAAAATTTTCAAGTCAGCACTTCCGGATTGTGTCATGAGGTCAACCTTATAAGCGGGTTTCCTTCCTATGGAGGGAGGGAGGAACCGCGCTAAAAGCCATCCTATTAAGTTGATTTCTCGTTGTACAAATGGTTCGAAATTCAGGGATTTGACATTTATCTTTATCCATCATTGAAATATTTATGTAAAGTTAAAAGTAATAGCAAGAATGTGAGGCCTCCGCCGCAGAATTCCATCCTGCATTATTTTCCAATACATGGTTGACACTAATAGAGTCAGAGCTTTATCATTATATCGTTTATAGGTTTATTTATTTTTATTTTGTTTTTTTTTTTTATTATTTTCTCTCCGTTTATTGGTTCTAAGTTACAAACCCATAAACATTGACAGTCTATAGGTTAAGGTTGGCGTCAGAAATTCTCATTTGCAGTGTTAATGTAGCAGTGACAGTGATAGCATTTTCTAGCATTCAAACTTCTGAGGTGACTAGCTAACGTTTGCTATTAACCTTCCAGTAGTGGCGCCCCTTTTTGGGACGTCCATAGTGGCGTCATCATGTGGAAACATTGGCCTCGGCAACAGAATCTCATTGACATTTAAGAGATATAGTAGTAAACATCAAAATATATGAAAAAAAAAAACTTTATTCAATTCAATTTCAATTTATTTTATTGCATACAGGGTTTCCCCATTGCAAGGAGTTGACCTTATATAATGTTTTTAGTCCTATGTTAGTAGTATATTCATAAACATACCCCAACATAAAACTTACGCATATGTTCTATTTACATACAGATACTTTGTGAAATAATAAAGTTTAACTTAAAATAAATGAAAATAATTACATCTTCTATGCATTAAATTTAAGGAGTATTTCTATACATGTACTAAATATAAAATACAATTTCTTAACCAAGAAGTGATTATTAAAAATTATTTTTAGATAGAGAAAACAGTGCAAAAAATGGATTACTTAATATTAAATGTTGGATTTTTTTTTGTGTGTGTTTTTATTATTATTATTATTGTGTCAATCAGATATTAATGAAGCTCTCAATTTCAAGGAGTTTTTTATATAGTTATAAATGTGTATATATTCAAATTTTGAGGCTTTGTTTAAGATTTCGTGTAATCGGGAATTTTCAATAGGTTGGTTGATAAACTGGAGGAATTGGCTTCTAATGGGGGAGTAAATAGGACAATGCAAGATGAAATGAAAAATGTCTTCAAATGCGTTATTATTACAGAAGGTGCAGATTTCCTGAGGGTTAATAGAATAATGGATAGTTTTATTGAAAATTTGATATTGTAGTTGCTGTTCTCAACTGAGCTATGGTTTTTGCAAGAACACAAGGCAGCCCCATGGTGAGAAATTCATGAAAATGAGGTAGGCCTGGGGAAAATGATAGAAATTTGTAAAATGGGCTGTAGTTAGAATTATTCATTTTCTCCAGATCATTACTAAGTAACTTAGCTTTTTGGGCATCTAAAATTATATTAATCCGTCTTTTGATTAAATTAGGGTCCTGAATTAGCCATGTGTCTAGAGAATCCAAAGTGACAAATATATTTTTAACTTGGGATACCCAATTAAGCTTTATGTTATTTTGGGGACTCTGATCTAAAAGAAGAAGTCTATTGTAACAAAGCCTTGGAAGTCTATCAGCACTCATAGATAGGATTTGACAAAGCCAGAGGAGGGTTGATTTTTTAACCTGTATTGATACATAATCACTTCCAGTCTCAAACCTTATCATGTAATTTTACATTATTTAAATATTTAAAAAACTTTATTGGCATATAAACATTATATTTTTTTTTTCTTACGGCGCATCGGCATCTACGCCATTAGCGCCGTATAACATAATGTATGTAAAAATAATACCTTTAGGAGCTGTCAGACTCTTCATTGCTGCCCAGAGCAATATTATGACCAGCTTTACATTCCTTGCCAATAAGATATAAGATTTGTATATAAAATATGAATATAAAACACTTAAATATGGAATAATAACCATTCCCTGTGTTGCAAAAATGTGTATACATGGCCATCGTAAATGGCATCCTACAAGACATTCATGTCAAAAAATGATTGGAAATTACACGAATAGGTAACTTCCCTACCTGGTGCTTGACCTACCAGGTGCGGCCCAATTTATACTACTCTCATTTATTCTAATACCGAATAAACTCACCCACATACTCATAAATAATAGCATAGTAAGATAGAGAGCGAAACGTGTAAATATCTCATATCTGTAAAACATACGTGAGTTTTGGCGCTGCACCTGAGAGGTGACAAGGGCAGCCACCGACGATGATGACTTCACAAAAAGGCGTCAGTGCGACTGGCCGGTGGGAAAACGGAAATCCGGAAGATACTAAAGCGGAGAGCCCGCCAAAACACGGTTGCCAACCGTGATCCAAAAAATAAAAGATTTATGCACCTCACAGGTGCGCGCCACTAACGGAGGGTTAACTACAATAACAAGTATCATCAAAATTTGGTCGCTATCAAGCCACTATGGAGGCTGTCGAAGAAACACAGGTAAAAATTGCACCGACTTCATCAGTGGGCTAAACAAAATATTCGTTCATAAAAATGTTGCGTTTGAAGGCACTGGTATTCTTTTATAAAACGTATTTTAGCAATAATTAAAAAAAAAATCAGAGGAACAGGTTAGTGTAAGACCAGCCGAACGAAATTTCACATTTTCTGAAAAAAAAAGACGAAAAAAAAACAGTCCATTTTGTCACCAGTGTTCGAGGCTTGACCACTCCACACAGAAGTGTAGGCAAATCTAATCCGGCACAGTAACGGCTCGCAGTGTAAGTGACATTGACAAGCATACACTAGAGGATTGTAACACACTTTTAGCGTGTTTCCTTCCTCGTTATAAAAGGAGAAAACCGGCTTATGGTGTCGACTAGATGTAATCTAGATGCACCGGCCCGCAAAGGTCAAGAAAATGTCTTTGGGCAAATTTGTTGATGCGTGTTTGTGTGTGTGTGTATTGGTGTATATATATATATATATATATATATATATATATATATATATATATATATATACATATATATATATATATATATATATATATATATATACGCAAAGACATACATATGTGGGTATGCGTGTCAAACATGATCCTATTTTGATGATATTTCGTGCAAAAATACTTTAAATCTGATTTCGAAACAGTATTTTTTTCTTTTTTATCGGAAGAGTTAAAATATAACCGATGAAAAAACTTCTATTTTATAAGTCAAAAATAAGTCGTACAAAAAAATGTATACTTAATTGTTTTAAGAGTAAAAGTTATTGAGGAACTCTTAAAATTATGTACATGAAAATAAAAGTAAAGTTATACTTTTATATTTTTTCAATGTGAAATAAAAGTTTTCAGTATTTTATTCATTCATTTTAGGGTTTCCTTGGTTTACAAAACCACTCAAGTAAGTGTTGAAAGAGCTTTAACAACCCTAAAGTATTTATCAAATGATTGTAGATATTATATAAATCCTACAAACTTACAGGATATATTATTATTGAAATTGAATTAATTCTTCAAAATAAACAAAACGTTCTTTGTTTCAAAAAATTTATTTTTGCTTATTTACTGAAATATATTTGTTGATACAAAACAAAAAATTAACATTATTAGATCTAATTTATTCCTTTAAACTTTGTCCTATTAAGTATTTTAATAAAAATTACTTTGAAGCTTTAATTTTTTGAGTTGAAAAATAACAGAAAAAAAACTTGTTACATAAAAGGTTTATATATAACTCGCGAATAAGGCGGAAGGTCAATAAAATTACGCCACGCACTTTTACACTTTTTAAAGGAAACTGAATACAATATATACAAAATTGACTGTAATAGCTGCGGTAAATCATACATAGGAGAATCAGAACAGCTACTGTAATAGCTGCGGTAAAGCATACATAGGAGAATCGGAACAGCTACTGTAATAGCTGCGGTAAAGCATACATAGGAGTATCGGAACAGCTACTGTAATAGCTGCGGTAAAGCATACATAGGAGAATCGGAACAGCTACTGTAATAGCTGCGGTAAATCATACATAGGAGAATCGGAACAGCTACTGTAATAGCTGCGGTAAAGCATACATAGGAGAATCGGAACAGCTACTGTAATAGCTGCGGTAAATCATACATAGGAGAATCGGAACAGCTCCTGTAATAGCTGCGGTAAATCATACATAGGAGAATCGGAACAGCTACTGTAATAGCTGCGGTAAAGCATACATAGGGGAATCGGAACAGCTCCTGTAATAGCTGCGGTAAATCATACATAGGAGAATCGGAACAGCTACTGTAATAGCTGCGGTAAATCATACATAGGAGAATCGGAACAGCTACTGTAATAGCTGCGGTAAATCATACATAGGAGAATCGGAACAGCTACTGTAATAGCTGCGGTAAAGCATACATAGGGGAATCGGAACAGCTCCTGTAATAGCTGCGGTAAATCATACATAGGAGAATCGGAACAGCTCCTGTAATAGCTGCGGTAAATCATACATAGGAGAATCGGAACAGCTACTGTAATAGCTGCGGTAAAGCATACATAGGGGAATCGGAACAGCTACTGTAATAGCTACGGTAAAGCATACATAGGGGAATCGGAACAGCTACTGTAATAGCTGCAGTAAAGCATACATAGGAGAATCGGAACAGCTACTGTAATAGCTGCGGTAAATCATACATAGGAGAATCGGAACAGCTCCTGTAATAGCTGCGGTAAATCATACATAGGAGAATCGGAACAGCTCCTGTAATAGCTGCGGTAAATCATACATAGGAGAATCGGAACAGCTACTGTAATAGCTACGGTAAAGCATACATAGGGGAATCGGAACAGCTCCTGTAATAGCTGCGGTAAATCATACATAGGAGAATCGGAACAGCTACTGTAATAGCTACGGTAAAGCATACATAGGGGAATCGGAACAGCTACTGTAATAGCTGCGGTAAAGCATACATAGGGGAATCGGAACAGCTACTGTAATAGCTACGGTAAAGCATACATAGGAGAATCGGAACAGCTACTGTAATAGCTGCGGTAAATCATACATAGGAGAATCGGAACAGCTCCTGTAATAGCTGCGGTAAATCATACATAGGAGAATCGGAACAGCTCCTGTAATAGCTGCGGTAAATCATACATAGGAGAATCGGAACAGCTACTGTAATAGCTACGGTAAAGCATACATAGGGGAATCGGAACAGCTACTGTAATAGCTGCGGCAAATCATACATAGGAGAATCGGAACAGCTACTGTAATAGCTACGGTAAAGCATACATAGGAGAATCGGAACAGCTACTGTAATAGCTGCGGTAAATCATACATAGGAGAATCGGAACAGCTACTGTAATAGCTGCGGTAAATCATACATAGGAGAATCGGAACAGCTACTTGGAAAACGTATCAAACAACACGCTCAAAATATTGACAATGAAGAAAACAAAACGGCGTCGGCTTATCATGCTATAAAATATGGTCATGTTTTTGATTTTGAAAACATCAGAATATTAGAGAAAGAAAGAAATTGAATGAAAAGAAAGATTAAAGAAAACATACACATCATTAAAAGCAGGAAAAAAGTGATAAATAAAAAAACGGAAATACACCATCTTAATAATATTTTCATTAATTTATTTGATAAAAAATAGGAAAATGGTGGGTTGTGTATGGATTTGTTTAAAAGTATTATAGGACTATATTTCATCTGGAAATTAAAATCAATTTTAAAATTATGACAGATCGAATATCGATCAGCTGACTATTTGACACCATATTGGATTCGTTCAGTCAATGACCAGTTTAGACGAGGCCCTGCTGGTGGAAGGTTCCATTCCTCAAGTTGAGGCTGAATTTAATGTTTAAGTGTGTTCCCCTGAAGAGGCACAAATAGGGGTGCGAAACATGTAGGAAAGATAAATAAAAAGTGTAAAAGTGCGTGACGTAATTTTATTGACCTTTCGCCTTATTCGCGAGTTATATATATTTGAGCTAAGGGTTATTTAATGAATAATTATAAAAGGTTTAGGTAAACCCCAAAAAATTATTTTCGAACTTTTACTTTTCCAAAATGAAAATAAAAGTAAAAAAAAAAAAAACTATCTTAAAATAAAAGGCAACAATTATTTTCGGCCTTGCTATAAATTATTCAAAAGGTCAACTACTAAATAAGTTCCGCTGAAAACCCCGCAAAATATTTGATCGAGAGACCTGAGTAACCATTGACTTTTTGTTGGTTGTCTTAAATAGCTCGACAATAAAAAACAATTATTATTTATTATTTTATTTTATTTTAGTTTTACGTCATATTGGTGATCCAACTTTTGCAATAATATGATATTACATTAGTTGTCTGCAGAGGTAATAATGTAGTAATGTTGTCTTTGATATAATTATTTGTGTGTTCATTGTTATGTGTCAGGTCAATGATGCCGAATCAACATCACAAATGTATGGTTATATTTTCTTTATTTAAATATTATTGTATAAATGTGTGTCTATTTGGTATTTCATCACTTTTTCCATGTACTGGCTGCCATGAGTAAGTAATTCTGTCAGATTGTATGGTAGTACATAAGGTGGTCGCTCCTAACTGGCCCATTAGCTCAGTTGGTTAGAGCGTCGTGCTAATAACGCGAAGGTCGCGGGTTCGATCCCCTCATGGGCCAAATATAATTTTTTTTTTCGTTAAAGAAAACATAAAATTTATATATCACGTTTTATTCACTGCAATAATTGTAAAACTAAATTCTGTGCATTTTTAATGGGTGAGATATCGTTGAAAGTCTACAAAGAAATTATCTAGAAAAAAAGCTTCTTATGCAATGTTTGACAGAGCGATCTCTAAGGGTGCGTTCACATCTGATAGTTATTGCAGGATATTTATCTCAGAGAGAAATTATGACTAATGTAAACTGCTAACAATTTCTCCCTGAGATATATATTTTTATCACAAGCTATAAGTGTCGACACTTCTATACCATCAGATGTAAACACTGATTATTTGCTAGCAGAGGACACAAATGTATATGTGTAAACGGGGCATACATTTATCGTAAAAAAAAAAAAAAAATCAGTCCCGTAACAGGCCAGAGGGCCCTGAGGGGTAGATACTATAGAGGTATCTGATTCATGACCATACAGCACACTAGGGAGATAGTATGGTCAGTACTATGCTCCGGGCGCCTGATTTTCCCCTTGGCTGCTTCGACTGCTAAAGTCATTGGCACCAACCAAGGTACCCATTATTTTTTTTTTTTTTTTTTTTTTTTTTTTTTTTTTTTTTTTTTTTTTTTTTACGGCGCATCTACTTCTAGGTCATTAGCGCCGACATCCAGGGTGCAGCGAGGAATTTTCCCAGCGAGCCTTGAGATGAGAAAATTCCTGCCGGAGGTGGGAATCGAACCCACCATCTCCCGCTTATGAATCCAGTGCGCTAGCCACTAGACTACGGGAGACCCCGGTACCCATTATTAAATTAATTAAAGGCTGGGTTGGCCTAGGGACGGCCAGGGAGGCCGAATTCAACCCATGAACGAAGACACTAGAAGAAAAAATCTTTAGTGCTTGCTCGGGATTTGAACTCAGGCCTCCAGCTTATTAGTCCAGTGCTCTACCACTGAGCTAACCTCGCCCCCACATTTATTGTAAATTATATCAAATTCAGAACTGTCGTACACACACACACACACACACACACATATATATATATATATATATATATATATATATATATATATATATATATATACTATATAAATATACACGCACACACATGTAAGAACAATCATTTCCGTAACTGGGGCCCAGAGCGACAGATACTTCAGAGGCATCTGGTTCTTGACCATAAGGCAAAATAGGGAGATAGCGTGGTCAGTACTATGCACTAACGGTCGCATGATTTCCTCTATTGCAAGCACCCATTAATTTTTTTTGTGTGTGTTTACAATTTGGCTATTAACGCCGGGCTATCTACAGGTCGCCACCTTTTATAATGCCAACGGCATGTGGTCGGTCACCCATTCAGATACTGGCCACCCCCGACGTTGCTTAACTTCAGTGATCTTTGGGAACCGGTGCATTCAAGGTGGCTATGGCCGTTGGCCAGCACCCATTAACCCTTTCGTTGCTCTGAACGAGTTAACTCGTGTACGAAAAGCAGTGCCCCAGACGCTCCACACGAGTTAACTCATGTTCCACTGTCGGTGCCCCTAGCGCTCCACACGAGTTAACTCGTGGCCGGTATTAGCCCCGTCTGTCGCTTCTTCGGCCTAGTTCTATTAACTCGCATAAAATCAGTGGGACCTAGCGATATTAAGGATGGTTCTTAGGTTCATTAAATCCACGGAATATTATAATTTTTAATTTTAATTAAAAATTATAATATTCCGGATTAGTTAAAACTAATGTGTTTATACGATAACCATTCTATGTAAGATATTATAATATCTTATCTCTGATACATCTAAAGAAGCCATAATGAAATGATGCATTCAATCTAATTTTCTGAGCATTTCTAGGATCTGTAATGGCTAATAATTTTTCTCTAAAGGTTAAAGTAACAGAGACTTTATATCTCAATTATCCTATAATTGCTAGTGATTTTATTATTTACGAATAGAGCTTCATCCGATTCGTCACAAACTTTTCGATTTCATCAAATCTTCTTCGTATAATAATTGAAAATTTTCATTGTGTATTTCTATTAGTATGTATTAAAAAAATGTAAAGTCCTACAATCGACATTGTTATGCGTAATTGTTGAAGCTGGCGCACCTCGCCGCCTATTTACAGTGTCGTACTCAGATTTGTCTCTCCAGCCTTATTGTTGCTGTTTATATTATTCAGTCACAATTTGGATCTTGTATAGTACGGTTGGTATAGATAGCCTCCTTCGATATGAGTGATGGTGCACCTCGTTTTCTGAGAGAGAGGAAATAGTCGAACGTTTTAGTGAAGTCGAGATGAGGAGAGATTGGCGAGCGTACGGAGGGAGTTAGACGGATAAGCATCGAGCGTACCGGGTGCTGCGAATCACTTCATTCGTCAGCAAAGAAAGGGTTAATAAATTAATTGAAGGCTTGGTATGCCTAGGGACGGTCAGGGAGGCCGAATCCAACCCACGGATGAAAGCACTGGAAAATAAAATCTTTTGTGCGCTCGAGTTTTGAACTCCATGTCGAGTTTTGAACTCCACGTCCTCCACACGTGATAAATAATTTGATATGAATTGAAAATTACAGTCATTTTTCGAAATGTTTTGCACATGTAAATTCTCATATCAGAAATGGCAAAACTTATATAATCCCCAAAACTGAATTTAAATACCACAAAAATGTATCAAAGATCCGGTTTCCCAAGGGAAATATTTTATGCCCTCTTCTGTTGAAGGATAGCCAAAGAATAATTCCGCCTTAAAGAAGCACTCGGCCGTGAAAAGTGCTTCTTACGAAAGATAAATACAAGAGAAATATTGAGAGGGAAATCTTTAGAAAAGAGAGCAAGGTCCTAAGCCCAGGCTAATATTTGAGGAATATGTACAAGCCTGGTGGCAAACATGGGGGCGGCCATATTGGGCCAGCCGAGCCGGCTTTATTGAGGAGGCTGTGCTAACAGAATCAGCTGTTCTTGGGCCTCCATTTCTTATGCTTCTGAAAGGCCGGGATTTAATAATTTTTACAGCTTTTCGTATGGAATAAACATGGTTTTATTAGTTCCAATAGAATACGACTTACGATAGTCAATGTAACAAAATTATATTTAACAATAGGTAAATAATAAAATAAACAGTTTTATAGATAGGAATTTATTTATTTCGACCAGAAAGTCAACAAAACAAATGTTTCAGTTTATGTTTCCTTAGTTTTCCCGTTAAGGCTGCATCTACAGAGTACCCGTATTTCTCCTGATCCGATGCGATATCGGTTGACCGGCGATGGCCGACGTGAGCGCCTACATTGGTCCCGACCCGATCCGATCCGATCTAGCCAAAGCTCGTCAGTAATGAACTCATAGTGAAGTGACAATGAGTGATTAATTTAAGAAATACCTCCTAGTAAAATCAACTACCTTCAATTACCTTGTTGGAGGTATGAAGGAGGAGTTGAGAGGCCAATCAGTCTTCTGGAAGACTATCAGTCCCGAACAAAAATCTTATTGTAACAGTTAATTTTTAACTACGACAAGAGAAGAATTAATATCTATATTTCAAAATTATTTATAAGAAAGGTAGCTAGGAGGTTATAAACATTAGAAGGTTATAAAAATTGAAAGTCTACAAACATTCGATGGTTATAAACATTTTTCCACGTAATTTAATAAATAAGGGAAACAGGAAAAAAAAATGTGAATTGACAATGTTGTTATAAATGTTATTAGCTTTCATTTAAAAAAAATTACACTGAAACAGTTAAGTTGGAGAGGCTGTAGACCTTTTAGAAACACAATGTGTAGCTTGGAGCCATTTTGCTTCGTCGGTCCGAATTCGGCAAAAAACAAGTGTGAACGGCCGAGAATGGGTGGCCAACGGATCGGATCGGATCGGGTCGGTTCGGGACCAATGTACCCGACAGTCGGTGACACTACCACTCTAAAAAAGGTAGGATATGGTTCTTACGTACTTACTTTCATAAGTAGGTGAATATATTATGATAAGAAAAAGAAAAAAAAATATTCAGAAACTAAATTTAAAAATGTTTTCTTTAATTTGCTAACAATGCGAAAAATGGAGCTGCCTCCTTATTGCTGCACGCCCGTCAATTCTTAAAATGTAAATTAATATTTTTATAAATATCATTTCACCCCATCTAGGATTTTCAGAGAAAAATCTTGTAAAAGTAGGTAGGAAGAACTTTTTAGGATAAAATTGTATATCCAGGCGTGTAAAACATCTGTGGACGCGGTTTCGGTGTAATGGCCCATCCCTAGCCGCGTTAGACATACCTCATTTGCCTTGGGGTTTGCCTCTGGCCGCTATTGGACAATCCCACGGCCCTGCATTTCACTGCTCTCTCGACGACAAATTGGACGGATTGAACGAGATCCGGGAAGCCAATTCACCATCCGCCCTCTACCCACGCCTTTAATAGAACCTCGGGCAGAAGAATGGTCACTCCCCCTGTAATCTTTTGTCCAATATAAAGTGCCCAAGATAATCTAGGGCATTGGGGAGTATATCACTTCTGAATAGAAAAAAAAAAACAAAAAAAAAAACAGGAATCTTACTTATTAGTCATTATTATTTTCTTTCTTTTTTGGGTCCATTGACTGCTAAGGTACAATCATTATTAGTCCGAGAGCCAGTAACCGCACGTTTCTTGAAGTGTTTTATGCACCTTGAAATTTTGCTATAATGTACTTCTTCCGTAGATAAGAAGGTAAGTATGTGTTTCCTGGACATACCTTGGAACACCAGGTACTGCGCATTGGGGAAAGGTTCACAAAATATTTCCCCAAAATAGAGTTTTATTCAGAAGCCAACTATCTTTAATGTAAAATTAAGAAAATTTTACAATGAATAATGAATAAGGCAGACACTGGTAGCCTTGGGGAGGATGAGATCAGGAGGTCGGCTGAAGTCTGGCATTATCTGAGATTCATCAGAAGTCTGAGAGAAGCCTAAGTAGGCATACAGGACTCGCACAATAGGACAATTTGCCGAGGTGCACCCCGTGTTGGCGGGGGTCTTGAGTCATGATTTATTCTATTCTATTCTATTCTAAGGCAGACACTTTTAAGGGGTATAACATGTAAAAATAAAAAAAACTTAATTGTTTTTATTCTAATATTAAATGAGAGTTTTATTCACGCTGCCATTGAAACCGAGACATCTGTACAAGATCATGTGAGCAAGAACCAATGGGAGCGCAGAGAACAACCATAACTGTGCGGTGCTCTCACTCACTCTTACGGTTACACGCAGTGTTTTGCAGTCTATCATAGGCAACATTTATTTTTATGTTTTCTGATAATTAAACTCCACAAAAGTGTCTGTCCTTTTCTAATTATATTCAAATATGTTTTTGGAGATCGCAGCGTAAATAAAAAAACCCAAAATATACAGTTTTTTAATATTAAAAGAAGTGCTTTATTCACGCTGTGATTTAAACAGCGTCTTCAATGATCGACTGGATCATATGGCGTCGCTTATGATAGACTGGAATACACTGCGTAAGAGTGAGAGAGGGCACCGATCATCTGGGCAGTTGTGGTTGTTCCCTGCGCTCTCATTGGTTCTTGCTCACATGATCTTGTACAGCTGTCTGGTTTAAATGGCAGCGTTCATAAAAATAATTTAGGTTTTCTTTTTTACATGTTATCCCTTCAAAAGTGTCTGCCTTATTTATTATTCACTGTAAAATTGCCTTAATTTTTACATAAATAAATGATAGTTGGCTTCTGAATAAAACAATATTTTTGGGCAATATTGTTTTGCACCTTTCCCCTATGCGGAGTACCTGGTGTTCGACGGTACGTCTAGCCGACACATATTTACCTTCTTATCTACCCAAGAGGTACATTATAGGAAACACATATATACCTTCTTATCTACCCAAGAGGTACATTATAGGATAATGTCAAGGTGCATAAAAGACTTCATGAAACGTGCCGTTATCGCCTCTAGGACTATAACAAATTATTTGGACATCTGACAGGTCACTGAATCGATCATCACATTTTTATTATTTATTTATTCAATTTAAGAGTTCCGTAACTAAGACTATAAGCTCTTAAACAAACAATAAATATTACAAATTTGAGTTTTAGAATATCAGTAATTTGAATAATTGATTTCAAAATCAGAATCAGTAATTTGAATAACTTACCACAAAATAAAATAAAAATATACAAAAGCTTATACATAACATAAACAAAATGAATTTAACACAAAGGTTTAGAATCCTGGAGTACCTATAATCAGAGATGGGCATAATTTTATTTATAAATAAAAATACGAATTTATTCGTACTTCATATATTTGTGAATACGAATATAAATAAATTCGTATTCATAAGTGTGAATACGAATTTATTTTTATTCAAATATATTAAATATAAAAATACAAATAAAATTTTATTCGCAAATTTTTCTGCGAATAAAAATAAATTCACAGAAAAAATTGTAAATAGTCACAAAAAATGTGAATATTTACAAAAAAAATCAAGTGATTAAAAAAAATCACATGAAAATATACGAATAAAAATTTATTCACAATAAAATTCGCAAATAAATCATGAATTTATTCGTATTAAGATGATATTACGAATGTTATTGAAGGTGATGTTTTTTTTTTTTTTTATGGAGGTACAGATGACAATCTGTGTCCCTGCAGCATGGCTGGTGGTCCCGCGGCAGACTCGGGGTAAACAAAAAATCTAGGCGCTAATAACCTAGACGTTAAACGCCTTAAAAAAATAAAAATAAAAAAAAATCACCTTCAATAACTTTCGTGATATCATCTTAATACGAATAAATTCATGATTTATTTGCGAATTTTATGGTGAATAAATTTTTATTCACAAATTATAATGTGAATAATTTTTTATTCGTATATTTTAATGTGATTTTTTTGTAGTCACTTGATTTTTTGTAAATATTCACATTTTTTGTGATTATTTACATTTTTTTCTGTGAATTTATTTTTATTCGCAGAAAAATTTGTGAATAAAATTTTATTTGTATTTTTATATTTAATATATTTGAATAAAAATAAATTCGTATTCATACTTATGAATACGAATTTATTTATATTCGTATTCACAAATATATGAAGTATGAATTTATTTATATTCGTATTCACAAATATATGAAGTACGAATAAATTCGTATTTTTATTTATAAATAAAATTATGCCCATCTCTGCCTACAATTATAGCTGTGCTATTTACTAATTGCTTGCTATCATCAACATTAAAACATATGGTGCGGAAAAATAATTTCTTGAAAATATACAAAAGAGTACACTGTCTAAGTCTTCTTAATGTTTACTTTACGTCCTCCAGGTTCTGTTATATTTCCCGAAGATTTCTTAATTCCAGGTTTCGATAATTTGGTAATCCGTTCCTTGGGTAATACTCCCTTCCGAGGAGTCAGTACTGTCTGATCCTCTTGTTCCGCATCTTCTGCTGTCACCATCCTTTCTTCAAGACTAGCAGCAGCTTTATCTTGTTGTGTGTGAGGCTCAGCTCCAACGGGAATGTTGGGATTGGGAAAGGATAACGTCAGCTTTTCTAAATTGTCCATTCTTTGGAATATGTTTTCCGCAGACCTCACAATTCATCACATTTAAATACTGAAATCACTACTGCAACTTATTTGGAAGAATACACCAAAACTCTGCGGAACTGCAAAAACATCGAACATCAGACGTATCCAAACATTACACCCCAAAGTCCTAAGAACCAAAGCCAATGCTCCGATCTACGTTTCAAACCAGAGTTGGGCAAACGTTAGCGCGCGCTAAAAGCTGATACCTCTCCGCTAATTTAGCGAAACTGTAGAAAGCCAGCGCTAATAATTAGCGGTTAGCGGCGGCAGTGCGCTATCCGCTAATCTATTTATGAAATATCGTAATTGCTAATAGCTTAAGCTATAGTTACAACTTGAAACTATAGCAATTACGATATTTCATAAATAGATTAGCGGTTAGCGCACTGCCGCCGCTAACCGCTAATTATTAGCGCTGGCTTTCTACAGTTTCGCTAAATTAGCGGAGAGGTATCAGCTTTTAGCGCGCGCTAACGTTTGCCCAACTCTGTTTCAAACCTCAACCTACATATAGACCTCAATATCCCACTCGTTAAAGATGTTATTTTATTTCTAAAAATAATTAAATGTTTGGTAAATTTAATTAAATATTGAAATAATTTCAATACTAAAATTGCTCTTCCTTTGAATAAAGTGATTATAGATTACTGTATTGATTGTAAGGATCACTCAATAACCAGGGGGCGTAGCTCAGATGGTAGAGCGCTCGCTTAGCATGCGAGAGGTACCGGGATCGATGCCCGGCGCCTCCAAGTTATTTTTTCTATTGCTTATTCTGGTAATAGAACAAGCACAAAAAAACTTTCAAACATAATTCTATGATATATAAAATAAAATTGAAATAATTAAATATAATCTCCATTATCGAAAAAAATAATGAAAAAGGTACCTATAAATTCAATATTGAACAAGTTATAAAAATGAATTTTTTGAATTATCTTTAATTTATTTTTTAAATGTAAACTTGTGATAACTTGTTGGATATATTTTTTTGTTTGTTTTTATTCTAGATTTTTACAGTTTAGTCTATTACTTCGAATGCGATTTTATATATTTATATATATATATATATATATATATATATTTTTTTTTTTTTTTTTTTTAATTGTCTGAGCTATTTCGAAATCGCTCTAATTGTTGCTAATATTTTTCTTATCTTTATATTTATATATATATATATATATATATATATATATATATATATATATATATATATATATATATATATATATCATATTTACTAAATTACGCCCACTAATAATACCTATCAATATTTTAATATTTGTATCACTAATAATTTATTTTAAACTAAATGCAATTCATGTATATTAACAGAAGTAATTAATTAAAAAAAATTCTGGAGGCGCCGGGCATCGATCCCGGTACCTCTCGCATGCTAAGCGAGCGCTCTACCATCTGAGCTACGCCCCCTGACGGTCGGCTTCCGCGTTGCGGTCAATATACGGATCAATAAACATGTATTAGAAAGAACGCACATTTTTTAAATATTATTTGAACATCTATAAGTATAACTGCCCTGACTGTAGTTCTAACATGTATTTATTTATTAAACAATATTAACACATAAAATACATATTTCAATTTTTAGTTACAAATATACAGGGTGTCCCAGTATATGTGTCCACCCCCTTTTCCTTCTAGAGTTGTTGGAATTTTGATATGAAACTTGGTAGGTCTTAGTTATGTTGCATGAGGTTTCTTTTGAAGGTTTAGTTGACTTTGTAACATTCTCCAGTTTTTCTCCAGCGCGTCTATCTCTTGATTTTCCAATGGCAGCAGGAAAAAACACCTCTTTACAAACGTTGTAGCCTATTAATTTTCCTTTCAGATGATACCAAGATCAAAGTTGTAGGTTTAATATTTAACGGGATATTATGAATGAAAAATATACCTTAAAAGTTTTAAAAAATAACAAATCAGAAAATCGATATGAATAGAAAAAAGTAGCTGTCATAAACACTAAAAAAAAAGTACTTATTTACTGTATGAAAAAAGTAAATAAAAATTATTATAAAACAGAACAGAATAAATTTCTTTTTGCATATGAAATTATTATATCATAAAACTAAAAAAAAAAAAAAAAAAATGGTTTTGTTTTCATTCATAATATCCCGTTAAATATTCAATCTACAACTTTGATCTTGGTATCTTCTGAAAGGAAAATTAATAGGCTACAACGTTTCTATCTAAGTGTTTTTACGTACAAGGCTTGGTTTCAGTGATAAATAGGAATTTGTCTACAAAAGGGCGATATGTTTCAGTTTTTTGCGTTTTACGCGCAAACGGTGCGTCGGATCAAAAGATGTCTCAGAATAAATTAGTCTTAAAATTAAATTTTCTATCAGAATTCGTCATAAAAAATACCTGCTTCCATTGGAAAATCAAGAGTTAGATGCGCTGGAGAAAAACTGGAGAATGTTACAAAGTCAACTAAACCTTCAAAAGAAACCTCATGCAAGAGAACTATGACCTACCAAGTTTCATATCAAAATTGCAACAACTCTAGGAGGAAAAGGGGGTGGACACATATACTGGGACACCCTGTATATACGGGAGATAATATAGTTATGTCAACCCACCCAATGAGTTCTAACATATTTAAATAGGCAAATATGTGTATAGATGTGTCTAAGTCTCATTTTTTGTTATTCGTTCTCTAGTTTAGATTATAAAAACCAGAAAGGAAGAATATATTTTAAAATCTCATTGGAAAGAACAAGACCGATTAATTCTCTTAAACAAAATGAAAGAACTCTCTGACGGCGACCATCCATATATTAACACAATTATTACTCATCTCAAGGATACAGATATTCACAGAAACATTTAAAACAAACATATATCAAGTGAAATTTAATAAATGTCTTAAGGGAAATTATGTTTAAATGGACAAAAAATTTTAAAGATTACATTTATCAAACTGTCAACATACACAGGATGTAAAAGATAAAAATATCAACCTTCTAGTAGTTAATAGTAGACATCAAGTGCAACAAAAAAGATCATAAAAAGTATGGTTGAATTCCCAACAGAAACAGAGTAAATTCAAATTCTTTTTTTTTTTTTTTTTTTTTTTTTTTATGCCTATCATTATTTTTTATGAGTAAGTACTGATTACAGAAAGCCATTTATACTAAATAAAATAAAACTATCGTAATGTAGATGAAATTTACTTAGAGAAACCGAGGTTTGTAATGTTACTATGTCCATTTTAAAGGATTTCCAAGGCGGTTCCATAAACCAAATTGAGGTTATTTATCAAAATTGTTGTATTTCGGAAATATTTTACTTAAACTCGTCTACTTTCAGGAAAACTTAGCCGTTTAATAACCTTGATTTGCCTAATAAGGAAGTTGACGGTTGCTGAGTTATTAAGGGTGAAAAATTGCGAAGAAACATTATTTTTCTTCCAAAACAGGTAAGGTTTTTTTTTCTCTCTTAATTCCTCTGAAATAAAAAAAAAATCAAATAATTTCTCTTTTATTGACTTTTATGGGTACGTAGTGTTTCATGGGCCTAATAATATTTTAGGCGATTTCAGAGAGGCTAATATGAAATAGACGATCAACAGTAATAATAAATAATTAAAAATTATACTTGATTCAGTAACATGATTGATCATGATAAAAAAAAAAAAAACAATAAAAATGTTATAATAAGGCTAGCGCGCTAGACTCATAAGCGGGAGATGGTGGGTTCGATCCCCACCGGCGCCAGAAATTTTCTCATCTCAGGGCTCGCTGAGAAAATTCCTGGCTGCACCCTGGACGTCGGCGCTAATGGCCAAGATTTATGTCGATACGCCGTAAAAAAAAAAAATAAAATAAAAAAAAATAAATAAATAAAACGCTTTGATATTTCTTGATCGAATCGACTGTAAAACCATAAAAAATGTTATCTCCCCAAAAGTAATTTTTGGATAAAGGTACTAACTTATCAGTGTACAACTGAATTAAATTATATAGTATTTTGGTGACTTAATGAATTTAATAAAATGCGGGTTGTTTTACATTTTTTACATTAAACAAAGAAATAAGAAAATAAATTTTGTTTTACATTCATGGTATTCAAATTTGTTTCAAGAGTACATTGTAATCTACATATTGTAAAATAAATACGATAAAATTATTAAAATACTTTTTAATATGAATTTCTAATAAATGATGATTTAATTAGGAAAAAAGTAATAAACATTATAATTTTCAACGTGGAATTAGTTACAAATACATGTATGTGAAAAAGAGGTAATTACAATGAACCTTATTAACGAAAATGACCTTTGTGTTGAGTAAAAGTGTTTACATAATATTATAGTCATCGCAATATCGTTTACAAAACACTGATATAACTAAAAATATTTTCTTTAATATCAGCCTTTTAAATGTGGCAAATCATTTATTCTTTTTCTTAACACTATTTGTATTTGTGTTTAAATATTTTTAATGTTAAAAAGTAGGTCTGTAACAGGCCACAAATATCCAGACGGGCTGATACTGTAAAAGTACCAGATTCTTTGCCATACGGTCCACTAGTTTTTTTATGGTGCATCGACATCTGGGCCATTAGCGCCGACATTCAAGGGTCAGCGAGGATTTTTCTCCATGATCCCTGAGATGAGAGAATTCCTGCCACCGGAGGGAGTCGAACCCACCATCTCCCGCATGAGAATCTAAGGCGTTCGCCACTAGACCACGGGGTGATATTTTCCGAGCTCCTGGTCCCCCCTTTGTAGGTGGATACCAAGACCATTGAATTAATTAAAATCTGGATGGGACTAGGGACGTTGTGGGACCCCAAATCCTACCCTTGAAGGGCAATACTCGCAGGTAAAATCTTAAGGGGTACAACTACCTTTTAATTTTTTATTTTTTTTTAATTTTTTTTTTTTACCATTTTCTTTTTTTATGGTCTAAAATGCTTCATAAACTAATAAAAAATGATAACCAAGTGTGATAAAATGGCAGAACAGTTTTTAAATGTGCTAAAAATTCGATTTTTCAATTAATTCAATACCGATAAATAAGAACATTGAATTTTTTTTTGTATCCTGATAACAAGAAATTATAAAAAAAAAAAAAAAAAAAAAAAAAAATACAAATAATGAAATCCGCAGTACAATTAACTTAAAAGTCGATTTTCTTAAAAAAAAATTTTTCCCATTTTTTTAATAGAAAATGGAGAATTGTTCACCATGTTTCTTAAAAATCCTACATACTTTACTAGATTGATTTTACCTTCTTCTTTCAGAATAATTTTTTTTTTTTTTTTAATTGCCGCCTGTGAAAAAGGGGTGGGGTTCGTTTGTCAGACACAGCGCCGCCATTTTTTTTTTGAAGGATTTAAACTTTTTTTTTTTTTTTATATACTTCAACACTCCATTTAAAACTTACCACATAAAGAACTGAAAAATAGGGGTGCGCGCCCGAGTTTTGATCTCGCATAAAACATTATTCCAGAAGAATATTAGCTAATTAATTTTTTAGTACCTATTTTGTTTCTTATTTTTTAATGAAATCATCAATTTTAATGTAGAAATAAATAGTTCTCGAAGTATTCTGCAGTTCTAAACTGCTGAGCTTTAATCCTAAACACATTTAAGTACATATATTCATAATGAGAGGTATGATATTGTATGTGCATAATAAATAAATGTATTTATACTGTACACAAATATTATTGAAATGGCTGTAAAACTAGGCTTTACATGATAGTGTTATGGAAGATGACGGAGGATTCTTTAAAATAATAAATATAATATTTGCTACTATTATTTTTTGTATACACAACCAATTAATTTTTTGAAATATATAATATACAAAACTCCCAGTTAAAGTTTTCTAATTGTCAGTAATGTGTGAGAAGCATTCGTGAAATATTGTTGAAAAGGAACAGGAAAGAGATGCTAACCACCCTAACATTGACCGAACTTGCGGAAAGAGACATTCAAAGTTTTTTCACACATTTGTTAGCACACTTGTATTCGGGAATTTCTTTGGTTTCCACTTTTCTTTTACTTCTTTCCACAGTTCAATGTATTACTTCAGAAAGAGCCCTGATGGGCAGACAAAGATGATATGGTGGACGTTTTCAATCTCCCCGCTTCTACAGTCCGCACTGGCCTTAATATTTAGTGAGTGCAATTTCTCATTTGTCTTCCCGTGCCCAGTAAGTAGTTGCACAGTCCAGTGATTCGGGTTAAACCATTGCGCTTCAAGGCGCGCCCGCACGTTTGGCAGAAACGCATGTGTCAATCGCCCCGTATCTCCATCATGCCAGCGCCTCTGACATACAGAAACCGCAGCTTCTTGGATTCTTTCCTTAATATCTTCATACCTGGCAGCTGGGCAAACAAACACGCTCTGGCCGACACTCGCTGCGAGCCCTCTCTTCACATTATACTTGGCTACTTCAACCTGCACCCGGATGTCAATAGGGAGTTGTCCTGCAATCATCTGTAGGGCTGCAGTTGGCGCCTTTTTATAAGCTCCAGTAACCAGCCGAAGTGCTCTCCTCTGAGACTGCTGGAGGATTCTCTTCTCATTCATATTCATGTGTACACTCCAGGCTGGTGCAGCATAGAGCACTATCGGCAGGTAGGCTGCCTTATACTACAAAGTGATCCTGTGCGTGTACTTAATACCCCATGTTGTACCCGTCAACTTGTTTAGACATGAGAATCTATAGACAGTTTTGCTCTGGACACATTTATGGTGCTGGCCGAAATTGAACCTTTCCCCTACGGTAAAACCTAGGTAAACCACTTCTTTCACTGGGACAATTATCTCATTTGAAATTCTTATTCTAGGGGCCATCTTTCGCTTAAGTTACCTTTCAGAGAGATAAATTTGGTTTTGCCAGCATTTATCTGCATTTTCCCCTCCTCACACCAGCTATGTATTATTTGAGTGGCCCTATCCGCTTTTCTTTCAATTTCTGCCCTAGATTCTGCCTCTAATAAAACAGAAAAATCGTCCACCCACGCGACATGAAGAAAGCCTTCCTCACTCCATCTGTTTATCTGAGGGTTGGCGTTTATTTTCCACAATGGAAGGCCGAGTACCGATCCTTGAGCAGATCCTCTCTCTACCGTGGTTACAATTCTCCTCCCAGGCAACTCCACATAGGCTCTTCTATCCTTCAGAAAGTCCGCAATTAAATGAAATATATTTCTTAGACAGCCAAATATTTTCAACTCTTTTAGTGCAGTTGGCCACCATAAATTATCAAAGGCTCCAGCCACATCATAAAATATCGCCACTACATACTTAGAAGACTCCTCCGTCCCGACCTGCAACATTCTTATAGCATCTGTTGTGCTTTTGCCTCTCAGTCCTCCTAGCTGGTATGGCGAGAGTCTCGATAATACTCCTTGTAATCTTAGCGCAACTAATCTCTCTAGGACCTTGCTCAAGCTGCAAAGTAAACTTATTGGCCTGTAAGATTTCAGGGAACTTGCTCGAGTCTAGGCACTTGTTAAAGAGGATTACTAGATGCTCTATTAAGACCTCCTTACAATTCTTAATTAGTTCGCCTTCTATTTTCTCTGGTCCTGGCTACCTTCTCTGATTTTATTTCATTTATAACTTCCGAAACCTCAGCATTGCCCCACGGTAAGGCATCTTCTATCTTCAGAGGTATGAGGGCTTCCTCTCGAATGGCTCCGTGTCCGCTGTGTACCTAGGAAACGCATTTCGCAATATATGCCCTATTGTTTCTTCGGCAATCAATGTATGCTCTCGTCAATGTATGCTCTCGAAACCCTGAGTGTCGAGTGAGCATTAAAATCGCCCATTATTATTATACTTCCTCTCATTTTTTCCAGGACCCTTTCAAGCTCCTCCAAGACCTAATCAAAAGGGACAGAATATTTTGCATAGACCCCCACCATATTAAAATTTAGACCAGAGGTCTCCACATTCGCCACTGCAAAAATTCTCTCTCTCTCTCTCTCTCTCTCTCTCTCTCTCTCACACACACACACACACACACACACACACACACACACACACACACATATATATATATATATATATATATATATATATTCATGACCAAATTACCTGGATGAACATCACCGACGCACAGTGAGCAAAAATTCATTTTTAGGCGGACAAAATTATTTTTTTGTGAGTTTTCAATGTTCTTCAGGTCACTGAGTACGGGACAAATCTTTAAAAATTCTTCGATCTATAGTTTTTAGCATAGCCAACAATGTGATGTTATAGGACACACTTAATATGGACATAATGGATAAAAATTGAGAAAATATTTTGTAAAAATATGTTACATTTAAATAGTAACTTTTTGCATCTAGTTCTTACATAAAAATAATACATACATTCATAAAAAATAATACATAGGCTATACTACGAAAATAAAGAATAAAAATAGACTAACGACATAAAGAAAAACGTCATTGTACTGACTGTTTTTTTAATAATAACAAATATATACAATTATATTATGCACAAAAAAACGAATTATCCATCAATCACCGTGTGATTCTATACTGCTACATCCTTCAGCATTTTCTTCTAACGAGTCAGTATCGTGCCTCATTTTCTAATTATAGTTGTTGAAGTCGATCATATGGTAAACTACACTTCAATAGGCTAATTACATCTACGTAGGTTTTTTGCTTTTTTACGCAATCGTTTCTGAAAACTGGGTTTCAATGGGGTCCGATAAAAGTAACAGCATCTATAGAAGATCTTTGGTTGCGGTCTCTCAAGAAAAACTACGTGATTATGAAAAGTACATGGTTTGACCGAAATAATGATGAAAGAATTAGCTTGGCACTTTATTTTAGCGCGGTTCCTCCTCCCTCCCTTCATAGGGAGGAACCCCGCTTATAAGGTTGATCTCATAACAATCCGGAAGTGCCGACTAGAAAATTTCGCGTTTCAGAACCCCTAGAGACCGAAAATAACGGTAGTTCAAATTTGTATGTATATATATATATATATATGTATGTATATATATATATATATATATATATATATATATATAATATAAAAATGAATCGCTAAATGTGTTGGTAAGCGCAAATCTCGAGAACAACTGAACCGATTTCGCTAATTCTTTTTTTATAATATTCCTTGAAGTACGAGGATGGTTTTTACGGAGAGAAAAATTAAAAAAAAATTATATTTTTAACAGCTAACGTATTAGGTTATTTGTGTACAAGCAAAAATTTACTATAATAGTAATTATAAGAACATGTGGAGGCCCGGTGGCCGTGAGTGTTAAGGCTTGAGAACTTAACACTCTGTACCAACGGTCGTGGGTTCAATTCCCACTTTAGGGTGGTGGCTTTTCTTTAGAAAAAAGGAAAGGCATCAGCCCGATCCTGGCTAGAAAGGGTGGTAATTCATAGATAATCCGTCCTAAAATTCGTATTTCATAATAATCGACGTTAAAATTTAAATAATTATGAACAAGTAATCACTACGTGACAATAGAATCACATGTTAATAATGCAATTTCAATAAATTTATATTTGCGTTAACGAAGTCAAAAATACCCCATTTTTCTATATTCCCATACAAAAGATTCGTAATAATACTTATAGGTAAATTTGAACTTTAATGCAATACCATAAAGTTTAAGTGTTAGTGGAGGGGAAATATACCATCGTATATTTATAACATGGTAACGTTACTCAAAAACTAATTGTCTATGGTAAAATGTAAATTATCTGTGGTAATATGTCACTTGAAATGTAAACGTCTCTTTCCTGTGCATCTATAATATTACAAATGTGATGTGTCTTTGTGTCCTACTAAATATGCATCCTATAAGACGGCGGACATATTTATGCAGAAGAACCCGAAATGCAATGAATCAAATTAATTATCAATGTTATCGTACTGCCCAGGAACGTGAAGATCGCAATGAACGTGAAAGAATTCGGTTAAGACAGACCCGTGAAGCGCGACATTCGACTATTAATGGTGCAAGTTTGAATCGAGCTGCTGTGAATTCATTACAGTGCCGGCAGCTGTGTTGCTATTGGACCTATGAACTCAGTTTGACTATGAACAAATCCCAGGGGCAGTCATTAAGTGTTTGTGGTATTAATCTAGAAAACCCATGTTTTTCGCATGGTCAATTGTATGTTGCCTGTTACCGTGTTGGAAAACCATCTGATCTGTTTGTTTACGCGCCAGGTAATAAAAAAAAATATCGTGTACCATAAAGTACTACAATAGAAATGAAACTTAATTTAGAATAAGTAAAAATAAAATGAAATATAATAAGTAGGTATCATAATAAGAAATCTGATATTGTAATTTTCATTGTGATTTTTTGGTGACTATTAAAAGAATTTTAAGTGTTTTATAGTTTTTATTTTTTGACATACTGTAATTGTTGACTTATTAAGTTTCTTTTTATCTTACTAGCTGACCCGATGTCCCCAAATAGCAGAATAAGTATGAACAAAAAAAAAAATTAAAGAATCGACTATTGGGCGGTACGAAGTTCGCCGGGTCAGCTAGTATATATATATATATATGTAAAGTTGGATTGGTTCCAACTTGAGATAGCTACATAATAATAGGGTAAGAATTGTTTCATCTCCCGCCGACAGTGCAATGCCTGTCTCCTTCCCTTACCTCTTCCTGTCCGTGTTTCCTTTAATCAGTAGACGTTTGACTCCTCACCTAGATGGATCTATATTATCAGATTCCTACTCCAATGATCATGTAATTTTGATTTGTAAGATTCGTACTCGGGATAAGAATCACAATGATTGCATCTGTAAAGAAGATTTATTTTTATAAAGGATATAAGATGATTACAGAATAATGACAATGCAGTATTACGGTATGTACAAGAGCAATAACAATATCTGAACATACCTGTAAAGAAGAAATCAAAATTACATGATCATTGGAGTAGGAATCTGATAATATAGATCCATCTAGGTGAGGAGTCAAACGTCCACTGATTAAAGGAAACACGGACAGGAAGAGGTAAGGGAAGGAGACAGGCATTGCACTGTCGGCGGGAGATGAAACAATTCTTACCCTATTATTATGTAGCTATCTCAAGTTGGAACCAATCCAACTTTACATATATATATATATATATATATATATATATATATATATATATATATTTGTCTGTTCTGGCGTCCCTAATGGTCCGATTTTGATGAAATTTGGTACAAAAATCCGTCGTCCAATTTGAAAGGTCAAGTTCGTTAAGCAGCAATATCCGTCCGCTGGAAGAGGCGTTTGGGGCAAAATTCGCGCAAAACAAATCGTAACGCTTACGTTTTTGAGTTCATATGCTTGTAAGTACTCGTTTTATAGGCTTATTGGGCTAGTAAAACGAATGAAATCATTTTTAAGGCGATAGCTTTAACGGTTTCTGAGAAAATCGAAAAAATAGTTGCTCAAATCAAGTTTTTAGTTTGGTTACTTAGAATCATGGGATTCAGTTGAAACATTTTTTAAACTTTTGGTTGCCTTTGGAGTTAAGGAAGGGTTAGAATAAAATATTTTATGAACAGACATGAAATGTTTTGGGAACTTCGTATAATTTCATTAATATCTCGAACACGGTTGGGAAATCGTGATAAGTGGATAGAAATTATTTGAAAGCTTTATAAATTCTCTACAAAAAAGATTCTGAAACAATTTTTGATTAGGTGATGCCAATCGGAGAAATAAGTGCTTAAACTTTGAAGTAATTGATTTCGTTTATTCGGTTCTTTTTGTCTGTTTTTATTCCTTGGTATTTTTTAATTGCTTATAGTTGGATAATGTATTTGACAATAAAACAGAATAGGCAAAATAAGAAAAGCATTTCATTGTTAGAAATATAGCTTGCAAAGAGAAAGAGATTCGATGAAGTCTTTTGAATATTTTTTATTTGCTGTTGGATTTTTTTATTTTATTTTTTAATTTGTTTTATTTGTAGAATTATTATTATAGTTAAAGAACACAGGAGTATGTAAAAAATTTTGACATTTTCCAATTCATTGAAACGTATGAAATGAAGTATCGGTAGAAGAGGATTCTAGGGTCTGGCGGACCCGACCAGGTAAAGCCATAAAGCCCTATGAACAAAGACCGAAGAAAATATTAGCTGTTTCTACTCTAAGCTTTTCAAATGATGCAGTTCCTGTGAGTCGGACTTTGTTTCGTTTTTGGTTTACTGTTGCTAAAATATAGAGCTAGGGAAATGTTAAAATACCTAATACTTTCAAATATTTCCTAAAATCAATTCAAAATATATCGTATAATCATCTTTTGTATTTTAAAAATATGGTTGACTTGCAATTTATTTCTCCAAAAGCCTATGTAGTATCGTTGCTTCTGAAAATTCCCATGATATACATAAACTAAATCGGAAATGTTTAATGATGTTGATACATTTATCATGAAGCATGAACTGTTAAGTAACGCTTTTCAATCGAAGCTGCTTTTCCTCCAAGCAGTATAATATATTCGAATAGCTGTCAAACTTCCAATATGTACTAAATTATAACAAATGTATGTTATTTTTATTTAAAACGTCACATTTTCACTGATATTCGATATAATTGTTCCAGAAGTGCCCTTTTTTTTAAATCATTAATCAAACAGTGATATCATACTGCTCATATTATCGGTGATGTTGCGTGGGCCGACACGGAAAAAAATCAGTTCAAACACTTTCCTCAAATAGAAAGGCTTATATTGACGTCAAATTAATTGTTAAAGTGGCCTTTAACGAATCAATTATCTGACGTTTGAAAAAGGTTTAAATGCAGAATGTTTCGAGGGAGAGTGTGAGAGTCAGATAAGTGTAGTGTGTCTGTGTTGTGTGAAAGAGAGAAAAATAACATCAAAAATACGCTAAAAATTGAAAGAGATAAGTCTGGCCCTCAAGAACTGCGTCATCTTCGCTCGTTTCATTTTTTTATACATAGAGGCATTTGTAAAGGAATATAAAAAATTATTAGTTGCTTAGATCTTTCGTAAAATATTTAAATATCACGAATAAAACCAATATTATAGGTGTGATTGTAGAAAATTTACACAGAATAGGATATTACTTAATCCTCCTTCTCCCTCATTCTTAACCCTTTCTTTGCTGACGAATGAAGCGACTCGCAGCGCCCGGTACGCTCGATGCTTTTCCGTTTAACTCCCCCCCCCCCCCCGTACGCTCACCAATCTCTCCTCATCTCGACTTCACTAAAACATTAAAGATACATTTTTGTGGTATTTAAATTCAGTTTTGGGGATTATATAAGTTTTGCCATTTCTGATATGAGAATTTACATGTGCAAAACATTTCGAAAAATGACTGTAATTTTCAATTCATATCAAATTATTTATCACGTGTGGAGGACGTGGAGTTCAAAACTCGACATGGAGTTCAAAACTCGACATGGAGTTCAAAACTCGACATGGAGTTCAAAACTCGAGCGCACTAAAGATTTTATTTTCCAGTGCTTTCATCCGTGGGTTGGATTCGGCCTCCCTGACCGTCCCAAGGCATACCAAGCCTTCAATTAATTTATTAACCCTTTCTTTGCTGACGAATGAAGTGATTCGCAGCATCCGGTACGCTCGATGCTTTACCGTCTAACTCCCCCGTACCCTCGCCAATCCCTCCTCATCTCGACTTCACTACCGTTCGACTCTTTCCTCTCTCTCAGAAAACGAGGTGCATCGCCACTCATATCGAAGGAGGCTATCTACACCAACCGTACTGTAAGGCCCCGTTTTCCCTTTGGCCTTGTTAAGTGAATAAGGATGAGAGAAAAGGTTGGCTGTCCATCTCTAGAGATGTGAGAACCACGAATCCGCAAACATTGCGTCTGGGATGTTGGCACTGCACGTGGCTGATTCGTAAGATTCCTGGAAGATCTAAGACCTGACAAGAGTTTCTAGTTCAATCACCTGCAAAAGCAGGAGTGGGGTACAAAGGGTTTAAAAAGAGCTGGCTTACCTCCGACCGGCAGAGTTTTGCATCCGTTCCTGAGACTTCGGCCCAGATGCTGTTCAGAGGTAGGCCAGTTCCAAATTCTCTATAATCTCCCCAAATGATCATATTTGATAACTCTACCTATCTGTCTCTCTCACTCAACCTTTTCTCTCATCGTAGCAATGGTTTATGATATTTATGTATGTAATAGTAACGTGAGTGTAAATTATAGTTTTGAAAGGAATTTCCGCTTCTCTAAAATATTTTCCCACTATCTATTCCTTTAAATCCCATCCTTGCTAATCGGTCCCTTACAATTGGTGTCAGGTGTCCGGGTATTATTTAAATGGCCAGCTGCAAGCGGGCATTAGATAAGAACCCTGCTCTGGAGATAGGCCGGCGGCTGTAGTGCTGACGCTGATAGGATAATTCCTCGAACTGATATCTCGGCGCTGGGTAGTTGTTCATCCAATTTCATCACGTTTCCTGGTTTAATGACCGCCAAATTTGGACATTCGATGGTAGGCCCTATTAGAGAGTAAAGTAATTTCTATTCATAACCGTAACGTGTTGGGGTTCATTGGAATCGTTGAAAATAGAGCTATACGATGGTGGTAACGGAACAGCAGTTTGCCGATATGAAAACGTTACTGGATCAGGCGTTGGCTGCAAATGAGCAGTTCAGGGAAGAATTCGAGAGGACAAGGCATGAGAGGAAGCAAGGAATGAGGGATCTTTCTCTTCAGGGAATGGTCGGTCCTTGGTCCGGTGACGATTCTGGGGTCCCAATCCAAGACTATCTCAATGGATTGGAGTTAGTGGCATCTAGTGGAAACTGGGAAGATCGTGATAAATCCCTTGTGTTAAGGATGAGACTAAATGGAATGGCTGCTAAATTTTTAGCCAGCAGGTCGGATCTCAAGGGGCCCAATGTAAAATATTCCACCATTCGCGATGCACTTCTAGACCGCTTTAAAGCGACTATGCAACCGGAGCAGTTTCTCCTTCAGCTTAGTTCAATGAAACAAGACTGTGGTGAGGATGTGAGAATGTTCGGAGATCGTTGTCGGGAGATGGGCGAAAGAGCTTTCTCAGGCGAGGGATCGAAAGATGAAGTTATAGGGGCTCGCAAACAACTGGATAAAGTCGTCCTTACATCGTACTTAAATGGGCTTGGAGGAGAGATTGGGAGGTGGACGAGACTTGCGTTCCCAAAGGATTTACAAACCGCGATCGAGAAGGCTAGAGCCGTTGAAACGGAGTTAGGGCGACACGAAAAGGGAATATTTACGATGGAGATGAGTCCCAAGGATAACGATATTCCCAGTCGCGAGGAAGTTGGACCAATAGTCATTGAAAGGGGTAATACTGGTGGCTGTTATCGCTGTGGGGATACGAATCATTGGGCCAGGGGATGTCGACAAACAGAGAGGGTTAGTGATATTTCTCCCAAAAATAGTACGAAATGTTATAGGTGCGGTCGTCCTGGGCATATCGATCGCCAATGCTTTTCTAAACCCCTCGTAAAAGGAACTTCGCCTAAGAAGGCCCCAAACGCAAACAACTGGGAGGGCCCCGGCCCTAAGTCGGCGACTAGGGGATCGCGCTACGAAATACTAGGCATAGGTGGGGGAGGTGAGAAAGGGTTAAAGGTGAGCACCTGGATAAATGGGCGGATTCATAGGATGATAGTAGACACTGGTGCTGAAGTTACTCTAATCAGGTCTCCTGCCTCAGGGTCCAAATTAAGACCCGCGACTAGTAAGATTAGGGGGGTAACTGGTGTGGTAATCCCGGTACGCGGTATTCAAACGGTGAATATCGAAGTTAAGGGCCATCGACTGTCCCACGACGTCATAGTGGCTGACGTCTGCTTAGAAGGAGATGGACTATTAGGCTTAGACTTACTAGGGAAATTAGACGCCCATATAGACCTACGTTCGGGATTGTTAGTCACGGGAGCATCGCCTAAAATTGAATCTCTACCGTCCGTTGGTTCGATAACAAAGAGGGATGAGTTAAAAATGTCTGCGAACCGAGAGTGGGTACGTTTCATGAGTAGGACGGCGAGAGAACTAGAAGCCAAGTTTTCAGGTCATATTTTATCCCTTCCAACTAGCGTGAATATAGGAGCTAAGCCGATAGTCAAGGAGGAATCAAGACACACGGGGAAGAAGGATAACAAAACCAGCTCAGCGCGTCTTTCGCGAGAGGAAACGCTTCCGGCCTTCAGTGAATCTCTATTAGAGATTTCCGTACCAGGGAAACTAGACCAGAAAGCTGTCATAATTGAGCCGTCAAGAGCACTTCCCAATGGGGTTGTAGGAGGGAGATGCATTAACACTCCTCGGGACGGCCGTTCGTGGATGCAGTTCGTCAATTTGACCGCTTCGGCTGTGACATTGCCACGGCTTCTAGTGGTAGGTCTGGTAGAGAGAGATTGGGCGGAAGACGGTGGATCTTGTTCGGAGAGGGAACGCGAGGATGGCTCTAAAACTCCTGTTGGTTTCGCCTCGATCGTTGGCGAGAAATTGGGCCATTTAAGTGGTGGGGAAAGGAGGGATATGGAGTCCTTGTTGTCCAGATATTCAGACATTTTTTGTGAACCGGGTCCCGAAGGTTGCTCCCTGCCTGTTCAGCACCATATTGAAACTGGAGATGCCAGACCTGTGGTGAAACGCCCGTATCGTGTGCCTTTCAGTGAACGGGAGGAAATGGAACGGCAGGTTCAGACGTTGCTTGAACGAGGCGTCATTACGCCGTCTAAAAGTCCTTGGCAAGCACCTGTAATTCTAGTCAAGCAGATTTCCGTGGCCTCAATGCAGTTACTAAGGTCGATACTTACCCGCTTCCGTTGATACAGGAAACCTTAGAACAATTGGGGAGTAGCCAAATCTTTTCCACAATTGATCTTTCGAGTGGGTACCACCAAATACCGATAGCACCCCAGGATCAGGCAAAAACGGCCTTCACGACTGTAAACGGACACTATGAGTACAAAAAAATGGCTTTCGGCCTTGCGGGGGCACCTGCCACGTTCCAACGGGTCATGGACCAACTTCTTGGCCGACTGAAGGGCACCGGATGTTTCGTTTACCTCGATGATGTGGTGGTTTATAGCTCATCACTGAGGGAACACATGCTCCGGTTAGAGGAGTTGTTCGACATATTCAGAGGCGCTAATCTAAAAGTGAACTTGAACAAGTGCGCTTTTGCGGCATCGGAAGTGACCTATCTGGGACACATAGTTACAGCCGAGGGAGTGAAACCAGATCCTAGAAAATTAGAGGCGATCAAGTCTTTTCCAGCCCCCAGAAATGTGAAGGAGTTGCGAAGTTTTCTAGGGTTGGCAAGCTATTACCGTAAATTCATAAAAGGCTTTGCGGATCTTTCAAGACCGCTGACCGAATTAACTGGCTCACGAGTACGATTCCAGTGGGGCGACAAGCAACGGAAGGCTTTTGAATCGCTAAGAGAAATCCTAAGTTCGGACTCAGTCTTGTGCTATCCGAATTTCAGCGAGCCATTTATATTGTCCACCGACGCATCAGGAGTAGCTCTGGGTGCCATTCTGTCAGTACAGAGATGGCGGCGAGAGACCTGTTTGCTACGCTAGTAGGCAGTTGAAGGGTCCAGAACTCAACTACTCGGCAACAGAACGAGAACTGCTAGCGGTGGTTTGGGCAACAAAGCTGTTCCGTTGTTATTTACTAGGGCGAAGGTTTAAACTTGTCACTGACCACTCTGCCTTGAGGTGGATGCTAAGCCTTCGAGACCCGTCTTCACGGCTGACCAGGTGGGCCCTTCGGTTAGAGGAGTTCGACTATGAAGTCGAACATCGCCCGGGGAAGAAACATTCTAACGCTGATGCTTTAAGCCGTACAATAGCTGTAGTCACGGGAAATAGGCAGAAAATAACCCGAGGTAAATTGAAGGATGCCCAAAAGGAGGATATGTGGTGTCAAAGAGCCATCAAGAGAGGCACTGTTCATGTACAAACAGATGCCGATGGCCTGCTATATTGGGCCGATGGGGCAACGGATGAGTCGGAATGGAGGCTTATGGTGCCTGAGGGTCTACGAAAAACAATCGTTGAAGAAAATCACTCGAAACCATGGGCTGGGCACCCAGGGGCTGATCGTACTCTCGCGGTAATCAAAAGCTCATATTATTGGCCGGGCATGGCGGCGGATGTTAAGTCCTTTGTGGAACGGTGTCACGCGTGCGCTAGCAGAAAAAGTCCTGTATCTCAAAAGGTCCCCCTGGAAGCTCCCTATATGGCCACAGGGCCTTTCGAGCAGGTATCGCTAG
Source organism: Gonocerus acuteangulatus (assembly GCA_946811695.1). Lineage (NCBI taxonomy): Eukaryota > Metazoa > Arthropoda > Insecta > Hemiptera > Coreidae > Gonocerus > Gonocerus acuteangulatus. The sequence continues at coordinate 12,915,694 of OX328128.1, forward strand.
ACATATTTGGGCCTCTGCCGACTTCCAAAAGGGGCCATCGTTACCTTTTGACCGTAATTGACAATTTTACACGGTATGCGGAGGGAATACCACTGAAGGGGCAAACAGCTGAAGAAACGGCCGTAGCACTCGTCGAGAATATTATCACTCGACATGGGGTCCCTAGGAGGTTGTTAACAGACCAGGGAAGAAATTTCGTTTCTCGACTGTTTACTCAAGTTTGTAGAGCTCTGGGGATTAGGAAATTACAAACTACCGCCTACCATCCGGAATGTAACGGAATGGTAGAGAGGTTACATCGAACTCTTACCGATTCGATATCCCAATATGTGCGAAGAGACGGTCGTGACTGGGATAAGTGGGTCCCATATGCTCTCATGGCATATCGAGCAATACCTCATTCGTCGACAGGATACTCCCCAAACTACCTCATGCTTGGGCGAGAATTGGTAACTCCGTTTGATTGCTGGGTAGGTCCAACCAATGACGGATCGGAATCAGCGGACCATGTCGAAAAGTTAGGGCATCGGCTGAAAGAAGCCTATAAGGACGCTTTGAGTCGTGCCGAAAAGGCCTGGGCAATGAGGACCCATTATTGTAATGCCCGGCGTAAGGAGCGACGCCTAGAGGTGGGGGATTGGGTCTATCTCCATTGTCCAGCCGTAAAGCCTGGAAATTGTCCAAAATTCCACTGTCCCTGGACAGGCCCACACAAAGTAGAAAGGGTTCTTTCGCGAGTGAACTATGAGATCCGACTGGCCACTGGATCTCTGAATGTAGTTCATATAAATAGGCTAAAACGGGCCCCGGGGGGAGGAGGGGATTCGCACCCTAAGGTTATGACGAAGGCAGGTGGGGCAACCCGGGAAGTGGAAGGGTCGGAAGATGAGGTCATGGAGCCGGAATGGGAAATTAACCCAGGGTGTTGTTATGGCTCAGAAGACGACTCTTGTGAGGACCAAGATGAAATTGAAACGCAGAGTGAGATTCACAGACACTGTCCGGTTGCTGCGGGAAGATCGCCAGAATGTGATGACCCTGCCTGCCCTCTGGGCGTTAGATCCTCTCCTGAGGAAGAAAACAGGGAAATAACCCAGGATAGTCAAGGGGAGGGAAACGAAGGACGGATTGAGACAGGTGGGACTTCCGGGGAAAGTTCCAGTGGTTCAGATAGCGAGAGCCAAGCTCAGCAAAAGGGGAAACCTGATGCTACTTGGACACCAAGGGGGAAAACTTTAACTTTTTCTCGTAGGTCCCCATACCCGCTTAGGAGGAGAGCTAAGTTGCCTGAAAATGATTCCTGAATATCTTATTTCAGGGTTGTCTGGGGTGGTCCGTAGAATTTTGAAGGAAGGTTTTCAAAAAGAGGCGCAACTTCAAACGAACATATCGCGTGTTACTAACCTCATCCAAAGTTCCCTGTACCTTTCCTCGTCCCTCAGAAGCCTAGAAACTGGAGTAATGGAATTCCTATTTAGATTCCGCAGAGTTCTTAATGGAGTAGGTGCATCGATGAGTCGAAAGTTGAGTAGAGAGATGCTAGGTCCTAAAGAGTTAACTCTGATTTTGGGGAAGGTAAGAGAGGCTCTGCCAACTGGACTGACACTCCTCTCGGAGGGAAGCCGATATCATGACCAAATTTACTACCAAATTTCTGAAGTACATGCAATTGCAACCGATGATGGAGTAATAGCTGTAGTTGAATTGCCTTTAAAAACTCCGGATCAGGAGATGGTGCTTTATCAGGTTCTCTCCTTGCCTCTTAAGGAGAATAAAACAGGAAGAATGGTTGCAGCACAGCCGGAGGGGGCGTTCTTCTTGGAGAGCCACAACGAGAAGGCCTACTCAATTCTTCAGGAGCAGGATATAGCCAGATGTCGTCCCGGGATACCATGGATCTGTCCTGCCGAGTTCAAGTTCTTTCACGGACAAACACCATCTTGTATTGTCTCATCGTTTCGCCAGGAGAATACGTCGAAGGAATGGTGCCCGTGGACTTTGGTGAATCCTAGATCTTCACCCACATGGATTTGGGACGAGCACAAGGAGCTATGGTGGTATAGCATGTCTAAGCCCGCTCGCCTCCATCTTCAATGCAGAGGGAGTGCTGGAGTAGAATCGCTAGAGCGGGTTCTAGATGGAAGTGGGCAGCTTACCATAGCACCTGGTTGCACAGCTTGGACACCTGATTATCGCCTTTTGCCGATAGCCGACGTTGGGGAATCCTCTCAGGTGGTGCAGTTGCAATGGGTCAACGTTACGATCAAACCACCCTTGGACCTGCCAGTAAAAGAGGATTATGATCCCGCAGTATGGGAGGATACTTTGAAGGAGCTCAAGGAGCTCGAAGAAGCGTCCAATAACTCTTCGGCTGAATGGGGAACATGGAGCGATGTTGAACGGATCCTTGCGGCCCAAAAGAAGGGGAAGGAAGGAGAACTTCTGTGGATAGCAGGCGGGTCGGTTGCTCTAATAGCACTTCTTGGGTTTACCACTGGCCTGCTAATTACAAAACTCAGATCCCGGCGTGGTGCGAATCAAAACTCGCAGCCAACGGAAGGAAGTGGGGCAGCAGGATTCGTAATACATCGACCGGCAGCTGAAAGTGTCGTATCTGTAATAACGGAGCGGATATAGACCGCTCGTAAGTGTAGTAGCCGTTCAGTGATTGTGACGACAGTGTTCGGTATAGTTATAAAATAATGGTAACATAAGGATTTTTACCTCCTAAGGGAGAGGTTTTGTCTTGTAAAGATGCCAATAATGTTTATTTTATTTTAATTTTTACAGCGCATCACCTGTATTGTTATTAGCACTAATATTGTTTATTATTATTATTATTAGTAACATAAGGATGGGTAGTGTTAAAGGTAAAGTAATGTTCCAAGGGAAACATGACTTTGAAAAATCGGGGGGTGATGTAAGGCCCCGTTTTCCCTTTGGCCTTGTTAAGTGAATAAGGATGAGAGAAAAGGTTGGCTGTCCATCTCTAGAGATGTGAGAACCACGAATCCGCAAACATTGCGTCTGGGATGTTGGCACTGCACGTGGCTGATTCGTAAGATTCCTGGAAGATCTAAGACCTGACAAGAGTTTCTAGTTCAATCACCTGCAAAAGCAGGAGTGGGGTACAAAGGGTTTAAAAAGAGCTGGCTTACCTCCGACCGGCAGAGTTTTGCATCCGTTCCTGAGACTTCGGCCCAGATGCTGTTCAGAGGTAGGCCAGTTCCAAATTCTCTATAATCTCCCCAAATGATCATATTTGATAACTCTACCTATCTGTCTCTCTCACTCAACCTTTTCTCTCATCGTAGCAATGGTTTATGATATTTATGTATGTAATAGTAACGTGAGTGTAAATTATAGTTTTGAAAGGAATTTCCGCTTCTCTAAAATATTTTCCCACTATCTATTCCTTTAAATCCCATCCTTGCTAATCGGTCCCTTACAGTACTATACAAGATCCAAATTGTGACTGAATAATACAAACAGCAACAATATGGCTGGAGAGACAAATCTGAGTACGGACACTGTAAATAGGCGGCGAGGTGCGCCAGCTTCGACAATTACGCATAACAATGTTGATTGTAGGACTTTACATTTTTTTTATAGATGAAAAATTTCAATTATTATACGAAGAAGATTTGATGAAATCGAAAAGTTTGTGACGAATCGGATGAAGCTCTATTCGTAAATAATAAAATCACTAGCAATTATAGGATAATTGAGATATAAAGTCTCTGTTACTTTAACCTTTAGAGAAAAATTATTAGTAATTACAGATCCTAGAAATGCTGAGAAAATTAGATTGAATGCATCATTTCATTATGGCTTCTTTAGATGTCTCAGAGATAAAATATTATAATATCTTACATGGTATGGTTATTGTATAAACACATTAG